>CM039728.1:29725568-30213004 GCA_022539455.1 Dendrobium nobile | reverse complement strand
CGGCTCAAAGTTATTGAACTCCATTTTAGGCCTATTATTTTCTAAAATTTCATACAATCAGAAATAGGTCAAAGTTATAAAGTCAACATTCCGGTCAAGTGTAGTTCAAAACTAGGTGAAAACTTCAAAAATTCATTACATAATGTAGAAAAGTCCAAATTCAATAAACTAAGCGTCTAATTACTTATCTTGTGATTTAGTATTTACAAAAAATATCTAAATTCTAGAAATCACTTAAAATTTAAAATGTCAACTTTTGTCCCCTTAATTAATACAATAAATAATTCAAAAAAAATCCTAAAAATTTAATAATTAAGTTCTAGAAATCATTAACTTGGTTAAAAAAATATATTAACTAACCCCTTGATACCTAACAAGCACTCCAAAGATGAAGATTTTAGGGTGGACTACCTTGAGCTACGAGGCTAAGTGTCTTAAGAATGATTTGTCCCTCGAGCCCACTGTGACAATCCGACGAACAGATTTAATGGAGTGTAAAACCTTTAAATTAAGTGATTATTAATTATTTAAATAAATTAAAATCCTTAATTCAATTACATAAACATAATTTATAGGCTGGACTATTTTGAGCTGTAGGGCTAAGTGTCCTAAGGAGGCCTTGTTCCTTAAGCCCACTATGAAAGCACCATAAACAAATTAATGACAAACTTAAATTAGTTTGATTTTTTAAATAAAATACTAACCAATTTAATTAAAAGTTATAAATCCTTTATTTATAACCATTTAAGTTAATTTAATCAAATTGATTATTACTAGGTAACCTAGGCCTATAAGGATATTAACTTAGCCCCAAAGAAGATGAAATAAACTTCACGACCATGGTGTAAACAAAACTTGTAAAAATTTAACACTTAAAATACAATTTTAAAATGACTTTAAAATACTAAAAATTAAATTCAAATTTAAAATCCACTTTAACCTTCAATAAATAATATATTAGACAATTTTAACAAATTACCCAGTCTAGGATATATCTAAGCCATATAGCTTTTTACATACATTTTGATGGTTTAATAGGAAAACTGACTCTAGATTTAGGCTAGGATGGTGATCACTTTTATGTTGTTGTGTGCCGGGTTTTCCCTAGTTTTCACTATGTGCAGTCTATAAAATTATTTGATTGATATGCTTATTTATTTCTATAATATATGAATTGATGTGATGGGTGATATATTACCCTTATGTTAGTATCAATCTAGTTGTTTAGTTTTTTTATAAGTGGTGATACTCGTACTAAGATAAAATAAAGGGAGCTAAATAAAAGTTTAAATTGATGAATTTTATGCAAGTACTAAAAAAATGCTAAGTCCCCTTTAAATTAAAAGAGCTTGGCTAAGCTTGGCTATGATTTAATTTAATTTTACTATATAATTTCTTGGGATGATTTTAATTTTAATTATATAGGATAACAATACAGAGCATTTAGATGGGATACTACATCCAATTGAGGTGTAATGTGAAAGTGAGTCTTTGAGATGGGATACTACATCCAACTTGGAATCAAAAGAAAAGAGAACATTTTAGGGAGAGTTCTCTTCCATTTGGAGGTCCAAGTTAGGATGATTTTGAGAGTCCAAATAGAAAAGAAAACACCCCTTCGGAGAGGGGTTTCTTTTATTTAGATATTTGAACTCGAGGGATCCAAGGAGCTCATGGAAGGAGAGAAGGCAAAGAAGTGAAGACATAAATTATCCCAGTCAAAGTCACTTGCGTCAGTTTTAGGATTAAAATCGGTGTTGCCGTTAGTGGTATCCAACCACTTTTATTTTTTATAAATTTTAGGATATAATTAAACTAAATTTACCTATATACATCTTAATTTATTAATTAATTTGATTGATTGATTTACTTTGCTTTCATAGTAATCTTGCCTTATTTTTTTAGGTTTCTTTTCTTGTAAGCCATATTTTATTTTAGCCTGGATATGATTGGAGGCTAATGAGGGTACCAACAAAAACTATTTCCACTCAAAATAAGAATAAATTTTTTTAGCTAACATAACAAAATCAATAATCTAAGAATTAAGCCCTGGACCATCAGGAGTTCTCATTTATGCAAATTAATTACTTATCCTCCTTGTTAGGATCCTTCCTGCCTATGGGTTCTAGCAGATCACCTAACCTATTAGGGTATAATTCTATCCAGGAGATTTGTATAATCTCTAAGAAAAATGTATTTTTTAAGCCTTTTTAAAACTGCTTCATTCATTATATACGTTCGAGTTAAATAGCATGCATTGAATTAGAAATGAATTTAAAAGTGTCCAAAATTTTAATTATATTCTCTTAAGCATTTTCACCCAACATAAAGTCAAGGGGCCAATTTGGATCTGCTTTAGATTTCGATCCTAATTCTCAAAAAATGTAATTAACAGCATCCCTTCCGCTATTTCATGAAAGACCATACTCATG
The DNA here is from genome assembly GCA_022539455.1 of Dendrobium nobile. Taxonomy (NCBI): domain Eukaryota; kingdom Viridiplantae; phylum Streptophyta; class Magnoliopsida; order Asparagales; family Orchidaceae; genus Dendrobium; species Dendrobium nobile. Next base: position 30,210,572 of record CM039728.1, on the reverse strand, counting down.
AATTTTAATTCATTTAGGTAGTTTGCTGGCTCACCAATCTAGGTCGGGGTAAGTCAAGATGCTACAGTATACTAGCTAGGTTCATGTCACTAATATCAAGTACACAATATATAGCTAGAATCCAAGGCAGACCAAAAATCATAAATCCCAAACTTTGGTAATTTAATTATAACTTTGTAATAAATTAATAACCAAAATTAAATTTCTTTTTAACTCAAAACTTAAAGCCTAATGCATAATAGGTTTGGGCACTTCTTAATTGTTCAAAATCTCAAAGTGCTTCCCACTCTTCCTTTGATCTCAAAAATAAATGCTCAAACTCAATCCAATTCAAGTTTAGATACTAAATTCACCTCCCTTGATATCACTCTTCGAAAATTTCTAAATAAAATTTTTATCGTTATTTTAATTGAGAGTATTCATAGGAAATTCAACCTCCCTATGATATAGTTAACTATGAGGGCTTACATATAGGATATTTAGAGCCTGCATCTACATTTCAAAATTGTTTTCTAAAAATCCAATTTATCTCCCTCTGGGAAAGTAAAAAAATTTCAAAAAAGATTATTATCATAATATTCAGATGATCGATTAATGAATGATATTTTTCCCTTGGGAAGATTTATCTTTCCTTATCAAGAATATGATCATAAAATTAATGATTTCTCTTCTAAAATAATTAAATATAAGTAGAATTTCATTATGACCCTTCGGGGTCAAATGCAGTTCTCCCCTAACTTTGACTATTACTGCCTAGATGAAACTTTCAGTTTCATTATCTAAATTGATTAGGGAATGATATATTTGCCTCATGGGACAATATATCATTCATAATGGTGTGTTCAATTTTTGCACTGAAATTTGAGAGATTGACTTTTCTTAGAGAGGATTAATCTTTTCAAAACCTTTCTACAAGTTCAACACCAAACATGTTGTAGCACTAATAATGCTATAGTGCTATCGATGTTTCCATCCTGGGGCTTGTAAACAGAGAACTCGATGCCACAATACCATAATTAAGGCGTCTCTGTAATACTGGAGGTAGCACTATAACGTTGATTCATTAGACACTACGGTGCTATAGGTTACATAGAATTTCTACCAATTTTGAGTTTTTCCAACATAAAAATAACTAAAATAATATATGTTCACTAAAAATAAATTATATAAAATAATATGTAATTCATAATTTTTAAATTCTCATCAACATAAACTCTTTCTTGTCTTCAAGAAAATAAAGAAAACTATAATTTTGATTAATCAAATAACCAAATTAAAAATTAATAATTTAAATTACTAAAATATAGGATAATTAATATATCATGGTCTAGAGTAGTGGATATAAACAAAGTTATAAATCTAGTTTGGAAAATACTAACAATTATCTTAACTAGTTATCCTTATTATTGCTTAATTTTAATTCACATATTATAAATATAATCATTGAGTTTAGAATTCTAAATTGAATAATGAAGTTTAAAAATTAGATATGTTTGTAGTTAAAATAGAAATTTCATAAGTTCGTCAATATTTGTACAAGTTCTCCTTTCTTATCTCTTGTGAATTTAAGTTTAAGATTGTAGTTAAACTCCAAGCTTTTATATGATACCAATTTTTGATTGTACTCATTTTATTTTCTTCTTTTCTTAAGTTATATTTTTAATAAAAAACATATGTTCTCATTTGAATGATAAAAAGGTATACAATATTTATTATATATTACAAACTATAATACAAAGTGTAACATAACTAGTGCATAAAATATCCCTTTAATAATCACAATAAGCATATTAAAGACAAAACTAGGTTGCCTCTCATAAATGTTAAATTTGTAGTTTTCAGTCAAACTTGTCAAGTTTTATGAATTTGTTGGGGTATATTGCTAAAAATCCTCAAGTAATTATCACTTAGATCTTTTTCATTTTCCTTTGGGTTAACTTAAGTATTTCTTGGAAATGATCCATGAGGTCTACTACTGATTAAAATTGCTAGAGGACTTAATTGGATTTTTAAATTTTTAATAGAAGTAACATGATTTTATAATTGAGTTCCTAACTACATCACTACATCTTCCAATCACGATTTTCTACTTCCAAATTGATTGCTTTGATATATTTTGGGATTATATGTAGGTCTAAAATTAATAGTATGTTGTTGAGGATTGTTCTAATTTACTGATTGATTATTTTGGCTAGAATGCCTTTAAATGTTCCTAGCAAAACTTAAATGTTGTAAAACATTCTAAGAAACTTGGTACGTGTAAATTGGGATCTTCAACAAGAGTTCCCCAAAAATAGGAATTTTAAACCATTTGAATTATGAAAGGTTTTAATTAAAAATTGTTTACTTGGATTATATGTCTATTAATACTTTGATAAATTCCATCTACTAAAAGGTTAGCATAATCCCTAAGAGGTTTAGTTGATCTTGATCAAATACAGGTTCATTTTTTTTCACTAACTTTTTGATTTTCAAATTTTCGAAAGGGTTGTATTTATTTTAGCGTTAAACAAAAAGTTCTTTTATATGTCCATAAAGCATACAATTATGAATATGTAGTAAGAAAATAAATAAAATAAAAGGTATATGTAGGTCTAACAATGAAATTAATTTAATAATATAGTTAAAATTGACAAAAAAAAATTCCCCTAACAACTATGCAAAAAAACTTTATGGTAGCTGTGGAGTGAACTTTTTAATTATATAAAAATCTGGGGATCTATCACCTCTAACCAATGTTTATGTTTTCTTTGATATAAAAATAATAAACTCCATAAGTATATGTCAAATTAATTGATAAAGTGATAGAGTTGAGTGTCAAACCCATAAGATGTTGCATCTTAGATTTCAAAACTATATTTTTATTTCATATGAGTTTTTGATAATAATAAAATATTATTATGTTGATTACTATTTAGACATGTTTGGTGTTGAACTTAAGGAACCTAAGATTTATGGTGTTCTGATGACAACGATTGGGTGACAATGTCCGATAATAATAATTGGGCTATGGCAATTTGATGGTGCTTAGACAGTGACAGTCAAATGACGGAGGTTAGGCTTCATCATTCCGACGATGATGGTAGGGTGATAGTGGTTTATTGGCAATTGTGTGGTAGAACATTGGGATTCTTCAAAACATTTAACTCCCTCTTTTTCTCCTATTTCATTTAGAGAATTGAGGTTTATTTATAATTTTCTTGAATGATATTTTAATAAATTTAATCAAAATTCAAAAGTACTCTATTCGATGACCATATTATTTGCCTTTATTATATTTCTCTCTTTCAAGCATTTAAGTGTCTTAATGATCTAAAAAATTAAGTGATCTTGAGCTCATTAAAATTTTTCATAGCGATGCTCTATTTGACTATAAACCTATAAGATTTAGAGGTAGTTTAAAACAACAATTATTGTCATGAATTCTATACTACTCTTCACAACTAATTTTATAAAATATCACAGCATGGCCGAATAGACATTAAGTCTAGTGGTTGATATCCTGCTCTAATTTTGACATAAAATACTAAATAAAATAAAGTTATGATAATAATATTTTTAATAATATAAAATATTATAAATAATTAATGCTTCTTTTTCATGTCTGCCTTCTTATTGCACGAAAGCTTCTTTTTTCCGAAAACCTTATGGAATGGCAAATAATTGACTTATGACATCATCATATTACGTCACCATAATACATCAGCATAATACATCACCATACAGATGCGGTGTGAACATATGAAACTATATCGTCTATTCACATTTAACAGCACCATATTATATACGTCGTACCATTGAGCCGGTCCTATAAATTGAGTACAAATTTCCATAGTGTGAGAGAAACTAATTAGAAGAGAGTAGAGTTGTTTGCAACAGTTTTAAGGAATGAAGGTTGAGCAAATTCTTCACATGATAGGAGGTGTTGGAGGGAATAGCTATGCTAATAACTCCAAGCTTCAAGTAAGACTTCTACTTCATTAATTATTTTCTGCTACTTCATTGATTAATACAGTCTCCCTTCCAATCACAGATCTTATAGTTGGCATGCAACTTTTCCCGCAAGTCTTTTGTAGCATGAAGATGAGCTAAGGGAGGGGTTTATTTCTTATTTTTATTTCATTTTTAGTTTTTGAAAAATAGAAAATTTTCGCGTATAATTATAAATCGGGCAGAAGATCAATTACTAAAACGTACAAATCCTTTATACAAGAGCTAAATAGAACGCAATTCTAATTTTTTTTTTTAAATGAAGATAACAGTGGTATGATGCTCGGGTTATTTTTCTTTATCAATGATAGAAATTTATCATATTTTTTATCAAGATGTTGTTTGAGACTATTTATATATAGGAAGCAGCTTTTATTGATAGCTTTCAAAAAAATTATTTTCCCCACAATAATTTTATAACTACCATTATAAAAAATTACGATCATCTTAGTAGATCTTAATTTTGCTTAAAGATATTAAGGACATAAGGTGGGCACAATAGCACAAGCAGTATAAAATGAGCATAAGATCAATTACATCTTTTAAATCTGCAAGAATAAGGAGAAATTTATTATAGTATGTTAATATTATATTAGAGCATCAAATTTTAGCGACATGAAACACGTTAACGACATAAGTCAAGCATATTCAGGTTTGTCAGAAGCAAAACTCATTTTGAATTATTCAATAATTTGAAGCTCATTTATTTAGCTAGCTGAATGCGAATTGGACCCTTCAGGATAACAATTTATTTATCTTACTAAGTAAAATCTATTAATTAGTCTACGTAGAATACAAACAAAAATTTAGAACTCAATATGCAATGAATTATTCGCTCCAAGCAATTAGTATCAAAATTGGTTCATATGTTTTGAGCACAAATTTAGAACTCATTTAGTTGAGTTTTTTATTTTTATTTTTTATGTTTATTTCTAAAAATATGTTTGTTTGTAATTTTTTAATCACAAATCAAGTTATTTGTATAAATACTCGAAATATTTTTTAAATTCTTTGAGTGTTTTTCAAAATGACTGTTATTATTAGTCCCTTCCCATCGTTGTTGCCCATTGTTAACATCTAAAATTTTAGTAATCATCCCTTAGCTAACATCTAAAATTTTATTGTTTTGATTTAGTTTTTTTTTTATTTGTGATAACTACTTTACTTAAAAATGTATAAGTTAATAACGTACATAATTAAATTCCATTCAAATATGTAGGAAAAGGCCATCCTGAAGACAAAACCAATGGTGGAAGAAGCAATAAGTGACATATGCAACACAATACACACAAACAACATTGTAGTGGCTGATTTAGGCTGCTCCTCAGGCCCCAACACATTACTTGTGCTTTCACATATCTCTAATGCGATAGAAAAGCATTATTGTCAGTACAACCGCAAACAACCAGAGATCCAATATTTCTTCAATGATCTCCCAAGCAATGACTTCAACAGTATTTTTCAGCTTCTGATGCTCTATGAGGAGCAATTAAGAGAAAACAAGGCAGCAGATTATGTGAATCTATATGCTGTTGGCTTGCCTGGTTCATTTTATGGGAGACTTTTTCCTACAAAGACTGTTCACTTTTTTCACTCTTCTTATAGCTTGATGTGGCTAACTCAGGTTAGCATAGTTGTGTATTTAATCTATTTTTCTCATTATATATATAGTGATATTAGAAAGTTTCTATTACTCATTATGCTCTCTTTAATTATTAATTAAATGTAGGTACCTCAAGGGCTTGATGAGAAAAATTGTGCACAATTGAATAAAGGAAACATATATATAGCAGATGCATCCTCTTCTATTGTTTACCATTTGTATTTAAATCAATTTAAGAAGGATTTCTCAAAATTCCTTAGATCTCGTTCTAAAGAGCTTATTTTTGGTGGAAAGATGGTATTATCGTTTTTGGGAAGAAAAAATTCTCCAGCTTTTGGAGATATCTTTAACTTTTGGAGTCTTCTTGCAGATGCACTAAATTCTATGATCTCTGAGGTATTTTCTTTTTAACATTAATTATATTATGAGATTGATTGATAGCGCTTATTTTTATTTTATTTTGCATGTTGAAATTGTTGAAAGAGAAAATTTTATTTTGTATTAAACTATCTTAAACTTAGAATTATTACTGAGTTTTAATAAATATCTTTAGACACATAGTTTTGTACTTCATCATTGAGCTTAGCTGCCATAATTATTCATGTTATTATTATTATGTATTCATGGTTTTTTATGATATTCTCTTACCACAAAATGCACCACTAAAGGAGTTTCTCTCTCTCTCTCTCTCTCTCTCTCTCTCTCTCTCTCTCTCTCTCTCTCTCTCTCTCTCTCTCTCTCTCTCTCTCTCTCACACACACACACACACATTTAAATGTGATAATCTATACATCAATAAATTAATATATTTGATCCAAGCTACTTAACCTTATCATACTAAGTATCATTTGATTTTCTTAAGAATATAGATGAATAATTATTAATTTCATCATCAAATTAAATCATATATCATGCAATATAACTATATTTTAGTAATCATAAATCCTTTAAATACTAAAGACACCTATTGTAATACTTTTTCAAAGAGATTCACACATATTATGTCTCTTAAAGTTACCATTCATCATTTAAAATTCTCATTTGTAAGCACTCCATTAATACAAAATCACAAGGACTTAAAGTTTTACTCTTGATAAATATTATTTTGCAGTCAAATAAATACATTTTACTTCAATCATTGCTAGCTCCATTATGTGTAGTTTCAATAAATGCAACTAAGTCATACTTTTGTAATTACATCTAATCTACTCTATTATAAACAGGGACTTGTGGAAGAGGCTAAAGTGAATACCTTTAATCTTCCATTTTATGCACCATTGATGGAGGAAGTGAAATCAATTATTGAGATGGAAGGGTCATTTCATGTTGGTCAAACACAAACTTTTGAGTCAAATTGGGATCCCTTTGATGATTCAACTGATAATTTTGTGATAAATAGCACTTTAAGTGGACAAAATGTGGCTAAATACATAAGAGCAGTGTTAGAGCCTCTTCTTATATCTCATTTTGGAGATGATATTATAGAAGATTTATTTTCACGTTATGCACAAAATATTGCAAGGCATATTTCTATTGAGAAAGCTAAGATCGTTGTTTTAATCCTAGTCTTGAAGTTAAAAGAGTGAAGAACAAGGAGCTTATGAATAAGAATCACTTCAAATGATCTGCATGAATCAGAATAATTTGTGGCTAAAACCATTTCTCTAGCATTATGATGTACCCTTTATTTTTGAATTTATGGATATATCTTCATATTACATAAACACCAATTAATAAAATGAATATATTTACTGTTTTGTGGCTAAAATCATTTCTCTAGTATTAATAAATTTGATCTGGTTTACCATGAGTTGCAAGTCTGAGTATAATTCTAGGTGAGTGAAGCCTAGTTTAGAGACAAATCACAAGCTTGAAATTAAAGCTCCGTACTCATCTTGGTTATTGGTGACTTTGAATTCAAAATTTGGGGCTCGAAAAATGATGACTTTTGTTGGACTTCTGAGAATAAGGCTTACACTAACTCTTTGGTCGCCTAAGGCACCATATTAACAAGGTTGTGTTGTCATTTCTAAGATCATACCTTGGTCATTTTAGTATGTACGGAATTCAATGAGTGCCCAAGCTTTGATAGTTGTCCTTTAAAATGTAGGTGATAGAGAATTCATTGAGTTCTACCAATCATTTGAGTAATTGGCTTGAGTGGCCGGGCATAGCAAGAATTTTCTTAAGGGGATGATCAACTATTACTTGAATAGAATGGGTCTGGAAGTAAGGTCACAATCTCTACGTGAGTTGACAAGTGCCCATACGAGCTTTTCCATCATACATTTTCTCCACACCCTGGAATGTATGACTCACATAGTAGATAGCTATTACTTCTGTTGAGTCCAGTAATTAGGTTGTTAAGCCTAAGTAAGTGTCCCAAGGCTACCAAGAGGGGGGTGAATTGGTAGTTTTTAAAATTTTAAACCCTCTTAAAAATAAAGTTGAACCGAAATAAAATTTTCTTTTTAAAGTTAGTAGAAAAATATTTTTCAACCACAGAGTTGTTAAAACTGAAATTTAAAAGTGCGGAAACGTAAAAGCTATAAAGTAAATGACACCAGATTTATAGTGGTTCGGTCTATAACCAGACCTACATCCACTCCTCAGAGGCACCCTCTGAGTATTGCACTAATACCAATAGTGACTCTCCTTTTGCACCCACAGCAAGGCGGAGAAGCCCTTACAACACACTCTTTTCACCACTCCCCGGTGCGGTAGAGAACCGTCCGTCCTTTTACACAAAACCCAGTGTTGGCAGAGAACCGTCGTCCTTTTCACACCCTCCAAGTGTAGGCAGAGAACCCTTCGTCCTTTCACACTCTCCTAGTGTGGGCAGAGAACCCTTCGTCCTTTCACACTCTCCTAGTGTGGGCAGAGAACCCTTCGTCCTTTCACACTCTCCAAGTGTGGGCAGAGAACCCTTCGGCTGTTCACACTCTCCAAGTGTCGGCAGAGAACCGGACCTTCTTGAATGATCTTCTCACAAGAATCTAGAAGGAAGAAAGAAAAAGAGTGAAGAAATCCAATTTCACAAGTAGAGACTCTTACCTTAGCAATCCAAGTGAAGCCTTCTAGCTCCAGTGGTAGGAATCCTCCTTTGAATGCTCTCTTCAACTCTCTCCTTGGCTATTCTCTCAAAAGGCACGAAGATCAAATGACAAAAAGATTGGGTGGCAGTCTAATTTGGACTATTTATATAAAAGACAAGTGAAACCGCCCAAAAACTGCAAATTTTCAATTCTGTACGCAGTGAATCGTCCTGTACGATCCTGGATAGTCCTGGACGATTTTACTTAAACGATCTGAAACGACCTAATTTGTATATGTGTACGAACTGACTTCGTACATCTGATCGTCCTGTACGAACTTGGTTCGTCCAGTACGAACGGTTATTACAAGGTCGGTTCTAGAAACTGCTGAAAACTGTTCTAAGTCGGTTTGTCGTTTGAACGAAAATGTGGTCGTCTGGACGAAAATTTTCCAGAGAGCCGATCGTCCTGGACGATTATTTATTTCGTCTGGACGAAAATTTTCCAGAGAACCTATCGCCGCGGACGATAACTTGTTTTCGTCTGTACGAAAAAGTTCCAGAGAGCTGATCGTCCTGTACGATATTTATTTTCGTCTGGACGAAAATTTTCCAGAGGACTGGTCGCCTCGTACGATGGTAAAATTCGTCTGGACGAAAATTTTGCAGAGAACCCATCGCCTGGGACGATGATAAATTTCGTCCTGGACGAATAGGACTTAGAAAATTTTTCAAGGCAAGTTCCTATTCGTTCCAAGTGCTCTATAGGAGATAACTGACAGATCGTCCAGTACGATAAATATCGTCCTGTACGATCAGTATAGAATTTCAAGATCTCCTTATTTGTGTGTGTGTGTGAGATTTTATTCACTCAATTACAATCACTCCCTTTCAAAGTTAATTCAAAGAAAAGATAAACATCAATTAAACATAATATCTCATGTTGAATTTGAATTGAAGTTTTCGTAGTCTGGAGTCTGATTTTCCTGAAATGTTAGTACACACAAGAGCAAGTGCAAATCTTCTGAAATTGTTAGGAGATAACTATACATTTGAACAATAATGTTTGGAATCATCAAAACTACATAAGTTGCATAAATATAACTCATTCAAATAGCAACTATTCAAACAATCTCCCCTTTTTTGATGATGGCAAAACAATTATTATTAGTATGGTTTCAAGTTAAAACATATCTTTTATCTCCTAAACTCCCCCTGAATTTATGAGTACATTAAAATAAGGAGGCATTAAAGAACAATATTTAACGAACAAAATTTTTGTTTTTGTTTTTTTTTTTTTTTTTTTAAAAAATTGCAAACAGAACAACTAAAAAAGAGAAAACACAAACATACACAAACTAATAATTTCTCCCCCTTTTTGACAGCAACAAAAAGTGAAGAAGAAAAAGACCAGAAATGTAAATAATTATATGAAATTCATTGTTAAAATTTAATCTAAATGGTGATTGACATAGGGTATGCAATTTTAAACTAAAAACATTAGGTCAATCATAGAAATTCAGGAGATTTAAAAAGTGATATAACATTGTAAGTAAGAAGAATTTAGCAAAGACATGATTCAATTTAGACATTTGAATATATAAAATCATTACAAGAGAGATGAAGAAAAAATTCTATATTTCAAAATTCAATAGAATATAAATGAACATAAGATCAATTTGAATTAAGAGATTGAAATAATTTGGAAAGAAGAGAATTACCACATGTGGCGCTTTGCGCATCTTTATTCAACTTTTTGAGCACATTTTTGTGCATCTATTGATATTGAGCTGATTTTGTGCCTCTTTTTCATATTTGCGAACCATTGCGCATTTTTTTTTTTTTTTTTTTTGTACTTTTTGTATAATTTTCAAGAGTAATTTACACAATTCTTTCCAAAATCAATAATCTAAAATTTCAAATATTTCTAAGTACATAAATATTATTTGAACAAAGAAATACAAAATAAGTAAACATCTAAATTGCAATAATAATTTTAACTTTTATGTAGTCTAAATGAATAGACATGAATTTAAAAATTCTAATTACAACAAGTTATAAACAACTTTTAAATTTTGAAAGACTAGATTTTCTAATGTAGATAATCTCCAATTACAATCTAATTTAAGCACTATGAAGATTAAATAATACTAATGAAATTCATAAAAATTAACCACATTTCAATAACAAATCAATACTGAAACAAGTGTGAAATGCATTGATTTATATGAAAAGATTACATTTCACAAAAGCTAAACACAACATAAAATAAAAGACAAATACATACATTTAACAAAAACATTAACATAACAAGACAAAAAAAATGAGTAACAATCACAACAACACAACAAAAAAAATACAACACAAGTACTATAAAAACACATAAAGTCATCTCTACTGTTCTGGAGGAGGAGGAGGAGGAATGCCACCGAAAAGGTTAAAGTAGGAGGCCATCAACATTACATTGGTATTGATATCATGTACTTCATTTCTAATAACACCAATGTCATGTTGTTGCTGCACAAGTTGAGCATCAAATTGATCAAATCTTTGATCAATATGAGTCTCTAAACGATCAAATCTCTCAATCAGATTCTGATAATCTGACTGAGGTGCTGAGGTATGCGCTCCTTCTTCTCTTTCTTCTTCTTCTGAAGCACTGTCATGTGCTTTCCCTTTTTCTTTTTCTTCCTTGAAGAGCAGTCTGAATGATGTATTGTTATAGTAAACTGGCTCTTCATATTCTTCATCAGGATGCACTATATTGTATTTCTTCTCCAAAATATAAGTAATTAAGTGCCCTAATGAAATGTTTTTCTTTTTCTTCTGATCAGCATGTCCTATTTCTGAAAGCCTATAGATATGATCTATGATGAGTTGGGCTTCATCAATAGGATGTCTTGACATGATTAAAAAAGTTAGACAAGAAAGGAGAGGAGTGATGTTAATCCTATCACCAGCTTTAGGAATAATTGAGGATCTAAGGATATGCTGGATGATTCGGGCATCTTGGGTCATACCTGAGACTCTAGCAACATGATTGTCAATTGCATTTCCTCTAATTACCCTATTGATTTCAAACCATTTGAAGGAGTTTTCTGACATTAGGGTGTGGGCTCTATATCCCTCAGTTCTTAAGTTTAAAAATGCACCAAGATCATGCTTGGTGATCTCAACTTTTTTCTTAAAAACAAAAGAACTAATGATAGACTGGTCAGAATTGAAACTCATGTTGGCAAGGAAGTAATGGTAGGTTTGTTTGTTGTAGAGGTAAACGAGAGAAAGAATGAACTGAAATTGGGTTGAGGCGAAGAGGTGCATTACCCGATATTTCAACTCTGCTGGGATAAGAATGCGAGACGGAGTGATTTTTGCGGAGGCAAAACGAGGAAAAGATTCCTCATTTTCCTTAGAAAGAAAGTTGTCTGGGGCATTCCTGTTTGGTTTCTTCACCAAAACCTTTTGTCTTTTGCTAGAGGAGGCCATTGTTGATTTGATGTTGAAAGGGATTGAAAAAGAAATTTGAAAGTGTGATTTTCAAGTTTGAAAAGCCTTCATATTTAAAGGAAAAACGATACTTTCGTCCTGGACGAAAATATTCGTCCTGGACGAACATAATAATTCGTCTGGACGAAGCATGTTCGTACAGACGATCCAATTCGTCCAAAATGTAACGGCTTTTCGTATTCAACACAACTTACGATGCGTCCCTTCGTACAGGCTTTTTGACTTGACCGATCGTACAGACGAAAAAAAATTTCGTACAGACGATCGAAAAGTATTTTGTTTTGATGACTCTTGAAAACCGTCCCCTACAATGAAACGACACATGTTCGTCTGGACGAACGAAAATTTCGTACAGACGAAGTTCGTATTAAAAACTGTCTTATCCACTCAACCGCTGCATTCAATCGTCCCGACGTTAGAGAGAAAAAAAAAATTCGTCCTGGACGATCACAGATCGTACAGACGATCCAATAAAAAACTGCTCTAAAACGGTTTAAATTTTCGCAACTGTTCCTTTACACATCGTCCCGTACGAAAATATTTCGTCCTGGACGATTTCCTCCAAAAAAATTAATTTTGATTTTTTAAATTTTTAAATTAAAAAAAAAATCAACAAAAACAATCAGAAACACAGAAAACATAAAACAAAATCATAAATCCAAAAACAATTCATTAAAAAACACAAAATTCACAAAATTTCAAAAACAAAACATAACAAGTATCAATGTTTGCAAAGACATTTGAGTTAAGCATTCAAATCAATAACACCAAGCCTTGTTCTTAAAGTACTGAAGGTATCAAAGGCTAAAGGTTTTGTAAAAATGTCTGCAAGTTGATTTTCAGTTGAAACATGTATGAGTTCAATTTCTCCTTTGGATACGTGATCCCTTATGAAATGATGCCTTATATCGATGTGTTTGGTTCTAGAATGTTGAATAGGATTTTTTGAAATACAAATAGCACTAGTATTGTCACAATAAATTGGAATAGTGCCTATAGTTAATCCTAAGTCAATCAACTGTTGTTTTAACCAAAGTACTTGTGCCACACAACTTCCTAATGCAATGTATTCTGCTTCTGCAGTAGATAGTGCCACTGAATTTTGTTTTCTACTAGACCATGAAACTAATGAATTTCCAATGAATTGACATGTTCCAGAAGTGCTTTTCCTATCCACTCTACAGCCTGCAAAGTCAGAATCTGAGTAACCAATAATTTCAAATGAAGAGCTAAACTTAGGATACCAAATTCCTAAGTTTTGAGTTCCTAGTAGATATCTTAAAATCCTTTTTACTGCTGTCAAATGTGATTCTTTTGGATCTGATTGAAATCTAGCACATAGGCAAACACTAAACATAATATCTGGTCGGCTAGCAGTCAAGTAAAGTAAAGATCCAATTATCCCTCTAAATTTCTTTTGATCAACAGATTTTCCCTTAAGGTCCTTATCCAACTGAACTGAAGAACTCATTGGTGTACTAACAGGTTTAGCATTGTCCATTTCATATTTTTTGAGGATGTCCTTAATATATTTGTTTTGACTAAGAAAAGTACCTTCCTCAAGTTGCTTAATGCTAAATCCTAGAAAGTAATTTAAATCTCCCATTAGACTCATTTCGAATTCATTACTCATTGTTTTAGAAAAATCATCACAAAGATGTTTATTTGAAGATCCAAAGATGATGTCATCCACATAAATTTGAACAATAAGTATATCCTTTCCAATTTTTCTTAAAAAGAGAGTTGTATCCACACTTCCTTTTTCAAAAGATCTTTCAAGTAGGAAGGTGCTTAACCTCTCATACCAAGCCCTAGGTGCCTGTTTCAATCCATATAATGCCTTTTTTAATTTGAAAACATGATTTGGAAATTTAGAATTTTCAAAACTTGGAGGTTGTTCTACAAAAACATCTTCTTCAATTACTCCATTTAAAAAGGCACTTTTAACATCCATTTGAAACAATTTAAAACCTTTAAAACAGGCAAAGGCTAGTAAAACCCTAATTGCTTCAAGTCTAGCTACAGGGGCAAAAGTTTCCTCAAAATCAATTCCTTCAATTTGATTATACCCCTTAGCTACTAATCTAGCCTTATTTCTAATGACTACTCCTGAGTCATTCATTTTATTTTTGAACACCCACTTGGTTCCAACAACACTTTGATCTTTTGGCCTTGTAGTTAGTTCCCAAACTTTATTTCTTACAAATTGATTTAACTCTTCTTGCATGGCCAATATCCAAAATTCATCTGAAAGTGCTTGATCAATGTTAGTGGGTTCAATAGTTGAAATGAAGGCTGAATGATTGACTTCCTTGTTTAATCCACGCCTAGTTCTAACACCCTCACTTGGTTCACCTATAATTAATTCCTTTGGGTGATTTTTAGAGAATCTCAAATCTCTAGGCAAAGGGTTTTCTCTTTCTATATTTTCTTCCACATTTTCTTCCAAATTTAATCTATCAATCTTTTGGGAGTTTTCTTCAATTTCTTCTTCAACAACTTTTGGCTCTTCTATGTTTCCATTTTCATCAAAAACAACATGTGTGGATTCTTCAATGACTAAATTTCTTTTGTTGAATACTCTATAAGATTTTCCAACACTTGAATATCCAACAAAAATTCCTTCATCTGATTTTGGATCAAATTTTCCTAAGGCAGATTTTCCATTATTATGTATGAACACATTGCAACCAAATACATGTAAATGAGACAAATTTGGTGTTCTACCTTTTACCAATTCATAGGGTGTTTTATTCAAATTTGATCTCACATTTACCCTATTCAGAACATAGCATGCAGTGCTAACCGCCTCAGCCCAAAAATATCTAGGAAGAGAGTATTCTGCTAACATTGCTCGGGCGGCTTCTATTAATGTTCTGTTCTTTCTTTCAACTACTCCATTTTGTTGAGGAGTTCTAGGTGCAGAAAAATTGTGATCAATCCCCTTTTCTTTACAGAAATCTTCAAATCTTTCATTTTCAAATTCTCCTCCATGATCACTTTGTATAGAAATTATTTCACATCCTAGTTTTCTTTGTATCCAAGTTGAAAAATTTCTGAATTCCTCAAATGATTCACTCTTATGAAAAAGAAATTTAACCCAGGTGAATCTTGAAAAATCATCTACTATTACAAATCCATATACCTTTCCTCCTAGACTAACCGTGCTTACAGGTCCAAAAAGATCCATGTGAAGAATTTCTAAAGGTTTACTGGTCCTAAGATCTTTATTGGATTTAAAAGAGGACTTCACTTGTTTTCCTAATTGACATGCATCACATAAGTGGTCCTTAGTAAAGTCTAGTTTAGGTATTCCTCTAACCAAATTCTTTTGGGTAATTCTTCTAAGATTTTTCATACTAGAATGACAAAGTCTCCTATGCCAAAGCCATGATTCATCAGAAACAGTTTTCAAACAAAAAGCAGTAGGAGATTGAATACAATTTAAATCTAGCATGTAGACATTGTTCACCCTTTTTCCATTTAAAACAATTTTCCCATTTAGGCTAATTATGCAGCTAGTAGGTAAAAATTTTACATTATAGCCCTTATCACATAGCTGACTTATGCTAAGCAAATTATGTTTTAAGCCTTCAACTAATAAAACATTATCTATGAAAAAGTTTTTCAAATTTCCAATCATACCTGATCCAACCACCTTCTTTGTGGTATTATCTCCAAGTGTAACCTTGCCTCCACTCCTGGCTTCCAGCGTTATGAATTGAGCAGTATCTCCAGTCATGTGCTTAGAACATCCGCTGTCCAGGTACCATATACTCTCACGAGGTCTTGTGTGAGAGTATACCTGCAAAATTCTCAATTGTTAGACCTGGGAACCCAAACTAGTTTGGGTTCACCTTTATGAAATTTATAATCAGATGCATGTGTGATATGTCTAGTTTTATGCATCTTAGTTCTCCACACCAAATTAGGTTTCATCTTTAAAGTGCAGGTGTGAGATATATGTCCCAAAAATCCACAATTGTTACATTTAACATTAGGAAAAATATTCCTATGTTTTCTTTCATATGATTGTCTTCTAAGGGATTTCATGAATTTAGGATAATATTTAGGATTTGTAAAATCTTCAAGTTTAGGGGGGTTCCTATTATCCTCGAGAGCTCTTATAGTAAGTTTGTAAAATGAATTCATATCCTCCAAGATTCGATTTGTATAATTGATTCTATATGTCTTGTGCTCAGATTCATCCTTAAATTTCTCAAATTCTTTTTCAAGTTCAGCATAGGATGATTTTAAATTTTCAAAATTTTTATTCAAGTCATCATATTCATCAAGTAGTTTCATGTGGTTGCTATCAATTAAAGCATGATCTTTCCTAAGGATTTCGTGTTCCTTATTAAGCTCTTCCAATTCTAAAACTAAACTAGAATGCATCTTTTTAGTTTTCCTATATGCATCATGCATGTGTTCAGAAACTTCAAACAGTTCATCATATGTTAAATCACATACCTCTTCTTGATCTGATTGTTCAGCTTTATCTGCCATCAAGCAAAGGTTGGTGACTTCTTCTTCGTTTTCAGTCTCAGATGAGTCTGAAGCTGAGTCCGCCCAAAAAGCCTTTTGAAACTTCTTCTTGCCCTTTTTTACCATTGGTTTCTCCTCTACCTTCTCCTTGCTAGGAGTGGCTTTAAGTTTTGGACAATTAGTTTTTATATGACCTGGTTTCCTGCATTCATAACAAATCAATTCATTAGAAACCCTGCCATTTTTGTTATACTTACCTCTATTCCATTGCTGGCGTCTCTTCTGCTTCCTCTTTAAAAAGCTTCTGAATTGTCTAGTCATCAGTGCTATATCGTCTTCATCCTCAGGTTGTGAGTGTTCACTTTCTGACTCTTCCACATTTAATGCAAGATTCTTGTCCTTTCTTGGTTCACCTGCATCAATCTTTCTTTGACTTACTCCTTGCTCGTAAGCAATGAGTGAACCAAGAAGATTGTCAATAGAATAAATGTTCAGATCTTTTGATTCTGTAATTGCAGTAATTTTAGCATCGTATGTAGTAGGTAAACAACGAAGAATCTTATTAACCATTTCAGCATTAGTTAATTCCCTACCAAGTGCATGCAAAGAGGTGACAATTTGAGTGAATCTTGTGTACATGTCAGATATAGATTCATTAGGTTTCATGCGAAATAATTCGTAGTCATGTAACAAGATATTGAGTCTTGATTGCTTAACCTCATTTGTCCCTTCATAAGTAATACAAAGTCTATCCCATATGTCTTTTCCGCTTTTACAAGTGGAAACTCGCATGTAGTCTTCAGATTTTAAAGCACAAAAGAAACTATTTAAACATTTCGCATTTAATTGTGCTAAGTCACGTTCTTCTATAGTCCAATCTGCATAGGGTGTATCAACCCTAATTCCATCAACTAATCTAGTTGGTTTTGTGTAACCTTCCTGGACTAGCATCCACATGCGATAATCAAGTGACTGTAAGAAAGTAGACATGCGTGTTTTCCAAAAATCAAAAGGAATATTATCAAACAGTGGAGGTCTAGTGATAGAGTAACCCTCAGGTGTGTTTCGGTTTCCAAATGTAGCCATCTACGTTAATCAAAAAGTAGTTCAAACTTATGATTTTGAAACTCTGCTCTGATACCACTTGTTGAGTCCAGTAATTAGGTTGTTAAGCCTAAGTAAGTGTCCCAAGGCTACCAAGAGGGGGGTGAATTGGTAGTTTTTAAAATTTTAAACCCTCTTAAAAATAAAGTTGAACCGAAATAAAATTTTCTTTTTAAAGTTAGTAGAAAAATATTTTTCAACCACAGAGTTGTTAAAACTGAAATTTAAAAGTGCGGAAACGTAAAAGCTATAAAGTAAATGACACCAGATTTATAGTGGTTCGGTCTATAACCAGACCTACATCCACTCCTCAGAGGCACCCTCTGAGTATTGCACTAATACCAATAGTGACTCTCCTTTTGCACCCACAGCAAGGCGGAGAAGCCCTTACAACACACTCTTTTCACCACTCCCCGTGCGGTAGAGAACCGTCCGTCCTTTTACACAAAACCCAGTGTTGGCAGAGAACCGTCGTCCTTTTCACACCCTCCAAGTGTAGGCAGAGAACCCTTCGTCCTTTCACACTCTCCTAGTGTGGGCAGAGAACCCTTCGTCCTTTCACACTCTCCTAGTGTGGGCAGAGAACCCTTCGTCCTTTCACACTCTCCAAGTGTGGGCAGAGAACCCTTCGGCTGTTCACACTCTCCAAGTGTCGGCAGAGAACCGGACCTTCTTGAATGATCTTCTCACAAGAATCTAGAAGGAAGAAAGAAAAAGAGTGAAGAAATCCAATTTCACAAGTAGAGACTCTTACCTTAGCAATCCAAGTGAAGCCTTCTAGCTCCAGTGGTAAGAATCCTCCTTTGAATGCTCTCTTCAACTCTCTCCTTGGCTATTCTCTCAAAAGGCACGAAGATCAAATGACAAAAAGATTGGGTGGCAGTCTAATTTGGACTATTTATATAAAAGACAAGTGAAACCGCCCAAAAACTGCAAATTTTCAATTCTGTACGCAGTGAATCGTCCTGTACGATCCTGGATCGTCCTGGACGATTTTACTTAAACGATCTGAAACGACCTAATTTGTATATGTGTACGAACTGACTTCGTACATCTGATCGTCCTGTACGAACTTGGTTCGTCCAGTACGAACGGTTATTACAAGGTCGGTTCTAGAAACTGCTGAAAACTGTTCTAAGTCGGTTTGTCGTTTGAACGAAAATGTGGTCGTCTGGACGAAAATTTTCCAGAGAGCCGATCGTCCTGGACGATTATTTATTTCGTCTGGACGAAAATTTTCCAGAGAACCTATCGCCGCGGACGATAACTTGTTTTCGTCTGTACGAAAAAGTTCCAGAGAGCTGATCGTCCTGTACGATATTTATTTTCGTCTGGACGAAAATTTTCCAGAGGACTGGTCGCCTCGTACGATGGTAAAATTCGTCTGGACGAAAATTTTGCAGAGAACCCATCGCCTGGGACGATGATAAATTTCGTCCTGGACGAATAGGACTTAGAAAATTTTTCAAGGCAAGTTCCTATTCGTTCCAAGTGCTCTATAGGAGATAACTGACAGATCGTCCAGTACGATAAATATCGTCCTGTACGATCAGTATAGAATTTCAAGATCTCCTTATTTGTGTGTGTGTGTGAGATTTTATTCACTCAATTACAATCACTCCCTTTCAAAGTTAATTCAAAGAAAAGATAAACATCAATTAAACATAATATCTCATGTTGAATTTGAATTGAAGTTTTCGTAGTCTGGAGTCTGATTTTCCTGAAATGTTAGTACACACAAGAGCAAGTGCAAATCTTCTGAAATTGTTAGGAGATAACTATACATTTGAACAATAATGTTTGGAATCATCAAAACTACATAAGTTGCATAAATATAACTCATTCAAATAGCAACTATTCAAACAACTTCTTCCCTTCTCCTCTAATAAGCATAGAACTGATAGCAATTTCATAAAATTTGAGATATACAACATGTTTTCACCTGGTTGAAGTCTTTGAAGAAGATGTAGTGAAGTAAATAAATTTTTTATTTGTTGAAAGGCAGCCTCACAATCATCTCCCCAAGAAAATATCTTTGCATTTTGATGATTTTTGAAGAAGAAGGTGCATCTCTCTTCCAGCCAAGTGATGAAAGAGTTAAGTCTGTCAATCGACTTAGTGAGTCGTTGAAAATTCATAAAAATTTTGGCTGTCTTCATATCAAATATAACTTATACCTTATCTGGATAAATTTTAATTCCGCCAGGTGTAAGAAGAAACCCTAAAAATTTTAAATATATTAAAAATTAAAAATATTAACATAATATAATATAAGTATATGAACATTTAATAATACTTATAAAATTTTAAAATATATAATAAAGTTTTTACAGATAAATATCATTTAAGACTAATATATTTATAAAAATAATATTTAATATAAGTGTTGCGGGCTAGAAATTACGCGGCGATAGAGATTTGATTTTACGTCTTAGCGTTGTACGTATAACTAGCACACACAGAGAACACAAATAATTTTTTACGTGGAAAACCCTTAAAAGGGAAAAAACCACGAGGCCTAGCCCAGTTGAAAATGGTTCCACTAGATTTTGAGTTGGTTACAAAGGACTGAATCACCTCCAGGGGTGAACAGATTACAATCAATTACTTAAGTAAGACGTCGAGTTCTCGGCAGGACGTGGGAACTGAATGTCGGGCCCTGAGTAGGACGTCGGGTTTTCAGCGGGACGTAGGGACTTAGTGTCGGGTCTTGAACAAGACGTCGGGTCTTTGGCCGAAAGTAAGGACTGAGTGTCGGGCCTTGAACAAAACGTCGGGTCTTGGGCAGGAAGTAAGGACTGAGTGTCGGGCCTTGAACAAGACGTCGGGTCTTTGGCAGGACGTATGGACTGAACGTCGGGCCTTAAGGTGGTGGTCCGGCGAGGTTCCTGCGGTGGTCCGACGAGGTTCCTGCGGTGGTCCGGCGGTGGTCCGGCGGTGGTTCGACGAGATTCCTGCGGTGGTCCGGCGGTGGTCCGGCGAGGTTCTTGCGGTGGTCCGGCGGTGGTCCGACGAGGTTCCTGCGGTGGTCCGGCGGCTGTCGAGGAGGAACTCCTTCCTTCTCTTCTTCCTTCTCTTCTCTTCTTCTCTCTCTTGCTTGGATCCCCTCTTGTGAAGAATGAGGGCTCTATTTATAGATTTTCTGGAGTGGCATGGTTCGTAAATAGGTGTGAGATCAAGGGCGAATAGGGAGTGGTCAAATGGACGGCCGATATTGAATCCTACGACCGTGCACCGTCCGTCAGCCATTCGGAGGCCTTAATGATGTCAGAATTTAATGATCTTGGGCTCGTTGGATTCGTCTCGTCGAGCCGTTCGATTCGAGTATAAGCTCGTCAAAATCGGAGACCGTTTGGTAACTCAAATTGTGATTTGAACCTTCCAATAGCGCTTTGAACCCTTGATTTGGACTCATTTGGGCTCGGATTGGGTCGATCTTGGTGTCGTTGGGTTCGTATTTCCGAGACGCTCAGTTTGACTATAAGCCCGCTGAAATCGGAGTTCGGATGCTCCCGGATTTAATTTTTGAGGTTTCTAACTAACTTTTTCCTCGAGATTCGTGCCCGATCAAGCTAATTTTTTGACGATGTATCAGTTGCCCCCATATTTTCGGATGGCGTAGCTCCAGGAGTCCGAAAATATAAGCGTCGACAATTTTCATAGGCTGAAACACCAAAAAATGCGTTCCGAAAATAAATGGCTTGGTTGAACTTGATTATAGAAGCCCCGTTGAGCTTCGAAAGTGTCAGAATCGAGTCCGGAACGTCGAAAAACGTGTCCGCGGACCCCAAAAATGTCAAAATCAAAGCTTTCGGGATGAAAATCGGGCCAAGTCGCGTATGGGCGGCCGAACCGGCCGGCCGGCCGGCGCTTGCGCCCGCACGCTGGCGGCGGCTTTCGTGGAATCGCGCGGAGCGCAGTTCTGGCTGACCGCGCGGAGCGCAATTCTGATAGACCGCGCGGAGCGCGGTCTGGGATGACCGCGCGGAGCGTGGTCTGGGCTGACCGCGCGGAGCGCGGTCTGGGCTGACCGCGGTCTGGGCCGACCGCGCGGAGCACGTCCGCTGGGCGCATTTTCGGCCCGTACACGGGCTGCTGGGTCGCTCCTGACCCGCGCAGCGAACCGATTGGGTCGCCTGGACCCGCGTGACAGCCTGGGCTGTGCTCTCCCACCGCCTCAATCTCTTGAAAGGGCGGGTCCGTTCGGGCCACCGACTTAAGTGGGCCCAACCTGCGTAAAAAATTGATTTTTTGGCCTTTTTTGGCCGAAAAAATTCCTAAAAAACCCCAAAAAATTCCAAAAAATTCCGAAAAAATTTGGAAAAAATTAGAAAAATTTAGGAAATTGAAAATTCCAGAACCTTCTCTTCTTCCTCCCAAAAAACTATAAATAGGCTCTTTAAGCCTTTAGAAAATCACTCCACTCCTCTTCTTCTCCTCCTCTCTTCTCATCTCCCTCTGTCCTTTCTATTGAGGCCTTCCCTCAGTTTTCTGAGGCCCCTCTCTTAGCAAGGAAGTCCGGAGATTCTCTTCTTTCCCCATCTCCCTCTGTCCTTTCTATTGAGGCCTTCCCTTAGTTTTCTGAAGCCCCTCTCTTGGCAAGGAAGTCCGGAGATTCTCTTCTTTCCCCCTACACCCTTTAAGAGAAATGTCAGGAGATCGCCCCTCACCGAGAGATCCTACGATCCGGGGAGACCCCGTCGCACCGCATGATGGCGAGCGGAGGCCAAACAAGGAGGTGGATGAGACAACGTCGACTTCTACAAATGACTTCCTATTCCTTTTTCGCAAGAATTATTACTTCTCGAATGATGTGAAGACAATGGTCCCTAGGATGTCTGATCGGGCGAATCTTCCTCCTCCTGGGTACGTGACCGTTTCCGAGGCCCACTTGCGGGCTGGTTTACGCTTTCCGCCTCCTACTGAGCTGATCGAAGTCTTACAAAGGTGCGGTGTGAACCTATTCCAGCTTTCATTTAGAGCGATGTCAGTGGCTAAGGGATTGATTGCTCTCTTTCGGGATCGGGGAGCTACTATGACCCCGGAGCACCTTTCACGGATGGGTAAGCTCACCAGTGATACGTCTGGGCGTGTGACTTTTAGATCCAAATGGTTGGATGTGCGTACCCGCGATCCTTCAAAGAACTGGGTCAATGCTTTCTTTTTTGTGAAGAATGACTGGGGTTTGATGGAGAAGTGGGGGAAGATGAGGGATCTGCCATCCCCTCTACATGTCAGCGAGGAAGACATAATGAGAATCTTGAAGGTTTCCGATCTCGAACATCTTCTATTTGAGGTTCGTCATATAAGCAAATACACTGAAGAAGAGTTCTTATTCAAGGTTGGGATTTCATTTCATACTGGGAGGTCTGATGCAAGGAAGTTGAAGCCGACATCCAGGATTCCTGAGCCTCCTGCCCCTGCTTCAAAAGCGGCTCCCAAACGACCGGCTAGAGGCGACGACCCCCAGGTTTCGAAGAAGAAGAGGTTGGAAGAGACAAACACTGACAAGATCCTACCTGACTCTTCCCCAGCCAAGCTGCATATCCCTGAGGATGTCATGAATCATCAATGCCTCGGACATAACAAGACCAGTAATTTGGTGAGTAACATCTCCCAATATTTTTTATTTCATTTGCTTCTGAGGTGACTTCTAAATAAACTTTTCTTTTTATTTCAGCTGTCACGTCTTGGGATCGAAATTAATGATTGGAACAGTGAGTTTGTTAAGATTAAGTATCTTCAGGGGGAGTTCAAGCGAAAGTATGAGTAGAAGGTTAAGGAGGTGAAGGTGCTTGAAGATGAGTTAAGCGATTGCAGGACTGAGCTGGCCAACACAATGCGCTCTGTATCTCTCCAGAATCGACAGGCAGATCGGCATCAGATAGATCTTGAGGAGGCTCATGCGACGATCACTAGGCTTTTGAAGGAGCAGAAAGTTTCTGAAGAGAAGATAGTGTCGCTTGAGGCGAAGGATAAGAAGTCCCAGGCCATTATAGCTGAGAAGGAGGCTGCCTTGTCTAGCTTAGAACCTTCAAGAGTTATTGAAGATTTCAAGAAGTCCATAGCATTCAAGACCATCGTCCAGGATCACGTTGAAGGGTTTAGAGCAGCAGTGTACTGAGGATGGATTTATTAGAGGCTTCTTTAAGGGGGTTCGCCTGATGCAGCGAAAGACCGGAGTTTCAGCCGAAGAGGTGACCCCTAGCCAGGCTTCAGCTGACTTTCCTTCAGGCTCCGATGGTGATGAGGTAGAGAGCGATCTGCGGAAGATCGTTGATCTTGATGCAGATGATGAGATAGTAGATGTTGAGTAGGTTTTCTAGTTCTTGTTGCTTGTATTAGTTTATCTTTTCTAGTTATTGTGATGTACCTGATGTTTTGTACTGTTGTGTGATATCTACTTTGACTTAGTAGTGGATTATTGTTCTGTTGCTATATGACTTAAATATTCCAGTGTATTTATTCATCTTGAGTAAATTTTATTTATGTTTTCTTAAGGTATTTGTCTTCCAACTTGTGCTTAAAAGTTTAGAATGATCCTCTAAGGATGTGCGATTTACTCTAAGTTGTACGCCAGAGCCTTGCTTGATGACGTCAACCTGTATGAAAGAAGTTAAAAGAATCTATAAGAGATATAAGACCTATCCGAGGTTGTGAGTCAGAGCCCTGCTCGATGACGTTAACCTGTGTGGAAGAGGTCGGGAAAATCCACCAAGGATGTAAGACCTATCCGAGGTTGTGTGTCAGAGCCCTGCTCGATGATGTTAACCTGTGTGGAAGAGGTCGGGAGAATCCACCAAGGATGTAAGACCTATCCGATGTTGTGTGTCAGAGCCCTGCTCGATGACGTTAACCTGTGTGGAAGAGGTCGGGAGAATCCACCAAAGATGTAAGACCCATCTGAGGTTGTGTGTCAGAGCCCTGCTCGATGACATTAACCTGTGTGGAAGAGGTTGGGAGAATCCACCAAGGATGTAAGACCCATCCGAGGTTGTGTGTCAGAGCCCTGCTCGATGACGTTAACCTGTGTGGAAGAGGTCGGGAGAATCCACCAAGGATGTAAGACCTATCCGAGGTTGTGTGTCAGAGCCTGCTCGATGACGTTAACCTGTGTGGAAGAGGTTGGATCGAATCCTCCTAGGATTGATCAACTAATGATTGAACAATGATCATCTACTGCTCGAATCAAACATATTAAAGTTTGTAACTTAACAAAGTCTTTACTGTCATTAAACGAAGAACATTGCTCCCGAAAACAGTTTAAGGGAGAAGGAAACTAGAAACATCACAAACAAAGTTCGAAATTAAAGACATATACAGTAAGCACGCAATACTAAAGACGTACAACATTCTAAAACAAACGACACGATTACACTCTAATGATAGTATTTGCGGAGGTTCTCGATATTCCAAGTTCGAGGAAGCATCTTCCCTTCAGCATCCTTTAATTTGAAAGTTCATGGCTTCACCATAGCTGCTACTAGGTACGGACCCTCCCAGAGGGGGGAGAGTTTGTTTCGTTGAGGGCCTTTGCCTGCCGCCTCAATCCTGCGTAGGACCAAATCTCCTACCGATATATGTCGTGGCTTCATCCTTCTGTTATAGTGACGGGCAATTCTCTGGTGGTAGGCAGCAACCTTAAGTATTGTCCCGTCTCTTACTTCTAGAAGGAGGTCTAGGTTGTGCCTGAGTTTTTCGTCGTTGGCATTGGAGTCGAAAGTTTGTACTCTATGACTGGGGACTCCAATGTCGACTGGAATGATAGCCTCTGTACCAAAGCAGAGGTTATACGGCGTCTCTCCTGTTGGAGTCCTTGCTGTCGTACGATAGGCCCAAAGGACGTTTGGGAGCTCGTCAGCCCATTGCCCCCAGCCTTCTCCAGTCGTGTTTTTAGTCCTCTCAGAATGGTCCGATTAGTGACTTCTATCTGTCCATTAGTCTGAGGATGAGCCACAGTCGTGTGTACTAGATGAATGTGGAGATCTTTACAAAATGTGGTAAAGACCCTTCCGGTGAACTGTGTTCTATTATCAGTAATAACTTTTGCAGGAATGCCAAAGCGACATATTATGCTCTTCCACAGGAACTGTTTGGCATTTGCTTCAGTGATCTTTGCTAGTGGTTCTGCTTCTACCCACTTCGTGAAATAGTCGACAGCCAATATGATGAACTTTCGCTGTCCCGTGGCTATAGGAAATGGTCCCATTATGTCGATCCCCCATTGGGCAAAAGGCCAGGGACTCTGTAATGTCGATATCTCTACGGCGGGTAGATGAGTGAGGTTGGCGTGCAACTGACAGCTGTTATATTTCCGTACAAGTTCTAATGCGTCCTGTTTTATTGTCGGCCAGTAGAACCCTTGTCTCAGGACCTTTTGGGCTAGCGCCCTTCCACCCAAATGTTCCCCACAAATGCCTGAGTGTACTTCGTGAAGTGCATAGTTTGCCTCTGAAGGAGGAAGACATTTGAGGTAAGGCCCTGTGAAAGATCGTTTGTATAACTCTCCGTTAATGATGGTGAAGTTGGCTGCTTGCCTCCGAAGTCGTACTGCCATAGCTGGGTCTTCAGGGAGAGAGCCTTCTTGTAGGAGAGCAAGAATGAGGTCGATCCAAGAAGTCTCTTTTGATTCTTCTATTGATTGAAGTACCCATGAGCCTTGAATGCTCGGGAAGTGGATCTCCTCGATAAATTTTCTTTTGAACACATCTCCCGTTGTAGAAGTTGCTAACTTGGAGAGTGAATCTGCCCTTACGTTTTGCTCTCGAAGGATATGGATGACCTGATGCTTTGCTATTTGGGCCAACAAGGTTTTAATTATCTGACAGTATTAAGCCAAAAGTGGGTTGTGAGTATCGAATTTCCCTTCTACTTGAGAAGAAACCAGTTGGGAATCAGTGTGAACCACTAAGTTTTGGACCTCGCAATCAATTGCAAGCCTCAATCCAGCAATTAAAGCTTCATATTCAGCAACATTGTTTGTTGCTGGAAACTTCAGTCTAAGCCCGTATTCGAGTGTGGATTTCTGTGGGGAGATTAATAAGATTCCAGCGCCAGCACCAGAACTCCCAGAAGCTCCGTCTACATATAATGTCCAGCAGGAGGAGGATGGAGACACATCAGGCGATTCCTCTGAGGTGTAGCTAGTACATTCGACCACAAAATTGGCAAGCACCTGTGACTTGATGTCGGGTCTAGGTAGGAATTGTATATCGAACTATCCAAGTTCTACTGACCATTTGATCAATCTTCCGGATGCCTCGAGTTTTTGAAGAATATTTTTCAGCGGTAGGTTTGTATAAACCTTGATCGCGTGTGCCTGAAAATAAGGTCGTAACTTCTTGGCTGAGAAGACTAATGCTAAGGCTGTTTTGTCTGCCAATGGATAACGCATTTCAACATCTGAAAGTACCTTGCTGATGTAATAGACTGGGCGTTGAATTGAATCATCCATCCGAACCAAGACCGAACTTATAGCTTGAGAAGAGACGGCCATGTACAAATACAAAATTTCTCCTGGAATTGGCTTTGAGAGTAGCGGTGGTGAGGCTAGATAAGTCCGGAGTTGTTCAAAAGCTTCTTGGCATTTATCAGTCCATTGGAATTCTGAGCTACGAGCCCCTCTGAGAATCTTGAAGAAAGACAAATATTTATCTCCCGAACGAGATAGAAATCGAGAGAGTGCTGCAATCCTTCCATTCAGTCTCTGAACTTCTTTGATATTTCTGGGGGGTAGCATGTCCCTTAGGGCCTTAATCTTTTCCGGGTTGGCCTCAATCCCTCGGTGGGTAACCATGAACCCCAGAAACTTTCCTGAGGTGACTCCAAATGCACATTTGGAGGGGTTGAGGCGCATGTTTAAGATCGGAGAAAGTTAAAACATTCTTCCAAATCCGAGATATGCTGAGATTTCTCGAGGCTCTTCACCAGCATATCGTCCACATAGACTTCCATGGTACGCCCAATAAGGTTCTTAAAAACCTTATTCATAAGTCGTTGGTAAGTTGCCCCTGCATTTTTGAGCCCGAATGGCATTACCAGGTAACAATATAACCCTTTATCCATTTGAAAAGATGTTGCCTCCTCATCGGCAAGATCCATTTGTATTTGGTTGTATCCGGAGTAGGCATCCATAAAGCTTAACATCTGATGTCCGGATGTGGCGTCGACTAGCTGATCTATTTGGGGGAGCGGGAAGCTGTCCTTGGGGCAAGCTTTATTGAGATCCGTATAGTCCACGCACATTCTCCAAGTTCCATTTGTTTTCCGAACCATCACGACGTTGGCTAGCCAAGATGGGTAGTGTACTTCCCTTATAAATCTTGCTTTTAAAAGCTTATCAACCTCCTATTCGATTGCTAGCTGACGTTCTAGGGCGAAGTTTCGTTTCTTTTGAATTACTGGCTTACATGCTGGGTTGATCTTCAGGGAGTGCATAATTATTTCAGGATTAATGCCGGGCATATCAGCTGAACTCCATGCAAATACATCTTGGTTTGTACGTAGAAAGTCAACATATTCTTTTTTCTCTGTATCTGAGAGGAGTGATCCGATCTGTACTGTTCTAGAGGGATGTTCTTCTGATAGAGAGACATATGTAAGATCTTCTACAGGGGAGACCCTTTGAGGAGTATCTTCATTCCGAAGATCGAAGTCTTCGATGCTTAGAGTAACTGATGAGTGTGATTGAGCCTGCCTAAGATAGCATGACTGTGCTACTTGTTGATCTCCTCGTACTGTTCCGATCCCTGATGGGGTAGGAAACTTGAGCTTTAAGTGGGGAATTAAAGCAACAGGCCTGAAGATTGTTTGGAGTGGCCTTCCAAAGATTGCATTGTAGGCTGATTCGGACTTCACCATAATAAACAGAATGGGGTGCTCAACTTGACGGGGGAATTCTCCAAGCACAACCGGGAGAGTAATGGTTCCTTCAACTCTTACAGGCCGGTTGTCAAATCCGTATAGTGGACCGGCAGCAGGCTGGAGTTTCTCTCTAGATAAGCCCATGCTAAGAAAAGTGTAGTAGAATAGAACATCTACTGAGCTTCCATTGTCTACCAAGATCCTCTTAACATTGTAGCATGGGTCGCCAATTCCTGCACTAATCACTAGTGGATCTTGATGAGGAGTTTTTACGCCTTCTAGATCAGACTCCTTAAAGGTGATGGAGTGATCGACATGAAGCTTTTTTGTTGGTGGCTCCTTGTTCTCTGCAATTAGAACTTGACAAGGCGTTGATGGGCCTCCAGCAATAGTTTCAATTTCGCCGACCATTTGGCGATTGTTCGTCGACTGTTTTTGTTGATCTTGCCCCCCAGTTGGAATAGTTTCTTCTCGAGCTGTTGGATTCTTGACGAACTGTCGGAGATATCCTTATCGAATCAGTCTCTTAATTTCCTCCTTGAGCTGCCTGCATGCTTCAGTGGTGTGTCCACGACTGCGGTGGAAATGACAATACTGTTCTTGGTTTCCGGTATTAGGCTTTAAAGGGTACGACCACTTTACACTCTCTTGGTCTCGGATGGCCATTAATACATTTGCTCGGGATGTATTAAGTGGCGTGTACTCTTTTTCTTGTCGGGGCTCTCGTCGTGGCTGTGAGGGTCGAGGAGGAAGATTGTAGTTTCCTTGCTTCTTCCTTTGCGAGGGGGGATTCTCCGTCCCTGGGGGATTTTTTCGCTTCCCGGTTGCTTGCTCGAATTACTTTCTATGAGCATTAATGGCTTCGTCGGCAGTGATTTAGGCCTCTACTCGATGGATTAAATCCGCATAAGAATGGACCGTTTCTGGCATAAGTGCCGAGTAGAAAGGGCCTGGGCGAAGCCCTCCAAGAAATACACCTCGTAGCAATTCGGGATCTACCCCTGGAATTTGTCGGGCTTCTGTAGAAAACCTTTGAAAATACTCTTTGAGAGATTCACCCTCGTTCTGTCGTATCCCTGAAAGGTGGGAGGAGTCTTTAATCATCCTTCGGTTGGCGACAAATTGTTCGACAAACAATTTGGTCAATTAAACGAATAGGGGAATGGACCGAGGGGTTAGGGAGTAGAACCATGTTCGGGCCTGACCTTTAAGGGTGGCAGGAAAAACTTGACAGAGTAGAGCGTCTGGGGCCTGCTGGATATGTATAATAGTGCGGTAGTGATCGATATGCTCGTAGGGGTCTGAAGTCCCATCATAAGAATCAATATTTGGGAGTTTGAATCTTGCCGGAATGGGATATCGGAGGACAGCTTCGGTAAAAGGTGATGACTCCTGAACGTCCCGTTGGTGAAGGGACTGCCTGATACCCCCTGTGGGGAAATCTTCTCGGACTAATCTTCGTAACTCATGCCGTAGAGTATTACGGGGGAGTTCAGTGACGCGCTGTTGGTCCAAGTCCTCGGGGACGTCCGGCGGCATATCCTGTCGGTGACCCATGCGCGAAGGATGGGTAGAGCTTGCTGTATCAGCAAGCTCATTCTCTGGACGTGTAGGAGGACGCATCCTTGGTGGAGGAAGGGGGACTTCGACATGAAGAATGTCTTCAAATCTTGGCTGATCTCGAGGGAGAAGAGCCTCTTCTTGGGGTACCGGCACTGGTCCTTGAGCTCCCCTTAAAAGCTGAAGGATCTCATTCTGAGATTCCTCCATTTTTCTGATACGTTCTTCTAGGGACGGCCCTGAAGTTCCTTCTCCTACAGGGTGTCGGTTACCTGGGTGAAAGGAGGCAGATGCCTGTCGTCCTTGATTCAGGGACTGATTCCTGGATTGGTGTGAATTAGAGCGAGAGGTTCCCATGATGCGATGGCTACGCCTGTTGACCATTGGAGGATTCCTTAGTGTAGTGGGATTGACTTTCCCACAGACGGCACCAATCTGTTGCGGGCTAGAAATTACACGGCGATAGAGATTTGATTTTATGTCTTAGCGTTGTACGTATAACTAGCACACACAGAGAACACAAATAATTTTTTACGTGGAAAACCCTTAAAAGGGAAAAAACCACGAGGCCTAGCCCAGTATAAAATGGTTCCACTAGATTTTGAGTTGGTTACAAAGGACTGAATCACCTCCAGGGGTGAACAGATTACAATCAATTACTTAAGTAAGACGTCGAGTTCTCGGCAGGACGTGGGAACTGAATGTCGGGCCCTGAGTAGGACGTCGGGTTTTCAGCGGGACGTAGGGACTTAGTGTCGGGTATTGAACAAGACGTCGGGTCTTTGGCAGGAAGTAAGGACTGAGTGTTGGGCCTTGAACAAGACGTCGGGTCTTGGGCAGGAAGTAAGGACTGAGTGTCGGGCCTTGAACAAGACGTCGGGTCTTTGGCATGACGTATGGACTGAACGTCGGGCCTTAAGGTGGTGGTCCGGCGAGGTTCCTGCGGTGGTCCGGCGAGGTTCCTGCGGTGGTCCGACGAGGTTCCTGCGGTGGTCCGGCGGTGGTCCGACGAGATTCCTGCGGTGGTCCGGCGGTGGTCCGGCGAGGTTCCTGCGGTGGTCCGGCGAGGTTCCTGCGGTGGTCCGGCGGCTGTCGAGGAGGAACTCCTTCCTTCTCTTCTTCCTTCTCTTCTCTTCTTCTCTCTCTTGCTTGGATCCCCTCTTGTGAAGAATGAGGGCTCTATTTATAGATTTTCTGGAGTGGCATGGTCCGTAAATAGGTGTGAGATCAAGGGCGAATAGGGAGTGGTCAAATGGACGGCCGATATTGAATCCTACGACCGTGCACCGTTCGTCGGCCATTCGGAGGCCTTAATGATGTCGGAATTTATTGGTCTTGGGCTCGTTGGATTCGTCTCGTCGAGCCGTTCGATTCAAGTATAAGCTCGTTAAAATCGGAGACCGTTTGGTAACTCAAATTGCGATTTGAACCTTCTGACAGCGCTTTGAACCCTTGATTTGGACTCATTTGGGCTCGGATTGGGTCGATCTTCATGTCGTTGGGTTCGTATTTCCGAGACGCTCAGTTTGACTGTAAGCCCGCTGAAATCGGAGTTCGGATGCTCCCGGATTTAATTTTTGAGGTTTCTAACTAACTTTTTCCTCGAGATTCGTGCCCGATCAAGCTAATTTTTTGACGATGTATCAATAAGATATAAATTTATAATATTAAAATTTATATTATAATTCTTAATATATATATATATATATATACCAAATTTATAATACATATTGCTCAAATTTATAGCCCAACTAAGACAAAATTTGAAGCCCAACTAGGCCAAATAAGTCCAAATTCACATTCTAAACTATTTATACAACTTTTTTAGTCCCACATCATATGAGGAGTTTGAGAATGTTGTCTTGAACCTTTTATAAAATGTGAAGTACACTATTTTTGCTAAACAAATTATGTGTAAAGTTTTTAAGATAATTTGTATATATTATGATGTAATTAATCATCATATATAATAAAAATATTTTAAAAAGCAAAAGAATTTAATAAACTAAAATATATTGTTTAAAATTTAATTAAAACAAAATTTTTTTTTTTTTTATAAATCAATTCTAGTTTGATTCGGTTTGATGTAAAGTCAATTTTGAAAGCTGGATCAGATTGACCACCAAATTGATTTGTTGTGATGATATTCCTATAGAGTTGTGAAATTGCTTAGGAGATAAAGAAATTTCTTGGCTTACTAAATTTTCTAATATATGAGTAGAGAATGAGTGATTTGATTCTTGCTTTTAAGAATAAATGTGATGCATAAAATATGAAGATAGAAATACACAATCACAAACACACCACATTTGAAATGGTTCAACTTCTCCTCAGGAACACCAGTGCTCTCAAATCATGCATTATCAAGTGCTAAACTTCTCCTAGGGCGGAAAGCAAACCATAAACTTTTTTTGTTTCATGGGCTCAGGAGTAGCCATCACACATGAATAATTGAGAAATAAATAAATGTTGGGCATTGTCGGTCAAAAGAAAATAATCCAATGTCATTATCGATTTTTGGTGTTTCAATGATAACGATCGGGTGATCGATGATGTCCGATGATAATAATTTGTCTATGGCAATTTGATGGTGCTAGTTGGGTGGAGGTGGTTCAATAATGATGATTAGAAAATGACGCCCTGACGATTGTGCTTACCTGGTGACAGTCAAATTGCGGAGGTCAGGCTTCATTATTCCGATGATGATGGTTGGGCGAAGGTCATTTAATGGCAATGGTGGGGTAGATCTTCAAATCATTTAACTCTCACCTCTTATCTCATTTCATTTTGGGAATTGGGGTTTATTTATTATTTTCTTGAATGATATTTTAATAAATTTAATCGAAATTTTAAAGTACTCTATTTGATGAACGTATTAATTACCTTAATTATAATTCACTCTTTCAACATTTAATTGTCTTAATGATCCAAAAAATCAAGTGATCTTGAGCTCATTAAATTTTTCCATAGAGATGCTCTATTTAACTATAAATATGTAAGAATTAGAGATCGTTTAAAATAACAATTAATGTCATGAATTCTATACTACTCTTCACAACGAATTCTATAAAATGTCACAGTAGGTCCGAAGAGACTTAAGTCTAGTGGTTCATATCCAGCTCTAATTTTAAAATAAAATACTAAATAAAATAAAGTCATGATAATAATATTTTTAATAATAAAAATTATTATAAATAATTAATGCTCCTTTTTCATGTCTGTCTTGTTATTGCACCAAACCTTTATTTAAGATATCTACTTCATTAATTAATTTATGCTACTTCATTGACTAATAGAGTCTCCCTTCCAATCATAGACCTTATAGTTGGAATGAAACTTTTCCCGCAAGTCTTTTGTAGCATGAAGATGTGCAAAGGAAGGAGTTTTTTTTTTTTTTTTTCATTTTTAATTTTTAAAAATTAGAAATTATCACGCATCATTTATAAATCAAGTACAATCACTAAAAGGTACAAACCCTTGATACAACAACCAAATAAAATGCAGATCTAATAATTTTTCTATGAAGATAACAGTAGTTTGATGTTTTGACCCATATAAATCAAACCATGCGCAAAGGGACCAAAACCGACGAAATTAGCAATGTGGGCATCGAAGCCACATGTAACTTAAAGGGGGTCAAATGATCTCTGATTACCAAACGGACTGTGTCGTTGCAATCAGAACGTCGAATTCGCCTAAGTCGAGATCCCTCGCGTTCAAATCAAACGAAATTGGTCCAATGGGATGACCGATGGCCAAAATTGACATGCAACGTCGCTCAAACGACATCCGATCAAGAAATGGACTTTGCTGTTACTTCCGGAATATTGTCTACATTCAAAATATACATTTTATTTCATCAATTGGGGATCAACTGAGGCGGTGGCATGAATCTCGATGTGATGACATGCAAATCGAGGAAATAGTCCGCGATAGCGTCCAAACAACGTCAGATTATGAAACGGACTTCGCCGTTGCATTCGAAATATCATCAGTACTTGAAATTAACTCCAAATTTATTTAAAGGAGATCAAGCACGCAAATCGATAATGGTTCTAAAGCAACAACACACAAAATGAGGAATTTAGTATGCGGCGTTGCCTAAATGACATTTGATTGCAAAATGAAATTCGCCGTTGCAATCAGAACGCTGTTAATAGCTAAAATGCACTATCAATTTGCCAAAAGAAAATCCATCTAAAAATTGATACACAAAACGAGAAAAATGGTACGGGATACTGCCCAAAACATGTCCGATAGCAAAACGAATTACGTCATTGTGATCGGAATGCCACAAATATTCAAAATGCACTGCCAATTTGTCCAAAGAAAAATTTTTCATGAAATTTACATACAAAATGAGGCAGTTGGCACACAAGCCGAGCAAGTTAAACATGAATCAAGCCGAGTTTTGATATATTAAAGCGCTTATGTCATTTTGTATTAATCTATAATGAAAAATCATTAAATATGTCAATTAACTTAGAATTTTTCTAGTAAATTGGAATGCCAAAAAGGGAAAGAGCAATTAATGACATTAAATGCATTACCATTAACTGATATTGTAGAAATTACATCAATCGGTCTCCTCGTATTACAGCTGACCTCGACTCATGCCCTATCGCTAAATCAAAATTAAATGGACGCTGCTTCATTTTTCTCCTTATTTCTCATGACAAAGCTTCCACCTTCCTCACGATCTTCTGAACCCCTCTCCATCGAAATCCACAAACCCAACGCTGCTCTTTACGTTGAATAGACCGAATCCTCACTTTCTTCTGCCGAGTTCTCACAGGCAAAGATCCTTGTCCTCACACAACCTGTACCAATCTTCAGTCTATCAATCTGAAGCTGCCTCCAGCTCGATCCTTAGTCCAAGCCCTATTTCCCATGTGGGTTTCGTTTCTTTTAGAAGTGAAGTTAGGATAAAGAATACAAGCAAGTTCCATGTAGTATTCAAGTTCCAAAAAAACTGCTCCAAAGAGCTATTTCACGAACCCTCTTGGTGGTACGCTGTCTCCGAGAGAAAGCATTATTGCTAGTGTTTTAAGTTCGTGGAGCATCATGTCAATAATGAGATTACTACTACAGTTAAAGGGTAAGATCATGTTTAACATGATGAGTTTGAAGGTGAATGGACCGATTGAGTATGTGGCTGAGCTGGTATTGTTAAGCTCAAAAAGAATATGGAATGGTTGATTCTATTGAAGTGGCCATGCAAGAGAAGAAGACTTCCAAACACAACAACCATCTGTTAAAGCATATAAACAAAATGGGACCACTCATGATGATGGGAAGCTCTCCACATCACTTCATCCGGCTCAAGACAGCAACATGAAACCGTTCAGCCGACCTAGAAGACTGCAGAAGCAAATTTATGAATTCATGTCAGCCGTTGGTGAAGACTTCAATACGACGGCTTGATACTTACTCTCTCTGTCTGATCTCATCCCATTAAGAACTGCATATATACTTTACTAGAACTACATGTGAAATTAATGAAGTAAAAACGATCGCTGATAGTTCTTGGTCTCATTTATGTTTCTCCTATGTTTTCCAATTTACTTATGCAACTAGTTAATGCATCTTTGAGATCAGTTATAGGTTTTATCATGGTATCAGAGCGATTGCCGTAAGGCACTATTTCTTAGTTTATATATAAAGCTACTACAGTATGTTCCTCCTTACTCACAAAGTTTTCTCCACCTACGTCTTCCATTTCTTTTCCGGCAGCTGCAACTACCTACAGTCATATTACTAACACTCAAATCCCCTCCTCCCTCAAATTCCATATGAACAATATCAAGCACTTTGTTCATTCTCATCTAACCCCCGATAACAACTCTACTTGGCGAGCACACGTTATCAGAGTTTTTTAAGAGAATGGATTTCTCGGTTTTCTTGATGGTACTGCATCAGCTCCACGAAAATACCTTCTTAGCTTCGATCAAGTAAATACTGTTAAATCCGACTACACCCTCTGGTAGCTCATCGATCAGAACTTAACTGTAGCATTGTATTCGGTTATTTCTCCTCCCCTTCTGCCATATGTTCTCAACTTGGACAATACTCATTCTGTTTGGTTAACTATAGACAAATGGTTGCAATCCACGAATCGTTCTCACATCCTTCAACTTAAAAACGAACTTCTCCATCTGACGATGACACAATATCTTTCCCTCGTTAAATCTAAAGTGGATGCCATCAACAATGCATGCAGTAGTATAGGTACTGAAGATATACACTTATACACTCTCAATGGTCTACCCACATCATACAATGCTTTCAAAACATCCATTCACAGAAACCTACAACCACTCGGTTTAGATGTTCTATACTCCTTGCTCTGTAGTGAGGAAATCAACTTGACAGCATAAGCGTTGAGCGAAACTCAACTGGTTGATACGTCTGAACATTCTACTGTTGTTTTTACTAATCGTCGGCGTGGCCATGGTCATTACTCTTCCAACAGATTAAGACCATATTATCGTGGGGGATGTAATGCCAGACGAGCAAATCAATCAACAAACCGCTCAGTTGAATGCCATATTTGTCTATGTCGTGGTCACTCTACTACAACCTGTTGGTATAGAGGTGATTTCACATATTAACCACAACAATCCTCTACTTTATCTACTATTACAAATTCTACAAATTCTTAATGGTACTTAAATACTGGAGCTAGTTCGCACCTCAGGTCTGATGTTAGTCAAGTTTATTCTCCACAACCTTACAATGGCATAAATCATATAACTGTTAGTAATTGTCAAAACTTACATATTTCCACAACTGGGCAAGGCATTTTACCCACACCCTCTCATAAGCTCAAGCTCAATCCTCTTTATTTTATTCCTCATCTCACGCATAATCTACTTTCAGTAAAACAACGTACTTCTAATAACAATTTCTCCATTTTTTTATTCTAATGGATTCAAAATAAAGGATTTTAAGTGTCACTCCATTCTCCTCCAAGGTCGCTGTAGTGACAGATTGTATCCAATCTCTTAAGCCTTATACATCAACCAATCATCATCACTTCTAACCGTGATAGCTATAGCTTCATCTCTCTGGCACAAGCGTCTGGTTCATCCAAACTCTACTACTTCAACAACTCTTAGAGCGATTCATCCTTATATTATTAGTACTTATGTGTCTAGTCTTTGTATGTCATGTTCTCAATCGAAATGTCATCATTCTCTTTTAATGTCTCTACTTCCTATGCAACAAAACCACTTCAAATTATTTACTTTGATGTATGGGGTCCTTCCCTAATATCTTCAATTAATGTATTTCATTATTATGTCATATTTATAGATGAATTCTCCCGATACACTTGGTTGTTTCCAATGATTCAAAAATAAAAAAATTTCCAACATTTTAAAGCTTTTAAATCAATGGCTAAAAAATAATTTCAAACGCCCATTATTGTGTTTAGATTTGACTATGGCTTTGAATTCAGTAATAAAATTTCTCAGTCATTTCTTCGGACTAATGGCATCCAATAACAATTCAACTACCTTTGTACTCCTCAGCAAAATGGTTTAGCTAAGCATAAGCACCGTCATATTATAGAGACCACATGCACACTTGTTCTTGATGCCAACATACCCTATCACCATTAGGTATATGCTTCTCTAACTGCAGTCTATCTAATTAATAAACTACCATCCCCCGTTACAAATAACATTTCACCTTATCAACAACTTTACAATACAATTCCAAATTATAGATTCTTGAAAGTTTTTGGATGTCAATTCTTTCCTCTACTTCCCCCACATAAATTTCACAAACTTGCTCCTAATGATATGCAATCAATTTTGTTAGGATATGCCTCAACATCTAAGGGGTATTTGTGCCCAAATCTTCTAACGGGCAAAGTTATTACTTCCATCCATGTTAAATTTCATGAAATATTTTTTCCTTTTCAACACTCTACTCCACTTATAATAGCTTCATTTTACCCTCCCACTACAAACACTCCACCTTTAACACTTGTGTCAGTATCTCCAACTCAAAATCCAACCGTGTTCTATGATCGAAGTTCTACCTTAGAACAATCTAGTTCCTCACATATAACTACACCGATTCCCACGCCAACTTCCAATTCCACTTCATCCTAGTCTTCTACAACTCGTCCTCTCATGAAAACACACCAAATGACTACTCCATTACAAAAGGATAACCTCAAACCTAGATCAATTTTCAAGCTTTTACATGCCACCAACACTCCCCATGACCCAACATGTTATAGTGCTACCATCAAAAGTTCTCACTGGCACAATGCTATGTTTGAATTTGAAGAGTTTCAGGCTCTTCAATTACAAGGTACATGGACTCTTGTACCACCTCATTCATATGCTCAAGCCTTACTAGACAAAGATAGCATGAAGGACTATCATCCATTACAAACGCCCCTTACTTCTAAGTCTAAAGATGCACCTAATGTTATGCAACCGTTCTCTGATCCTTACCGAAGTCTTACCGGATCCTTATAGTATTTGAAAATAATGATACTAGATATCTCATTTGCAGTTAATCATGTGTGTCAACATATGCACAACCCCCTCAATCATCATTTTTAAATGCTGAAACAAATTCTTAGATATTTGAAAGGCACTAGTTTTGCAGGTCTACCGATACATCTCGGCAACATGAAGCTGATAGCATATGCTGATGTTAGTTAGGTAGGTGACAAACTTGATAGGAAGTCCACCTCAGACTATTGTGTCTTCCTTGAATCTACACTTATAAGTTGTAGTGCAAAGAAACAATCTACCATTGCTCATTCCTCCATGGAATCTGAGTATTGGGCACTTACTACAGTTGCAACTAAGATTTTTTGGTTACACCGTTAACTAGAAGACTTTAAAATTTCGTGCAATACTCCTACTCTACTCTACTGTGATAATATTTTAGCAATGTCACTTACAAATAACCCTATGTTTCATGCCAAAACTAAGCATGTTGAGATTGATCAACACTATATTAGAGAGTGTATAAAATCTAAAATCATAAATCTTCATCACATCTCTACAGATGATTAGACTATTGATATTTTTACAGAAAGTCTTCCTATCAACAGATTCAAACATCTTCGAAACAAATTAACTCTTCGCACATGAACAATTAATTTGTGGGGGACTGTTAAAGAATATAAACAAAATGGGACCACTCATGATGATGGGATACATCACTTTATCCAACTCAAGACAATAACATGAAACCATTCAATCGACCTAGCATACTGCAAAAGCAAATTTCGGAATTCATCTTAGCCGTTGGTGAAGAAATCAATACGACGGATTGAAACTTACTCTCTAAGTCTGATCTCATCCCAATAAGAACTACATATATATTAGCATGTTGACCTCAACAGATGTGTCCAAATGAACAAAAAAATAATAATAAATCAAAATCATACCTCGTACTGATCGAACCCACAGATCCCGCTTGATATCCCGCATATATGCTCTACTTTGCGATCACTTCCGGCAAATCCTGCTGAATCGGCGCCGTTTGTGTCATTTCCCAGAATCCTTACGTAAAACGTGCAACGATGGCCTCGATTCCGCTCCTCTTGGAGTCGTTAAAAAGGGAGGGAGGTCACGACTCAATGGCTGCTCTCTCTCGTTCACTACTCACACGCGAGAAACTCCTCTACTCCCAATCTCTGCCTTGTCTGACCTGAAGCCGACGTCGAAACCCCAACCTCCTCCCAATCTCCTTTCTCCCTGTGCCGATTCTCCCTCTCCATGGTGAACCTCTGATCTCCTGAGCCCAAGCCGTTGCCTACAAACCTTCCACGATCTGCTCTCTTGCCCGTGACCGAGAGCTGATCCATCTCACTCTCCGCCCCTAACTCTTTTCAGTTCGCACAGAGAGAGAGAGAGAGAGAGAGAGAGAGAGAGAGAGAGAGAGAGAGAGAGAGAGAGAGAGAGAGAGAGAGAGAGAGATCTTCTTCTCCCTACCTGGAGCTGAAACCCGCCTTCCCTGTCCGACCTGCTGCATCCAGCAAGCCGCAAGGCTCATATACCCGATCTCCCCTTGCTCGAGCCCCTCCTCTCCTGCCTCTTT
Source organism: Dendrobium nobile (assembly GCA_022539455.1). Taxonomy (NCBI): domain Eukaryota; kingdom Viridiplantae; phylum Streptophyta; class Magnoliopsida; order Asparagales; family Orchidaceae; genus Dendrobium; species Dendrobium nobile. The sequence continues at coordinate 30,170,352 of CM039728.1, read as the reverse complement.
GCTGCAAGCCACCCGTCCCCCTTGGCCGACCTAATTCATTTTAGGTATATGCTTTATTATTATTATTATTATTATTATTATTATTATTATTATTATTGTTATTAAATATAACATTAATGATAATATTAATATTAATGATTATTATTATTATTATTATTATTACTACTACTACTATTTATTTTAAGTTATAATCAATTAGTTTGAATTATGAATTAATATTAATTAATTAAATTTAATTACAATTAATTATGTTAATTATCATTAATATTTAATTAATCATAATTAACTAAAGTAATTATGTTTAGTTGATTTTAATTATGATTATTAATCAATTAATTATGAATTAATTTTAGTTAATTAAAATAGTTATAATTAATTATTTTTAAATAATAATTAATTATTATTAATCACTAATTAATCATAATTAATTTAATTATGTTTAATTATATTAATAATTAATTATTAGTTAATTATATATTAATTATAATTAATTAAAACCTAATTCATTCTAATTAATTATTATTAAGAAAAAATAATTATAATTAATAATAATTGAATGCCCTCTTACCTCGGCATGCATGTCGAGCTGGTAGATCGCCTATACACGCTTTTCTCTAGCGTGGTGGAAAGGGAACCGGGCGCGACACCTATAATGAGGTAAGTGAGCGACCCCTCGGTTCCAAATCTTGTTCTCAACGTTCGTGTTGAGCCAGCAACCACTCATACACGCTTTTCTCTAGCTCGGTGAGATGGGAACCCGGTGCGGTGCCGACAGCGAGACCGGGACATTCATAAGTACCCGCTTGCGGGGGAAAAAATTGCTTCTCTTTTGCAACAGGTACCGAAGACCCATACACGCCTTTCTCTGGCGTGGTGGGGGGTGTGACGATTTCCTGGCCGCGGTGTCATCATAAGAGGGAACCTACCGTACATGCTTTTCTCTAGCGTGGCGGGAGGCCCAGTTTTTTCGTAGTTTTCCCCTAAACGGGGGAGACGCCAGAAGGCTGCCCAAATTTTGGGTGAACATACGATCATACTCGGACCTGATTTGAACATCAGATGAGAAAGACTTGGGCTTCATTTGGACATTAATTAGAACATCAAATGGACTTAATTTAAACTCAAATAATCAATATAATTCTTTTTGAACTGAACTGAACTGAATTCAAACTGAATTTGAACTCAAGAAAAGACTTGAGTTGTACCACAGGGGACTATGATTGAACTTGGACTTTGACTGAATGAAGACTCTATTCTGATTTGAACTTGAACTACAAAGAACTTGCACTTGAACTTGAAGTGAACTCATGTTTGGATTAAGATGATACCAAATCAAAATTGCACTTAAAATGATATCATGATTTGCAAAATAATAATTCAATTACATGTGAGAATGTATAAGGTTGGTGATGTATGAGAGATTTACAAATATTATTTCCTTACAAGTGAGGTTGGAATTGTAAGTGACATAATCAAATTTTCTCACTATGACATGATGCTCTCAAGGGATAATAACACTTGCTTGCAAAAAGAGAGATCAACAAGATCTCTATCTAGAAGCTATGGCATGAAACCTCCAACAAACGTCAAAGAGCTATCATGAATTCATAATCAAACACAAATGTCATCAAGACAGCTCAACATACAAGATTTAAGTCATCTTCATATGATAATGAAACACTTGTAACATTCAATATGGCTCATATATATGCAAATAACTATGCTCATCTTTTACGAACACAAGAGCAAAACGAAGTCAAGTATATTGAACCTTACAAACAAAGGGGATTCGATATGCAACAAGTGCAATGGGATACGAGCATACAAACTCCTATGAGCTATTGTAAAAGATCCGTTGCACACCCAATTGTGTTTTCCACAAGAAAACCTGAAGAAGTTCAAAATATGCTTACAATCAATAGCATGGTGTTTCCTATAAATGAACATAGTGATGTATATGATGAATGTGAACATTCACAAATGAATGTAGAAGAGTTCTCACTCATATAGAAGTCCACTTATAGGTGATGACGATTAATGTGCAATGGATGCTAAATAATCCATATAGTCGATAACCACTCATCATTAGTTAAATATATCATCCTTCTACAAGTAATGATAAAAGATCTGCAATAAATATAATCTCTAAATGGATATAGATGTTTGTACAACATCCACCTATGGGTAGATGCAGAAAGACTGCAGTAAATGGAGTATCTTATGGTCAACTTCAATTTAAGAATGAATACATTTGCCTACAGTAGTAGTGGATACTACATAGAAATCAATCACCGTTTAATGGCCAGCAAATATTTCAGCCTAATTCACAGCAAGAAAGAGCATATGATATGCAGTAAATTCAAATACCTACGAACAATTATTAGAAGCCTTTCATCTATGCATAGTGTCATCTACAAACAAATACATAAAGCCTTCGAAAAATATAAGACCATACAAGTGAAGGCAGGAGATTAGTTAGTGCAATACGATCCACCTACAGAAAGCAACGAGTAGTGCACGACAGTCTACCTATACGAAGCAGCAAACAACTCAATTCATAAACTGCTACGCAATGCCACTGGATCCACAACATCTGTGCAAACGAATAGAAGGCGTCTACAAATACTTTTAAAATACCCCCACACATACACTATAGCTTGTATACACATAGGTACAATAAAAGAGGTAAAATCAATCATAAAACCCACAAGGGCCTCAGCGAGTGTGTTATTGATACACATGGGACTTCTAGGGATGCTGCGCGGGTCAACAAGTGAATTCAAGTTCGAACCCGATCCTTCTATACAGGTCAATAGAAGTCGACAGGGTTCAAACAATTAAACTAGTATATGATGATGATGACCGATATATTTATTTTAATACATTCATATTAGGCCTTCAAGGTCTATAATAATATGAATTCACTAATAAAGGCATAAAGTCTACAAAACCCGATCCTCTGTCGACAGCCAGACAGAGTCGACAAGGTTCAAGATACAAATGAAAATGCCCCCAAACACCCCGATGATGGCCATGTTGAACAAAAATATCAATCGGAGGGGTTCACAAATAATTTCAAATGTCTTCCAAACTCAATTTCAAAACCCATGAAAATTCAAAAAAATCCAAAAATCCCAAAATCCAGATATTTAAAAAATGAAATTCAACCATTAAAACACTTAAAGCAAAAATCCATCCACCCTCTACAATAGTTTGCTGAGGTGAACAAATTTGAAAATTACTTCAGCTCTCAAAGAGTCAAATGCCTAGTCAAAAATATCACTTGGATCCATTCTCAAACAATCTCCTGCTAGTAAGGACGTGGTATGTGTCCTCTAACCGATAGTTTTGATGCCAAATGGCACCGCAGAATAAACGGTTATGACCCAGGGCCCTCTAAACTGAGTGATTTTGCCTCCAAATAGCACCACGAAATACTGGTTATGGCCAGAGCCAATATGCTACTTATTTGCATCAAATCTTTGAGATATGAATCAATAAGATATGATCAATAGGGCATGAAGCCCTATGTTAGCTAAGGTAGAATCAAATTTGTCTCCTTTGACAAACACTCACCCCCGGTCTACAAGGTCCCCTTGGATGAAGCAACCCATGGCTGCCGACAAGGATCCTTCTGTCAGGTTGGGTCGACTACCTCCTCTGACTAAGTAGACCAGGGACTACGATGGCACGGGATGATAGAACCATGGGATATTGATCAGGTCTATCATCCATTCCCCCAACATCCGCTTTAAGTGCAAGGTGGTGAAATTTTTATTTTTAATATCAAATCTGCCAAAATTTCCAAACTTCCAAATATTTTTGAATCCATACATATTGCTGCTACTATATGCCAGATAACACGTATTCTCTACGTATCTAATTGACGACTGGCCTTAATAGAAAGTTCTCTCTGGTTATCGGGAGGGGTAATTAACTATAGGGGTTTGCGCCTATAGGAAACCAGAACTTAGATCATAAAGTCCTCATAAATTGAGGGTGAAATCTTTGGGTAGTGTCTTATCTACAAACCCATCTGCCTTCCAAAATTTACCTCGGAACTTATCAGTTAAAACTCTCTCGTGAAATAAAAAGAAAAGCGAATGGAGGCTATGGCCAAATTTTTGGAGCAACATAATACTAGAACTACATGTGAAATTAATGAAGTAAAAAAGATGGTTGATAGTTCCTGTTCTCATTTATGTTTCTCCTCTATTTTCCAATTTACTTCTACACTAGTTAATGCATCTTTTAGATCAGTTACAAGTTTTATCACCATCATCTTTTTTTAAAAGAGTTTTCAGTGATATTATTTGATGAGGATCAAGATGAAGATGCTATGTTATTGGTTGCTTGGTTCTACACAGATTCTTTCTCCAACACATTGCATGATATAGTTAAAGATGGTGTTACATTTTCTTTATTTGCAAGGATTGAATCTATTGGCTCATTGGAAGTTCAGGGTTTCTCTAAGAAGCTTATAGAGAAAATAGATAATCCTAATTGATAATGATGGTGTTACGATAAATTTTCAATTATGGGGTGATATTCATTCTTGTAGATATAATCAAAGTTTTTGAATGAATAATCTTTAAGAGTCATAATAAGTTTAACATGAAGAAAGCTTTCTTTAACTTGAATTTCATCACCAGCCTATAATCCATGAGATCAGATGATGAAAAAACTTGTGGGATTCCACATTCACATCTAACTAGTTGTGTCCATCTCTACCTCAGCATTCTTTATAAGGTTCAAAAGAGGGATGATGTTTTAGCATAGTATCTTTTGCATGTTTTTTTTTAATTCTCTATACCTTGCTAGAACAACTTTGAAACTTTGGGACCGCATATTCTTGCCACACATTTCTCATTTGAATGTATGTCTTGAGAAAGAAGCAAGTTCTATTCTAGTAACATATGGTTTGATGATGAAGCTGGAGTTTCTGGAGAATGTCTATTGTGATGTTGTGGATTTGGTTACCTCTCACATTGTAACTTACTACAAGGGTTAGCTGATGGGGGATGACAATAGTTTTGCATTACCTTATATGTATGCTCCTTTTCATCAAATCTAGATGTAATAGTAGATGCTAATGAAATTGTTTCCTTAGAATATTTTGTTTCAAGAAGTTCAATTTCTTCTAAACCATGATTAGCAAAAGACTATTCTATTTTGTGCTGAGCATGTAGAAATAAAGAAACAGATGATATGGGAAGTAAGGAGGAAGAGGAGAAGGACGAGGTGAGGGAAGAAACTGAAGGAGATCATATAGATGTTTGGAGAAGAAAGTATGTAAATACTTACTTACAAAAATGATGAAAAAAAGAGGGATTTTATGCAATTAGTAATTTGTGCATTTTTGTACTTTATACATTTTAGAAATTTTCTCTTTTTCCATTCTTGTCAATATATTACACAAAGGTATACACCTCAAAAATTAAAACTTAGAGAGCCCATCTTCAAAGCTTGTAGCACGATTAAAAGAGCACCTATACACATATTTCTTAGCATGGTTGAAGAAATTTCATCGTGATGCTTGTGATGAAGCGAGTAATCATCAAAAGCCCCTTTTCAGCATTCACGGTGCACCAAAAAATTGCTAATACATGCTTTTATTAGTGTGGTAGGATGGGAACCCGGTGTGGAACCTACAATGAGACAGGGTTACTTATAAGTACTCTCGAGCAGGGGAAAGCCAGCTGTCTTATAAAATAGGTATCCTCTAAGACCACATACACACCTTTTTTGGGGTGGTGGGAATGAATACTATGGCCTTGGTGTTTACGGAGACCAATCATACATGCTTTTTTTAGCATAGTTGGAAGGCCCATACTCCTATAGTTTTCCCTAAATGGGGGAGATGCTGGGAGGCTGCCAAAATTTAGTCTGAAAATGACAAAGACTAAGACAAAAGCAAGTGACCAAACTTGCTTCTTTATGAAACTTATTTTGAAATCAAATGATCAATAATTAAAACTTAAATTTGAATCAAATAATAAGACCTGAACTCAAATGAACTAAGTGCAAAGAACTCTAATTTAACTTGAATAAATTAGACATGATAACTAAACTTACAATTGCAAGGAACTCGTTGCATGAAATTGACAATATGCATACAAGGAAAAACAATCACCCGCACATGATCTTAGAAACAAACATAACTAGATCAAGAATGATAATATTGTAGATGATATTGTTGCAACTCATGACCACGAGTTTGAGATTTTGATGATGACAAATAATGTCGCCTGAACTATCTATTCATTGAATATCATTTGATTTCTGCTATTACCTGTGAGTACTAAGATTTCAGGAAGATCACAACAACAAGAAGATTCAAGACTAGTTAGATTAGAAGTGTGAGTCTGAAACAATGTAATTTTAAATTTATTTTAATTTTTTCTTTCTTGAGTCTAGACACAAACTGCATGTAAGTCTGAGCAACCATACACACACACATGGGGAGAGGGTTTTAAAAGAAAATGTAGATTTTCTTTCTCTGGTAATCATACTATATGAATTTATTTCATATTGTACGATCTGATCTTAAAACGAATTCTATGAACAGATCGTATTATAGAATACTATTGTACTGTACGAATACTATCGTACTGTACAATGTGTTACAAATCCAAAACCCTAGCCGTTAAATTAACTTAAGTAAGTTATTCTCCGCCGTTTGTACTATACCAAGACATTCGTACTGTACGATTTATTTTAAATACTTAGTTTAACCCGTGATTAGTGGAATAAATCAAGGCCTAATTACTAATTGATAATCATACTGTATGAACACGTTCGTACTATTTGATGAACATAGACGAATTCTGATCGTCCCGGAGATCATCTAGGACGATCCCTTATTTTTGCCTCATCGTACTGTATGATGTAGATCATACCATACGATGAACAGAGATGACATTTGATCATCCCGAAATTCATCCCTAACGATGCATTGATTTTGACCATTCGTATTGTACGAGGTAGATCATACCATACGATGAATAGAGAAGATTTTTGCTCGTCCCGGCTATCATCCTGTACGAGCAGTTGTGTTGAGGATCGTACCGTATGAGTTAGTATCATACTGTATAATTATATTTTGAACTATTCGTGCACCTTCGTACCAGGATGAGGCATGTTATATAGATCATACTATATGATTAGAAATCGTACTATACGATTGTAACAGCTACTTTGAATAATTCAGGGATTTTGGAGCCTGTTTTATGTATCAAATTAGTAATCTTTTTGAGAGGGAATCCTTGGGAGAGAGCTCTTGAGAAGTTGTTTGGGTTTGAGAGAGGAAGGAGAAGGTGAGCTTGGTGAGGGAGAAGAGGTGTGAGGGAGATTACACGGTTTGCTCTGTTCCTACTGCATCTTGCTCCTCCTGTGGCCTAAGAAGAACTTGTAGGAGGCTCTCTGATGGGGAGACTCTTCTACATCCATGAACTTGAAGGTAATATGCCTTCTCCAGGAGGGAGAAAAATGAGAAGGTACTCTGCCGTCGTCAGGAGGGTGAAAACATTGCTTGGCACTCCGCCACGCTGGGTTGGTGAAAGTGAGTCATGTAAGGGCTTCTCCGCCTTGCTGAGGGGGACAAAAGGAGAGCTATAGTTTGTAGTGAAATTTCCAGAGTGGAGGACTCTGGGGAGTGGACGTAGGTCATGGTTTGACCGAAACACTATAAAATTCTGGTGTGCTTTTTTCTTATCACTTTTTATTTTTTGCTTGCACTTTATTTTCATTATATTTTCTTGGTGAAAACTGTGAAAGAAAAAGGATTTCATTGTTGCACGTTGAGTTCAATTATTTTCCTTCGTAGTAGTTAAAGTTTTTATGTTAAAAATTTAAAAACATCAAAAAATTAGAACTCTTGCTTAGGTGTTTAATTATTACTACAGAATTTTCACAATTCACCCTCCCTCTTGTCGATCTAGTTATTTCAGATATAAATAGACAACCACGATACATGAATAATCAAATATAATAAACTCCTGCAAATGAGAATAAGTGATGTCAACTATCAAGCAAATACACTCAAACTTGCAAGCAATGAAATTAAGGGTGGTCTTCATATCAGTCATGTAAGGAAACTTCTCATATAACTCCCTATAGCTGACATTAACATACAACAAGATAAAAATAATAAATACAAGCAGATGAACATAGTGAACTAGCATACAATTGAGTATGCCCCTCCGTAGGCATATACAAAAGCATGCAATAAGTGTTATGGAATTTCTACAAGGGAGAACAGATGCACCTACCACCCATAAGTAACAAAATTTGACATATAATGAATACTATAATATTCTTCCAATTAACATCAGCTATTTAATGAATGAAATCTATAATTTCTTATAAGTATTGGAAATTAGCATGAAATGAACTGATGACGAAAGCGTATTTGAAAAGTCCAAAATAAAATGTAGTCTTCATATAATTAATCACTTTATTGCAAGTGAATACACCAATTCACTACACATAAGAAGAGATGACATGCATCAGGTCACTATAAAAAAATCTATCATAAACATAACAAGAAAGGGGCATGAGAGATGTGACAAATACAAATATATACGAGTGATGTTAGAAGATTTGCATTCAATGCAGTTTGCAAGTGGATTATGATAGAAACTTATAATTCCTACAATGATTGTGCTTACAAGTAATAATTTGAGACATATTATAGGTATGATGAATTATCTTGCAAATAAGAATAAGAAGATTTGCAGCAAGTTTAATATATTGCTCGCAAACCATGATGTGGAACTATCAATAGATAGTTTGACCAATTCATGTAGATCACACTAGTTGAGGGGGTATGTTATAGATATGAGTGATCCCTTATGTACATAGATGTCTATGTAACATATCACTTACAAGAAATGATGAATGTATAAAGATAGTTGTTATTTGAATGCTTTACATTTTGCAACTTATGTAGTTTTGATGATTCCAAACATTATTGTTCAAATATGTAGTTATCTCCTAACAATTTTAGAAGATTTGTATTTGCTCTTGTGTGTACTAACATTTCAGGAAAAATGAACTCCAGACTACGAAGACTTCAAATCAAATTCAGAATGAGATACTTTGTAAAATTTAAAGTTTGCACTTCTTTGAAATTAAATTAAAAGGGAGTGATTGTAATTGAGTGAATAAAAACATACACACACACATAAGGAGATCATAAAAATTTTATACTGATCGTACTGGACGATATCCGTTCGTACGGGACGATCAGACAGTTATCTCCTATTGAGCATATGGAACGAATAGGAACTTGCTTGAAAAATTTTCTAAGTCTTATTCGTCCGGGATGAATTTTACAATCGTCAAGGACGATTGGTTCTCTGTAAAATTTTTGTCCAGACGAAATTAAATTATCGTTCATGGCGATTGGTCCTCTGGAAAATTTTCGTCCATACGAAATTAATAATCGTCCAGGACGATCTGGTCTCTGGAAAATTTTCGTCCAGATGAAATTAAATTATCGTCGATGGCGATTGGTCCTCTGGAAAATTTTTGTCCAGACGAAATTAATAATCATCCAGGATGATCGGTCCTCTGTAAAAATTTCGTCCAGACGAACTAATTTTTGTCCAGACGATTAACCGACTTAGAACGGTTTTCAGCAGTTTCTAGAACCGACCTAGTAATAATCGTTCGTATCGGACGAACTTAGTTCGTACGGGACGATCAGCATGTACGATGACATTTCGTACACATATACAAATAGGGTCGTTTCAAAGCATTTAAGTAAAATCGTCCAGGACGATCCACGATCGTACGGGACGATCCACTGCGTACAGAATTGAATACTTGTAGTTTTTGGGCGGTTTTTCTTGTCTTTTGTTTAAATAGTCCAAATTAGACTGCCACCCAATCTTTTTGTCATTTGATCTTCGTGCCTCTTAAGAGAATAGCTAAGGAGAGAGTGTGAGAGTGCATTCAAAGGAGGATTCCTACCACTAGAGCGTGAAGGCTTCACTTGGAATTCAAAGGTAAGAATCTCTACTTGTGAATTGGAATTACTTCACTCTTTTCTTTCTTCCTTCTAGATTTCTTGTGAGAAGATCTGTCAAGGAGATCCGGTTCGTTGCCGACACTTGGAGAGTGTGAATAGCCGAAGGGTTCGTTGCCGACACTTGGAGAGTGTGAATAGATGAAGGGTTCGTTGCCTACACTTGGAGAGTGCGAATAGCCGAAGGGTTCGCTGCCTACACTTGGAAAGTGTGAATAGTCGAAGGGTTCTCTGCCCACACTAGGAGAGTGTGAAAGGACGACGGTTCTCTGCCAACACTGGGGATTGTGTAAAAGGATGACGGTTCTTTGCCGCACCGGGGAGTGGTGAAAAGAGTGTGTTGTAAAGGCTTCTCCGCCTTACTGTGGGTGCAAAAGGAGAGTTACTATTGGTATTAGTGCAATACTCAGAGGGTGCCTCTGGGGAGTGGATGTAGGTATGGTTTTAGATCGAACCGCTATAAATCTGGTGTCATTTACTTTACTATTTTTACGTTTCCGCATTTTATTTTAATCTTAAAAACTTTGTGGTTGAAAAACTTTTTCTACAAAAACTTAAAATAAACATTTTCATTTTGGTTCAACATAATTATACAAGGAGGGTTTAAAATTTTTAAACTACCAATTCACCCCCCCTCTTGGTAGCCTTGGGACATTAACTTAGGTTTAACAACCTAATTACTAGACTCAACAAGTGGTATCAGAGCTTCGTTTAAAAATCATAAGTTTGAACTACTTTTTGATTAACGTAGATTGCTACATTCGGAAACCAAAACACACCTGAGGGTTACTCTATCACTAGACCTCCACTGTTTGACAATATTCCTTTTGATTTTTGGAAAACACGCATATCTACTTTCTTACAGTCACTTGATTATCGCATGTGGATGCTAGTCTAAGAAGGTTACACAAAACCAACTAGATTAGTTGATGGAGTTAGGGTAGGGAATTAACAAATGCTGAAATGGTCAATAAAATTCTTCGATGTTTACCTACTACTTATGATGCTAAAATAACTGTAATTACAGAGTCTAAAGATCTAAACATATATTCTATTGACAATCTTCTTAGTTCACTCATTACTTGTGAGCAAGGAGTAAGTCAAAGAAAGATTGATGCAGGTGAACCACGAAAGGAGAAAAACATTGCATTAAAAGTGGAAGAGTCAGAGAGTGAACACTTACAACCTTAGGATGAAGATGATATTGCACTGATGACTAGACAATTCAGAAGCTTTTTAAAGAGGAAGCAGAAAAGACGCCAACAATGGAACAAAGGTAAGTTTAACAGAAATGACAAGGTTTCTAATGAAGTAATTTGTTATGAATGCAGGAAACCAGGTCATATAAAGACTGATTGCCCAAAACTCAAAGCCACTCCTAGCAAGGAGAAGGTAGAGGAGAAACCTATGATAAAAAGGGGCAAGAAGAAATTTCAAAGAGCTTTCTGGGCGGACTCAGCTTCAGACTCATCTGAGACTGAAAAAGAAGAATAAGTCACCAATCTTTGCTTGATGGCAGATAATGTGGATCACTCAGATCAAGAAGAGGTATGTGACTTAACCTATGATGAATTATTTGAAGTTTCTAAACACATGCATGATGCATATAGGAAAATGAAAAAGATGCATGCTAGTGTAAGTTTAGAACTGGAAGAGCTCAAGAAGGAACACAAAATCCTTAGGAAAGGTCATGCTTTAATAGATGACAACCACATGAAACTACTTGATGAATATGATGACTTGAATAAAAATTTTAAAAATTTAAAAACATCCTATGCTGATCTTGAAAAAGAATTTAAGAATTTTAAGGATGAATCTGAGAGCAAGACATATAGAATCAATTATACAAATCGAATCTTGGAAGATATGAATTCATTTTACAAACTCACAATAAGAGCTCTCGAGGATAATAGGAAACCCCCTAAACTTGAAGATTTTACAAATCCTAAATATTATCCTAAATTTATGAAATCCCTTAGAAGACAATCATATGGAAGAAAACTTAGGAATATTTTTTCTAATGTTAAATGTAATAATTATGGATTTTTGGGACATATAGCTCACACCTGTACTTTGAAGATGAAATCTAATTTGGTGTGGAGACCTAAGATGCATAAACCTAGACATATCATACATGCATCTGATTATAAATTGCTAAAAGGTGAACCCAAACTTGTTTGGGTTCCCAGGTCTAACATTTGAGAGTTTTGCAGGAGTGCTCTCACATAAGACCTCGTGGGAGCATATGGTACCTGGACAGCGGATGTTCAAAGCATATGACTAGAGATACTACTCAATTCATAATGCTGGAAGCCAGGAGTGGAGGCAAGGTTACACTTGGAGATAATACAACAAAGAAAGTGATTGGATCTGGTATGATTGGAAATTTCAAAAACTTTTTCATAGATAATATGTTATTAATTGAAGGCTTAAAACATAATCTATTAAGTATAAGTCAGCTATGTGATAAGGGCTATAATGTGAAATTTTTACCTACTAGCTGCATATTAAGCCTAAATGGAAAAGAAGTTTTAAATGGAAAAAGGGTAAACAATGTTTACATGCTAGGTTTGAATTCTATTCAAACTCCTACTGCTCTTTGTTTGAAAACTGTTTATGATGAATCATGGCTTTGGCATAGGAGACTTTGTCATTCTAGTATGAAAAACCTTAGAAGAATTACCCAAAAGAACTTAGTGAGAGGTATACCAAAACTAGAATTTACTAAAGACCACCTTTGTGATGCATGTCAATTAGGAAAATAAGTGAAGTCCTCTTTTAAAGCCAATAAGGATCTTAGGACCAGTAAACCTTTGGAAATTCTTCACATGGATCTTTTTGGACCAGTAGGAACTGTAAGTCTAGGAGGGAAGGTATACAGATTTGTTATAGTTGATGATTTCTCAAGATTCACTTGGGTTAGATTTCTTTTTCATAAAAGTGAATCATTTGAGGAATTCAAAAATTTTTCAACTTAGATTCAAAGAAAACTAGGATGTGAAATAATTTCTTTACAAAGTGATCATGGAGGAGAATTTGAAAATGAAATATTTGAAAATTTTTGTAAAAAAAAAGGGATTGATCATAATTTTTCTACACCTAGAACCCCTCAACAAAATGGGGTAGTTGAAAGGAAAAACAAAACATTAATAGAAGTCGCCCGAGCAATGTTGGCAGAATACTCACTTCCTAGATATTTTTGGGCTGAGGCGGTTAGCACTGCATGTTATATTCTGAATAGGGTAAATGTGAGATCGAATTTAAATAAAACACCCTATGAGTTGCTAAAAGGAAGAACATCAAATTTGTCTCATTTGTATGTTTTTGGTTGCAAGGTGTTCATTCATAATAATGGAAAATCTTTCTTAGGAAAATTTGATCCAAAATCAGATGAAGGAATTTTTGTTGGATATTCAAGTGTTGGAAAATCTTACAGGGTATTCAACAAAAGAACCTTAGTAATTGAAGAAATCACACATGTTGTATTTGATGAATTTGGAAATTTGGAAGAGCCAAATGTTGTTGAAGATGAGATTGAGGAAAACTCCCAAAAGATTGATAGAATAAATTTGGAAGAAGATGTGGAAGAGAATTTATAAAGAGAAAATCCTTTGCCTAGAGATTTGAGATTTTCTAAAAACCACCCAAGGGAATTGATCATAGGTGAACCTAGTGAAGGTGTTAGAACTAGGCGTGGATTAAGCAAGGAAGTCAATCATTCAGCCTTTATTTCAACAATAGAACCCACTAATATTGATCAAGCACTTTCTGATGAATTTCGGATATTGGCCATGCAAGAAGAGTTAAATCAATTTGTAAGAAATAAAGTTTGGGAATTAACTACAAGGCCAAAAGATCAAAGTGTTGTTGGAACCAAGTGGGTGTTCAAAAATATAATGAATGACTCAGGAGTAGTCATTAGAAATAAGGCTAGATTAGTTGCTAAGGGGTGTAATCAAATTGAAGGAATTGATTTTGAGGAGACCTTTGCCCCAGTAGCAAGACTTGAAGCAATTAGGGTTTTACTTGCCTTAGCCTGTTTTAAAAGTTTTAAATTGTTTCAAATGGATGTCAAAAGTGCCTTTTTAAATGGGGTAATTGAAGAAGATGTTTTTGTAGAACAACCTCCAGGCTTTGAAAATTCAAAATACCCAAATCATGTTTTCAAGTTAAAAAAAGGCATTATATTGATTGAAACAGGCACCTAGGGCTTGGTATGAGAGGTTGAGCAACTTCCTACTTGAAAGATCTTTTGAAAAGGGAAGTATGGATACAACTCTCTTTTTAAAGAAATTTGAAAAGGATATACTCATTGTTCAAATTTATGTGGATGATATCATTTTTGGATCTTCAAATAAAAATCTTTGTGATGATTTTTCTAAAATAATGAGTAGTGAATTTGAAATGTGTCTAATGGGATATTTAAATTACTTTCTAGGTTTTAGCATTAAACAACTTGAGGAGGGTACATTTCTTAGTCAAACTAAATATATTAAGGGCATCCTCAAAAAATATGAAATAGATAATGCTAAACCTGTTAGTACACCAATGAGTTCCTCAGTACATTTGGATAAGGACCTTAAGGGAAAATCTATTGATCAAAAGAAATTTAGAGGGATAATTGGATCTTTACTTTACTTGACTGCTAGCCGACCAAATATTATATTCAGTGTTTGCTTATGTGCTAGATTTCAATCAGATCCAAAAGAATCACATTTGACAGCAGTGAAAAGGATTTTAAGATACTTACTAGGAACTCAAAACTTAAGAATTTGGTATCCTAAGTTTAGCTCTTCATTTCAAATTGTTGGTTATTCAGATTCTGACTTTGCAGGCTGTAGAGTGAATAGGAAAAGCACTTATGGAACATGTCAATTCATTAGTTTCTTGGTCCAGTAGAAAACAAAATTCAGTAGCCCTATCTACTACAGAAGCAGAATACATTGCATTAAGAAGTTGTGTGGCACAAGTACTTTGGTTAAAACAACAGTTGATTGATTTAGGATTAACTATAGGCACTATTCCAATTTATTGTGACAATACTAGTGCTATTTGCATTTCCAAAAATCCTATTCAACATTCTAGAACCAAACACATTGACATAAGGCATCATTTCATAAGGGATCATGTATCCAAGAGAGAAATTGAACTTATACATGTTTCAATTGAAAATCAACTTGCAGACATTTTTACAAAACCTTTAGCCTTTGATACCTTTAGTACATTAAGAACAAGGCTTGGTGTTATTGATTTGAATACTTAAATAAAAATATTTTTGCAACATTGATATTTATGTTTTCTTAGTTTATTTTTTTTGTTTTGGATTGAATTTTGTGATTTTTGTGTGCTTTGAATGAGTTTAATTTAGAGTCTGTGGTTTTTGTCTTTGTTTTCTGTGTTTTGAATGTTTAGTTTGTTTTAGTTGATAAAAATTCAAAAATCTAAAATGTGTGGAAATCGTCCGGGACGAAATTTTTCGTACTGGACGATGTGTGTAAAATTCAGTTTGCGTGATGTAAACCGTTTTGAGAACATTTTTTAATGTAGTTCGTCTGTACAATCTTATGATCGTCCAGGACGAAATTTTTCTCTCTCAAACATCAGGACGATTGAATGCAGCGGTTGAGTGGATAAGGCAGTTTTAAATATGAAGTTTGTCAGTACGAACTTTTTGTTCGTCCAGACGAACATACGTCGTTTCATTGTAGGGGACAGTTTTCAACTGACATTAAAACGAATTAAATTTTGATCGTCTGTATAAAATTTTTTCGTCTGTACGATCGGTCAAGTCAAAAGTCTGTACGAAAGGACGCATCGTAAATTGTGTTGATTACGAAAAGCTGTTTCATTTTGGACGAATTGGATCGTCTGTACGAAATTTTTTCGTCCAGACGAACGATAATTTTCGTCCAGGATGAACTGTTTTCGTCCAGGACGAACGTATCATTTTCTTTAAATATGAAGGCTTTATAACTCAACAATCACATCTCCAAACTTCACTTTCAATCCCTTTCAACTTCAAATCAACAATGGCCTCCTAAAGCAAAAGGCAAAAGGTGTTGGCTAAGAAACCTCACAAAAATGCCTCTGAAAACTTCCTGTCAAAAACAAATGAGGAATCTTTTTCTCGTTTTGCCTCTGCCAAAATAACTCCCTCTCACATTCTGATTCAAAGCGAGATTCACTTTAAGGTAATGCACCTTTTTGCCTCCACCCAGTTTCAATTCATTCTTTCTCTCGTCCACCTTTACAACAAACAAACCTTTCTCTATTTTCTAGCCAACATGAGTTTTAATTCTGACCACACCTGCATAAGTTCTTATGTTTTAAAACAAAAAGTTGAAATCACCAAGCACGACATTGGTGCCTTTCTAAGCTTAAGAACTGAGGGTTATAGAGCCCACACCCTAATGAGTGAAGACACTTTCAAATGGTATGATGTCAATAGGATGATTAGATAAAGTGTCGAACATATCTTGTTGCTAGAGTCTCTGGTATGACCAAAAATGCCCGAATCATCCAGCATATCCTTTGATCCTCAATCATTCCTAAAGCTGGTGATAGGATCAATATTATCCCTCTCCTTTCTGTTCTAACCTTTTTGATTATGGAATGTAAGCCTATCGATGAAGCCCAACTTATCCTAGACCATCTCTATGGACTTTCACAAATTGGGCATGCAGAACAGAAGAGAAAAAGGAACATCTCATTAGGATACTTAGTTACATATGTTTTGGAAAAGAAATACAACTTAGTGCATCCTAATGATGAATACGAAGAGCCAGTATACTACAATGATGATTCCATCAGAGCAATTTTCAAGGAGGAAAAAGGGAAAGCACATGCCAGTGCTTCTGAAGAAGAAAAAGAAGGAGAGCAAACTTCCGCACCTCAATCAGATTATCAGAATTTGAATGAGAAATTTGATAAACTTGAGACTCATATTGATCAAAGATTTGATCAAATTGATGCTCAACTTCTGCAGCAGCAACAAGACATTGGTAGTATGAGAAATGAAGTTCATGAAATCAATACCAATGTTATATTGATGGCCTCTTACTTCAACATATTTGGTAGCATTCCTCCTCCTCCTCCTCCAGAAGAATAGAGAATGAGAGATGATTTTGTGTTTGTTGTACTTGTGTTTGTTTAAATGTTTGTTGTGTTAGTGTTTATTTTAGTATTTGTCTTAGTTATGTTTGTTTATGTTAGTTGTTTTTGTTGTTGTTTTGATATTATGAAATGATCATGTAATCTTTCTCATTAATATCAATGCATGTCGTAGTTGATTTAACTTTGGTTTGTTTTTTAAAATGTACTTAATTTTTATGAATTTTATTAGTCTTATTTAATCTTAATTGTGCTTAAATTAGAGTATGATTTGAGATTAATTACATTAGAAAATCTAGTCTTTCTAAATTTAAACTTTGTTTATAACTTATTATAATTAGAATTTTTAAATTCATGTCTATTCATTTAGACTACATAAAAGTTAATATTATTATTGCAATTTAGATGTTTATTTATTTTGTATTTCTTTGCTCAAGTGATATTTATCACTTAGAAAAATTTGAAATTTTAGATTATTGATCTTGAAAAGAATTGGTTTCAATTACTCTTGAAAATTGTACAAAGAGTACAAAAATCAAAAGGAATGCGCAAAGATTCACAAATATGAAAAAGAGGCACAAAATTAGCCCAATGTCAAAAGATGCACAAAAATGTGCCAAAATTTTGAAAAAGATGCGCAAAGCGCCACTTGTGGTAATTCTCTTCTTTCCAAATTCTTTCAATCTCTTAATTCAAATTGATCTTATATTCATTTGTATTCTATTGAACTTTAAAATATAGAAATTTTTATTCATCTCTCTTGTAATGATTTTCTATATTCAAATGTCTAAATTGAATCATGTTTTTGATAAATTCTTCTTACTTACAATGTTATATCATTTCTTAAATTCTATGAATTTCTATGATTTACCTAATGTTATTAGTATAAGATTGCATACATTATGTCAATCACCATTTAGATTAAATTTTTAAATGAATTTCATATAATTACTTACATTTGTTGTTTATTTCTTCTTCACTTTTTGCTGTTGTCAAAAAGGGGTAGAAATTACTGTGTTTGTATGTTTTATTTTATTTTGTTTGCATTTTGATTTAGTGTTTGACTTTGTGTATGACCTTGTGTTTATGGCTTGTGATTGTGTTAAAATTTTTTGAAAAACTAAAATATAGTTCTTTGCTTTCAAATGCCTCCTTATTTTCATGTATTCATCAATTCAGGGGGAGTTTAGGAGATTTGTTTAAATTGAAATCATACAAAAAATAATTGTTTTGCCATCATCAAAAAGGGGGAGATTGTTACGATAGTTGCTATTTGAATGCTTTACATTTTGCAACTTATGTAGTTTTGATGATTCCAAACATTATTGTTTAAATGTGTAATTATCTCCTAACAATTTTAGAAGATTTGTATTTGCTCTTGTGTGTACTAACATTTCAGAAAAACGAACTCCAGACTACGAAGACTTCAAATCAAATTCAGAATGAGATACTTTGTAAAATTTGAAGTTTGCACTTCTTTGAAATTAAATTGAAAGATAGTGATTGTAATTGAGTGAATAAAAACATACACACACACATAAGGAGATCATAAAAATTTTATACTGATCGTACTGGACGATATCCGTTCGTACGGGACGATCAGACAGTTATCTCTTATTGAGCATATGGAACGAATAGGAACTTGCTTGAAAAATTTTCTAAGTCCTATTCGTCCGGGATGAATTTTACAATCGTCCAGGACGATTGGTTCTCTGTAAAATTTTTGTCCAGACGAAATTAAATTATCGTTCATGGCGATGGTTCCTCTGGAAAATTTTCGTCCAGACGAAATTAATAATCGTCTAGGACGATCTGGTCTCTAGAAAATTTTTGTCCAGACGAAATTAAATTATCGTCGATGGCGATTGGTCCTCTGGAAAATTTTCGTCCAGACGAAATTAATAATCAGCCAGGACGATCGATCCTCTGTAAAAATTTCGTCCAGACGAACCAATTTTCGTCCAAACGATTAACCGACTTAGAACGGTTTTCAGCAGTTTCTAGAACCGACCTAGTAATAACCGTTCGTACCGGATGAACTTAGTTCGTATGGGACGATCAACGTGTACGATGACATTTCGTACACATATATAAATAGGGTCGTTTCAAAGCATTTAAGTAAAATCGTCCAGGACGATCCACGATCGTACGGGACGATCCACTGCGTACAGAATTGAATACTTGTAGTTTTTGGGCGGTTTTTCTTGTCTTTTGTTTAAATAGTCCAATTTAGACTGCCACCCAATCTTTTTGTCATTTGATCTTCGTGCCTCTTGAGAGAATAGCTAAGGAGAGAGTGTGAGAGTGCATTCAAAGGAGCATTCCTACCACTGGAGCGTGAAGGCTTCAATTGGAATTCAAAGGTAAGAATCTCTACTTGTGAATTGGAATTACTTCACTCTTTTTTTTCTTCCTTCTAGATTTCTTGTGAGAAGATCTGTCAAGGAGATCCGGTTCGCTGCCGACACTTGGAGAGTGTGAATAGCCGAAGGGTTCGCTGCCGACACTTGGAGAGTGTGAATAGCCGAAGGGTTCGCTGCCTACACTTGGAGAGTGTGAATAGCCGAAGGGTTCGCTGCCTACACTTAGAAAGTGTGAATAGCCGAAGGGTTCTCTGCCCACACTAGGAGAGTGTGAAAGGACGACGGTTCTCTGCCAACACTGGGGATTGTGTAAAAGGATGACGGTTCTCTGTCGCACCGGGGAGTGGTGAAAAGAGTGTGTTGTAAAGGCTTCTCCGTCTTGCTGTGGGTGCAAAAGGAGAGTCACTATTGGTATTAGTGCAATACTCAGAGGGTGCCTTTGGGGAGTGGATGTAGGTCTGGTTTTAGACCGAACCACTATAAATCTGGTGTCATTTACTTTAATGTTTTTATGTTTTCGCATTTTTTTTTAGTCTTAAAAACTTTGTGGTTGAAAAACTTTTTCTACAAAAACTTAAAATAAACATTTTCATTTCGGTTCAACATAATTATACGAGGGTTTAAAATTTTTAAACTACCAATTCACCCCCCCTCTTGGTAGCCTTGGGACATTAACTTAGGTTTGACAACCTAATTACTAGACTCAACAGAATGCCCACAATGCATATAAATATTTATTAACAAAAGCAGAAGATTTTCCATGCATATAGTAATCCAACTATAGGTGATGACAAGCAATATGCACAAAATGATGGATCCTTATTACAACCAACAGTAGGCATACATATGACATATCATCTACAAGTAAAAGATAGTATATTTGTTATACATATAAGGGGCCTATGCACCTAGAAGTCATTGTAGAACCAAGACAATGAATGCTACAACACCTATTTGGTCAATCACCATTCAATGTTAAGCAAATACATTAATTCATTGCATACAAACACCTAGTGATATGCAATAAATGTTAGTGCCTATGTGCCTCTTATAGGCGACTCATCGTACACATTAGATGTCATATTCGAGCCAAATGCTAAAGAACTATAGCAAATGCAATCTCCAATAAACCATTAAAGAGAATCCATTACACATCCAATATATTGTCCATGAACAAAATGCAAGAGAACTACAGCAAATGCAAGTATCTAAAAGCAATAGAAGGAGATTTGTTAGTGCATTATAATCTACCTACAAAAATAACATGTAGTGCATGGCAATCTACCTACAACTAAATGGACAACCCATAGTATGATGCCACTGGATCTCTAACACTCGTACAAGTAGGAAGAAGGTGTCTACAAGCTTCTAAATAGAATACTACATTCAAATGCATTTGTCCGCACACCTGACCAGCATCAAATATTCTAAAATGCCCTCATTTTTGCACAGTAATATGTATGCACATTTGTATACTAGAATGCACATGTAATTGTATACCTACATGGGCTAGACGAGCATGTGATGGGTATACATGTGATGTCTAGGGGTGCTACGTGAGTCAATAAATAAAGTCAAGTTTGAGTCTGATCCTTATATATGGATAGATAAGATACGACATCGCTCAAATCATTAAACAAATAAATGGTCATGGTATCAACTGGGATGCTTATTTTATACGTTCTTGTTAAGCCTTCAATGAAGGCCCATGAATAGGAAAATTCTGAAACAAATTCAAAAAGCTTATAAAATCTGATACTCTATCGACATCTCGATGAAGTCAACAAGGTTCAATATACAAATGGTAGCAGCCCGACATACCCTTGTAAGACACATGTTGAATGTAGATCTTAACTAGAGGGGTCAATTTTAAATATTTCAAAATATTCTCAAACTTCTACAAAATTTAAATATTTTAAAGTGACCTCAAAATCACCTTGACGATGAATGTGTTAAGCAGAAAATCTCAACCAAACTAATCAATTCCAAATATTCAAAATTCTCTCCAAATACCCATAAAATTCAAGTCTCCAAAAATTCCAAAATCCAAATATTTAAAATTGAAACTCAACCATTAATCACTTAAATCAAAATCCATCCACTCTCTGTAATAATTTGATTAGGTGGAAAATTATAAAATTATTCTTTAGCTCATAAAGAGCTAGTGTCTAGTCAAGAATATCATTAAAATTCATTCTCAAACCATCTCCTTATAGTAAGGACATGATATATATCCTCTAATTGATGATTTTGCCACCAAATGGTACCATAAGTAAATGATTATAACTGGAGCCCTCTAAATTGGGTGATTTGTTACCAAATGGCACCACTATATTATGATTATGGCCTGAGCCTATATGCTTCCCAATGGCATCAAATCATTGAGATATGAATCAATAGGATATAATTGATAAGGCATTAAGCATTCTGTTAGCTAAAATGGATTCAAATTTGTTCCCTTTGATAAACATCCACCTTAGGTCTATTAGGTACCCTTGGATAAAGTAACCCATAGATACTAACAAGGATCTTTCTATCAGGTTGGGTTGACTGCCTCCTCTGACTAAGTAGACCAAGGACCATAATGACTCGGGATAATAAATTTATGGGATCTTGATTAGGTCCATCATTCATTCCCCCACCATCTGCTTTAAGTGCAAGATGGTGAAATTTCTAATTTTAAATATCAAAACTTTAAACTTCCAGCATCCGAACCCATACTACTACTATATGCTAGATAATATGTATCCCTATGTATTTAAATGATGACTAATCTTAGTAAAAAGTTCTCTCCCATGATCAGGAAGGGTAATTAACTACAGGGGTTTGTGCTTACAAGAAACCAGAACTCAGGTCATAAAGCCATCACAAAATAAAGGTAAACTATCTAAGGATTGTCTTATCTACAAACCCAATCTGCCTTACCAAAATTTACCCCAGAACATAACCTGTTAAAGCTTCTCTAAAAAAGTGATGAAGAGGTTGGGGCTGAATTTTTAAAGCCCACAAATTTTTAGTAACTCCACTAGGGTTTGGTTTCTCTTTCTATCATTGCCTTCTCATCTTAGTGCAACAATAACAGCTAATCAACATGAGCCCAAAATTATAAATATCTCATAATGATCATTTAATGAAGAAAAATTTTAAATTTTTTAAAATTGATCATTTAAATTTAAATATTCTAAAATAATTGTTCAATAAATTCATTGCGATATCATATTTTGTAGGATTTTGGATTTATTTTAATTACTTGCTAATGATTATCTACTTTTTTCTTCTGTTATGTACAAGTCTCTACATTTTAAAAGTATGAGGTGATGTATTAGATACTGATTACTAACCCTCCCCTTTCATTTTTGTAGATAGTTCTATAGAACATTACTTTTTCCTTCTAATTGGGATGTGGCACCAACATTCAATGGGAAAATACTGCCATTAACACTGAAAGCTCTTGATCCACCATCCAATTTGGTGGGCTTGAATTCCCCAGAGCTACAACAATGGTTGCCACCATCCATATATATGATATGGATTCTGAAGGGCCCACTAGGAGGCCTCATTCTATCAAAACTATTTCATGTTGCATGCATCTTCCAGTGTCATGAGTTACTACTATTGAGAATCCTCATAAGAGGATTTCTATATTTCAGTGATTGTAACAACCTAAAGCTCTAAACACCAAGAGGATTCTGACTAGTGGAAAGTGTTGTAAGTCTAGGATCCCTAGCCTATGATTTTGATGATGACAAACCCTATTGATTTAATTATACATTTTCAAAAAAATATATTGGATATTGTTTGTGTTTCTATGCACTAATGATTGCAAGTACAATACTCAAGAAGACTAAATTCTCAAAATTGGGTAGGTTAGAATTTCAAGTCAAAAGAGTCTATATTTTTATTTTCTTGAGTCAGACCACATTAGAGTGTATGTAATTGGGTGACTATGCAGGGGGGGGGGGATTTATCTAAAATTGAAAATTTTTTAACATATCATATTTTACAAATTAAAATTATATTGTACGATCACTAAATTCAGAGATTGTCTCAATGGCTAATTGAAATTTCATGTTCTATAAACTAATCATGCTATACAATATATATCGTACTGTACTATTCATTTTATTATCAAAACCCTAGCCACTAGTTTAATTTAAGTATGATTTTGTAATTAAAAAATTGAACTAATATAATTGTATGATGCAAATTGTACTATATGAAGATTTGAAATCTTATTAAAATTATCCCTCATGATGAGTAATTAATAGAGATGAATTTTGGTCATCCTGAAGTTTGTACTAAATGAAACTATGACTTTTAACCTAATCGTAATGTATGATGACGATGATACCAAATGACTAACAGAGATGAATTTGGTTGCCAAGAAAATTATACAAGACAAAATTGTGATTTTTGAACTAATTAGACTATGTGATAATAAATCATACTAGATGATTTACCTAAAAATAACTAACTATACTATTCAATAAGAACAGTACGGGATGAGTGTCAGAGACAAATTTCTGTCGTCCCAAGAATGATCTCATAAGAACAAAGGAAATTATACAGATCGTATTGGATGATCTATTGATCATACTGTAATATATGTTCATAAAAATTGAATAGTCCATTTAAATAATTATTTACATCATACTAGATGGAACTAGTTTTGACTGATTGTACTATACAAACTCAGACTATATTATATGTATTGAAGAAGACCATCATGATTTTTTAGGGTTTCTTAAAGCCTATTATAAAAGAAATTCTTTAACCTTTTCTAAGAGAGGTAAAGAGTGGAACGTGGTGGAAGGAACTTTGAGAGGGAGCTTCTGGAGAAAATCAAGGTTTAGGATAGGAAGGAAAAGGTGAGCTTGAGTGTGAGGGAGAAATAATGTGAGGGGTATCACACGGTTGCTCTAGTCTAGCTATATGCTTGATCCTCCTATGGCCTTAGTGAATCTTAAAGGAGCTCTCTAGGGAGAGATACTTCTTATTCCATCCTCGAGGTTCTTTGCCTTCTTTAGGAGGGAGAAAAAGAAGTCTAGGTTCTCTTCCTTCTCCTGGAAGGAGGAAAAAGAGTCAAGGTTCTCTGCTTTCTCTAGGAGGGAGAAAAGGAGTATGGGTCCTCTGCCATCTCAAGGACGGAGAAAAGAGTCGAGGTTCTCTGCCTTCTTTAGGAGGAAGAAAAAGGAGTCAAGGATCTTTACCTGTGAAAGGAGTTTTGATCCTCTACTACACCAGGTTGGTGGAAGAGAGTTTGTAATGGCTTTTCCACCTTATTAAGGGAGCAAAAGGTATGGAAGACTCTGGGGAGTGGATGTAGGTCATGGTTTGACCTAACCACTAAAAAATCTGGTGTGTTCTTTTGATTTTATTTTCTTTTTTTGTTGAAGAATAATAAAAAAATTTATTGCATTAACTAAAAAAAAAGGAAACTCAAATAAAGCCTAGGGACTAATCCCAATTAGTCCCTCCTTTAACAAATTAAGAAAATAAGGATGAACCTTATTAGAACTAATATCTTCCCAAATGAAATCACTAAATATAACATAGTTATCACAAAGATCCGCTAACCTATTCCTATTCCTATCAACATAATTGAAATTAACATTATCAAATTCTTAAAAAAATAAATAAAATTTTCCATCATTTGACCTCTCTTTCTGAAACTTGTCAAAGATACTGAATAACATTTGAATTATCACCTTTGATGATAATCCCCTTATATCACAAAATCCATTCTTTAAAAACCTCTTTTAATAGATGATTTGAAGAGAGCTCTAGTTGTGAGATATCACAATGAATGCATTCTTCCCAAAAGCAATCAAGAATTTACCCTGACTATCTCGGAATATTCCTCCAATACTCGCCTTGTAAGAAGGAAGTAATGATGCATCTACATTCACTTTGATCCATTCAGGTGGAGGAGGGTGCCAACAATTTAACAGTCGAACGGACTGATTAACACCCTAGTGGCCTGAGCTTATGTTGTCATAAGAAGAAGAGAACGAAGTCTAAGAAACTGCTTGAACAACAATGAACTTTGAACTTTCTATGTGACCTTTATTTATCAATTTGTTCCTTACCTTCCACGATAAATAAGCGGAATTACTGAACAGTTTAGTTAAGAATCTATTTTTATTTGAGGATATGTTTAACCATTTAAAACAATCTTCAAAATTTGTAAAAATCAAAATTTGTAATCCCCAACTGTTTATCAAACCAATAATTTTCATCTTTCCACACTTAGTTATTACATGATCTATATCTTCCACCGCATTACAACCTGTTGGACATGCCAAATTCTCTTGCATCCTTCTATAATTCAAGAAATGGTTTTTTTGAATTGCATTGTTATACACACGCCACCAAAATACTTCCACTTTCAGCATTAATTTAACATTCTTAATCCACTTCGAGTAAATAATGTTAACTTGGTTTTTCAATACATTTTTTGTAACTAAAGATGATAAGGATTTCCCAAAATGCAGAAGTAGCCTAATTATTAATGCATTTATCCCAAATCCAAATATCATTGAAGACATTTATAGATTTTCCATCCATAATATTTCATCTTACAATTGTTTTAAGACATTTAGAATCCTCCATAATGATCTTCCATGCTGCAGAACTTCCCTTCTTAGATCCAGCCTCCAAAATTCGATCACCATATTTAGGTTCAAGGACTCTATGGAGAAAAGAGTTCCTGTTTTGAAGAAATCTCCATGCCATCTTTTTCCTTAAAGGTCCCATTTTGCTAACACATGAGTGTAATCCATGTCCTCCCCATTCAATTGGTTTGTATAGCATATCCCAACCAACATAATGCAATCCCAATCTTCCATCTCTTTTATTCCAAATAAAATTTCTTCATAACTTATCCATCATCTTTAGAACACTTTTAGGAATGAGAGAGTGTGTAGAATGAAAATTTGGGTAAGATAACAGAACTGTTCTTACCAATGTGAACATTTCTGCTAAAGATAAGAATTTGCTTCCCCAAATATTCAGCATCTTTAAAGCTTTGTCCGCCATGCTTTGGAAATCGAATACCACCAATCTTCTCAACACCACTTTAACTTAAAGATATTTGAGCTCTTTTACTTCATTGAATCCGATAATATGGGTTATAGCCTTCCTCGTTCTTCTCTTGACAAATTTACCAAACATAATTAAAGATTAATTTACATTTATCTTTTTACCCTGTCCACTTACAAAAATTTGAAAGAATACCTTTGATGTCCTTCGCCATTTTAACATTAGCTTCAAAAAAGATGATCATATCATTTGCATACAATAAATGAGAGATTCTTGGACCATTAGGACAATTACAAATACCAATTGAATTACCTCTTTGAGAAAAAAAAAACATTTGAAAGAAGTTGAGAGCAAAGAATAAAAAGGTAAGGTGATAAAGGACAACCATGACGGAATACACTTTTGCCATTGATCCATGTAGAAGATATACCATTAATTAGAAACGAAAACCTTGGATTCTTTACTCATTCCAAAATAAGTTCTGAAAATTTCCAAGGAAATCCAAAGTACTCTAGAACCTTTCTCAAAGTAGCCCAACACATACAATCATAAGCTTATTCCATATCAATTTTGAAAGAGACTAAACCCTTTGAAGCTTTGGAAAATATGAATTTGTGAAACATTTCTTGAGCCACCAACACATGTTCTGACATCGATCTTCCTTTAAGAAATGCAGCTTGTTCATTTGAAATTAGTTTTGGCAAAATACATACCAATCTATTCAAAATTACCTTGGTCACCACCTTGTACACGATCTTGCATAAACTGATAGGTCCATAACTTGCTAGATTTATACGAGAGTACTTTTGGAATGAGCACAATTTGAGTTTACTTTCAATCCCTATTCATCTTACCCGATTCAAAGAACTGATAAATTGCATTCCAGAGATCTACCTTGACAATCTCCCAATAGAATTTGAAAATTTAGTAGGTTAATCTATCTAGTCCCTGAGCAATGTTCCCTGCAGCTTAAAAATTGACTCCCTCCACTTCATCCCAAGAGACTGATCTATTCAACCACATTTTATCGGATTCATCCAGGGATAATAAAGGATCTGGCTATCCTTCCAAAACATAGCTCCTGTCCTTCCATTTCCCATTAAAAAATCGAATAAAAATTTTTTAAATCAGATTTTGGTCTTCCACCAAAGACCCATTTTCATCATGCTCCTTGAATATCCAATTAGAGTTTTTCCTAGCACTTGAAAAAGATTGAAAAAAACTTGGAATTAGAGTCTCCATCCATCATCCATTTTACCTTAGCATGTTGCCTCCACCAAGTGTTCAGTCTACCTAAAGTAGCATTTAGTTCCGAAATCTTCACCTTTAGCTGCCAACTCTCCTCATCTGAAAGGAATCCCACCTCAGATTCTCTCAATTGTAGTTCTATAATCTCTTTTAAAATACAATCTTTTAAGAGAGAAAAGTTCTTCAACTTGGCTTTTCTCCAAAAAAATAATGACTTTAAAGCTCTTCTACATTTTGTATTCAATATTTCAGAGCAATTACCCATCATCTTTTTCCTCCAAACATTCTTGATAATACCAAATGAAGCTGGAAAGGAAGACCAAGCATCTTCAAATTTAACAATCTTGTTATTCACAGGTTTCATCTCTAGCAAATTCAATAACACCAGATAATGGTCCAAAGTTATCCTCGCCAGATGCATAACCGCCAAGTTTTGATAGGAATTTATAGCAGCTGGATTCAAAAAACACCTATCCAATCTTTCCAGAATTCGAGCTCCACTAGCCTTTTTATTACACCAAGTGTATATTGGTCCACAAAACACAAATTCAAGAAGATCATTGCGAGTTGGAAGAAGATGGTGAGATATTGCAAAAGGAAGATACAATGATTTCCCTTTTGAATGATAAAGGAGAAGGAAATGTTGCTTCTCTAGTTGGTATATATGGTATGAATGTGACCTCAGAAAAGAAGGATGATACTTCTTGTGGAGCTCGAATTCTAATAATGGTGACCACTTGCATATCAGAAAACAATGATGAGAATTCATCTAGTAGTCACTGATGAACAAGCTTTGGAATATACAGTTTTGCAAAAGAGAAAACATCAGTGACCACTTGTCCATACCAATAATATGCCCTTTAACATACCACAGACCACTATTAAGGACTAATTCCACATCTTGTTCATCATTAAAAGATCATAGTGTCCATCCAATACTAAGGAACCGTAAGATGGAATTTGTCATATTGTGCCCACTATCTTCTAAGCTCCCCACTGATAGCATGAATAGGTTTATTTTCGCCAAATACTTTAATAACTAAAGCATTTTGAGGTTTCTTAGCATTTTCTTCTTCATTATGCAAATGAAACCTTACTGTAGACCCATCTTCGGATAGACATTGCCCATAATCCAAGTCAGATACAAGGATATTATCTTTCTTCTTCCAAGCATTATTCAGATAATACCCACTAGGTTCTTTAGGCTTCACAATCAATTTGTCATTCATTTAGCTTGCATTTTGTTCTCCCGACTCACAGATCCGAATAGAATTTAAATCTTTTAATACACTAATCATGCATAAATTCACCAAAACCTGCTGCATACTCTCAAAAGAACCATTAGTTTTGTCATTACAATCCTTTTCATCAGAAATTTTATTTTCATCAATAATTTTAACTAGATAGTCAGCCCTTTTCACTTGACCAACATTTCTACCTTCAGATGGTAGGATATAATTATTTACCTCTTTAAAACTAGCAAATGATTGAATTGATTCATTATTTTGGATAACATCCACTACTCTTGGAGTAGATTTCTCATATTTAAAATTATTATCAATAATAATTTCTTTCCCCTTTTTGATATCAGGCACTATCTTCTTCGTCGATACAAGACCAACTTCATTTATAACTAGAGCTTTGTTGTTCTTCATCTTCAATCTCGCATCCTGAGTCGAAATATTTAAGACGATACCTAATACACCATCACCAAATACTGGTAATGGTCAAGCAGGAATAGTAGCACCAATATATGATGGTCATTGGGCATCTAGGATCACCTGTCAAGGTAGTCCGACAAATATTTGCCACCATTCTGATTCCCACCGAAGAATTCTCAACATGCTTTTAAAAAATCTAATTTATCTCTCTAAAAAAACCAAACCTCTCTC
The DNA here is from genome assembly GCA_022539455.1 of Dendrobium nobile. Lineage (NCBI taxonomy): Eukaryota > Viridiplantae > Streptophyta > Magnoliopsida > Asparagales > Orchidaceae > Dendrobium > Dendrobium nobile. The sequence goes on along the minus strand of CM039728.1, from coordinate 30,140,668 downwards.
TCTCTCTCTCTCTCTCTCTCTTCTGATTTTACTTTCTATATTTTACTTTTCACACTTCATTTTCATTATAATTGCTTGGTGAATTTATAAGATCAATATTCTATTGTGTAATTTATAATTTCATCATCATCATCAGTGAAATTATTATTAAAATTATTAGCTTGCACATTGTGAAATTAACTTGCCTATTTCAGAAGTTTAAAAATCTCAAAAAAGTTGGTATTCCTATTTAGGATTATTTTTAAGAGCATTAATTCACCCATCTTTTGGCACATCTCAAACTTCTAAAGGGTATCAGAGCAGGGTGTCAAAAATAATGTTTTAGAAAACCTTGAGATAAAGGAACAATGACACATTTTGGTAATCATAACACTGCAGAGGGTTATTTAATAACTTGTCCACCTTTATTTGAGAATAACCAATTTGATTTCTAAAAAATTTGCATGTTTACGTTTCTTCAATCCATTGATTATAGAATTTTGTATATGATTCAAACTGGTTGCTCACCTCAATCACATATTGTTAATAGTGTTAAAACTAATTTTCCCTTAAATGAATGCAACAATCAGGATTGGGAACTCACACAGTTAAATGCTTAGTGTTTGATTTGTTTCTTTTGTGTATTAAATTCTGAAGACTATACGTGAGTTTCTATATGCACTATAGGGAAAGGGATTTGGGATAGGTTGTTTATCTCCAACAAGGGAACTAGTGAAGTTAAACAGTCTAGGCTAAACATTCTTTTATATGACAGCAAACTTTTTTGCCTGAAATGTAGCAAGACTATGTCTAAAATGTACACTAGGTTCACCCATATAGTAACATCCTTATATGCACTAGGTAGAGAACTATCAAATTTTGAAAAAGTCAATAAAATTCTACATTTTTTACCTAGCTCTTATGGTGTAAAAGTAACTATAATTATTGAATCAAAAGATTCAAATATTTACTCTATTGATATTTTGCATAGATCACTCATTGCCTACAAGTAAAGATTGATTCAAAAGCAAAATGATGCAGGAGAAAAGAAGAAGAAGAGAATGATAACACTAAAAGTAAATGATTATGAAAGTGACAGCTCTTTAATAGATGAGGATGAAGCCTTGATGATGCATTCATTCAAGATAATTCTAAAAGAAAACAAAGTCGACATCAAAACAACTAGAGCAAAGGTAAAGGCCATAAATATATTAATATTTAGTATGATACAATTTGCTTTGAGTACAAAAAAACTAGGTCACCTTCAAGCTGAATGCCTCAAACTAAAGACTCACCTAAATAGGGAGAAGGGTAAAGAGAAGCCAAAGTATAGGCAAAAGATACAAAAAGCTTTTTAGACTGACTCTGCCTTTGAATCATCAGAAGAAGAAGCAGAGGAGGAGGTAACAAACTGGTGTCTAATGGCTAATGATATTCTTGATCAATCTAATCAAGATGAGGTATGTTAACTCTCTTATGACCAATTTCTTATTATTTCCTAAAATATTCATGATTCATATAAGAAGCTTAAGAAAATACATGCTAGTCTTAATACTGAATTTTCTACTTTGCAAAAAGAGCATGCTTGTTTAATTATCAAGCACTCTACTTTAGATAGTGATTATATAACTTTATTTGATGAGTTTGATGTATTAAATAAGAAGCATATTGATCTATCTAATGCATACAATTTTTTTGAAAACATCACATATTGAGCTAGAAAAGCATTTAAGGATTTAGAAGAACTTACATGTCAATTAAATAACAGTGAGCATGCACTAAAATTGGAAGTGGCAAGCTGTAAAAGTACAAATGAGTACATACAAGAAAAAAATTACTTCACTTGAGAATAATAAACCACCACTTTCAATAGCCCTGTGGTACAATCCCTTAATATAACATGCAACACATAAACTTAGGAAGAGGCACAATCACCCACATAGGTTAGTAAACCAATAGCCCTGTGGTACAATCCCTTAATATAACATGCAACAAATAAACTTAGGAAGAGGCACCATCACCCACATAGGTTAGTAAACCAATTCCCTAGTGTAGGTGTTACTCTTGTGGCATGTTAGGAAGCATAGCCTGTACTTGCATTATCTATTGTATGACACATTTAGTGTGGAAGCTTAAATTGTATTCATCACATTATAACATGCATATATGTCATTTATTCAAACATAAAGTGAAACCCAGACTCACTTGGATTCCAAAATCTAATCTTTAAATGACATTGTAGTGGTGCTCATATAGAAGACATAGTGAGAGAATGTGATACCTGGACAGTGGTTGTTCGAGGTATATGACTAATGATATGAAGTATTTCATCACATAAGCGGTGAGGGGTTTAGAACCTTCTCCACTTAGTTCAAAGAAAATTAGGATGTGAAATTTCAATAATTTTTAATGATCATGGTGAAGAGTTTGAAAATGATAAGTTTGAATCTTTCTGTTAAGAGATATGAATAGAATATAATTTCTTTGCCCCTAAGACCCCCTAGAAGAATGGAAAAGTTGAAAAGAAAAATAGAATGTTGGTGGAAGATACTAGGTCATTGCTAGTTGAATTCACTCCCAGGTATTTTTGGGTAGAAGCACTCAACACTGCTTACTATATTTTAAATATGGTGAATATTAGATCCAAGTTAAATAAAATACCATATGAACTACTAAAGGGTAGGAAATCCAATCTATCTCTCTTATATGTTTTTAGATGTAATAACTTATCTTAATCAATGGAAAGTCACCCTTATAAAAATTTAATCCTAAATTTGATGAAGGAGTCTTCTTAGGTTATTCATCTGTAATTAAAGCGTACATAATATTCAATAAGAGGACCCTAGTAATAGAAGAGTCTACCCATGTGGTATTTGATGAATTAGATAAGACCCCTGAATCTAAACATGAAGAAGAAGAAGAAGAGGTGGAGGTCATTCAAGGGGTAGAAATTATTTCCATAGGTGATAGAGTAGAACCTGAAGAATAACTGCCTAGAGATTGAGGATATTCTTTTAGTCATCCTAAAGAGTTAATCTTAGGAGAGCCGTCTGAAGGTGTAAGAGCTAGACATGGACTTAGGAAGGAGGTTAGTCATTATGCATTTATTTCTATGATAGAACCCACCAATATTGATAAAGCCTTAGGAGATGAATTTTGTATCCTAGCAATGTACGAAGAGTTAAACCAATTTGTTTGGAATGATGTGTGGGAATTAATAAAAAAACTTAGAGAATAAAGCGTGGTTGGAACAAAGTGAGTTAAGATGAATGACTAGAATAATAGTGAGGAATAAGGTCAGACTAATAGCTAATGGGTATAACCAAATTGAGGGAATAGACTTTAAGGAAACCTTTTCCCCAGTAGTTATACTAGAAGCCATAAATGTACTCTTACCTTTGCTTTCTTCAAGGGTTTTAAATTGTATCAAATAGAAATTAAAAGTGCCTTCCTAAAAGGCATAAATATAGAGGATGTTTATGTTTAGCAACCCCCCATATTTTAGAATTAAATATTTTCAAACCATGTGTTTAAATTGAAAAAGGCATTGTATGGGTTAAAGCAAGCAGCTGGAGCCTCGTATGAAAAGTTGAGTTCATTCTTAATAGATTGAGGCTTTGTTACGGATAGTGTAGACACCACCCTCTTCCTAAAAAAAGAAGGAGAAGAGTTGCTCATTTATCAAATTTATGTTGATTACATTTTGTTTGGATCATCAAATGAAAATCTTTATGACAAATTTTCAAAAAACATGAGCAAAGAGTTTGAAATGAGCATGATGAGAGAACTTAATTATTTTTTGGAATTTAGTGTAAAATAGTTGGATGATGGAACCCTCCTTAGCCAAAATAAATACATAAAGGAAATTCTTAAAATATAAAATCGATAATGTTAAGGCCATAAGCACTTCCGTGAGCTCCACTATTCAATTAGACAAGGAACCAAATAGAAAATCCATGGATTATAAAAATATATGAGAATTATTGGATCATTTTTTTACTGAACTGCTAGCAAGCCATATGAAATGTTCAATGTTTGCATTTGTGCTATATTTCAAGCAGATCTAAAAGAATCACACATGACTACTATTAAAAGAATCCTTAGATATTTGTTAGATACTCCAAACCTAGGAATCTGGTATCTTAAACACAACACCTCTTTTAAAATTATAGGATATTCAGACTATGATTTTACATGATATAGGGTAAAAAAAGTACTTAAAGAACTTATTAATTCATAAGAAAATCCTTAGTTTCCTATATTAATAGAAAATAAATTTCAATAGCCCTCTCCATAGCTAAGGCATAATATATAATAGTAGGGAGTTAGGTTGGTAAAATCCTTGAAAGTTCATTTGGGATGTTAAGCCCTTATGAACTAGCCCAAGGCTAACCGAGAAGGGGGGGGGGGGGGGGGGGGGGGGGGGGGGGGGGGAATTGGTATTTTAAAAAATTTCTCAATAAAAAACACAAGCTTAAGCCAAACTAAAATTTAACACAAGAAAAATCAAGTGTGGAAATTAAATGCGAAAAAAAGTAAGAAAGAGCACACAAAAATTTATAGTGGTTTGGCCAACTTGACCTACGTCCACTCCTAGGAGCCTCTGCTCCGAGTATTGCACTAAACTCAGTAACTCTCCTTTTGCTCCAACAGCAAGGTGAAGAAGCCTGTACAAACCTCATTTCCACCAACACTAGTGAGGTGGAGAACCAAACTCCTTTTGCTTCTTCCTGAAGCAAGCAGAGAACCTGACTCCTTTTACTTCTTCCTGAAGCACGTAAAGAACCTTGATCGATTATAGAAGTAGACCTCTCTCGAACCTCCAAGGACTAGGAATGATGACTCAGATTCTTGCTTAGATCAACCTTTATGAAACCCCTCACAAATTTCCCATCACAAGATCCTCTCTCTTTCTCTCCCTTTCTCTCCCTCTCCTCTTGACTCTCTCAGGTCAAGACAGTAGCAAAGGATACACTCTTGGATAAACAAGAGGTCTTAAATAGAAGGGCTTTAGATATGCTTTTAATTGCAATAAACTGACTTTATTATCTAGGACAATCGGCTGATCGTCTTGTATGATCGGTACAAATTCAGCTCAATTAGCCCGAACCATCCGGGAGAGCCTAGACGATTGAAGAACTTATTCATTCTGATCATCCAGGATGATAGTATATCATCTTGTATGATTAGTACAAAAATGTTGAGCATCGTCCAGGACATTGCCCTGTTTAGATGTCTAGATGATGGAAAAATAAACTGATCATCCCGGATGATTTCACGATCGTTTATAATGATTAGTTCAAAACACCAAACATCATTTGTAACATCACCCTGATTGCATCTCTGGGCAATGAAAATAATAATTGATTGTCTAGGCTGATATATGATCATCTCAGATGATTAATATGAATTAATAAACATCATCCATTATGTTGCCCTGGTAGTCCAGGATGAAACTAAGGCTTGTTTAACTGATCATCCAGGACGATGTGATCGAGCGATCAAGTCTTAATTATTTTCCTTAATTATCAGGCTAATTAAAGCATAATTGCACTGCATCATCCAAGACAATATCCTGGATGATGCCTAAAAATAAAATATACCAAAATAGATCTGGTGGCTGATTCATTTTGATTTGAGCATATCATTCAAGACGATAATAACATCGTCCAAGTTGATTTGATTAATGATGGTTGTCTTAACTAGGATGCCCTAATTAGGGTTTCTATTTTTAATTAATCATCAAGGATGATTTTTGGATCATCCCAAATGATGTGATCAAAAATAAAAAACTTTAGAATCAGATAGAATTTTTTCCCAAGTGTGTTTGTATGTGTGTAAGGTTACTTAGCATCAGGACCCACTTTGTTTATAATAGACTAAAGAAAAGGTAAAACAACTTAATATAATATATAGACAGACTCAATCTTAATTAATCAAATATTGAGCTGGCTTGATTTGTAATTAGCCTTATGGACCTGGAATGTTAGTTGGAAAAGTAATTGTAGAAGTGTCAAAAATGTTTGCTATCATCAAAATTATAATTTTTTGAATCCAGATTCACAATAATCTCCCCCTTTTTTATGATGGTGAACAAAAAGAAATTTAACTAGTTTAATAAAATATATATATCAAGAAGCTAAAAATTTAGTTAAATAGAAAATAATACTTTACTTAAATAAAAAATAGTATAACAAAACACTACCATAACTCTTTTTGACATCACAAAAAGGAGGAGTGAAAGAGAAAAGAAACAATATAGAAACAGAAGTAAACTACATCTAAGAAAAATTACACCATGAAAATAAAATAAAAGAAGGACGACCCCTGATCATGAGAAGGAGGAGGAGGTGGTGGCAGCTGAAAGAAGCTGGAAAGAGTAGCGAACTGATCTTAAAACCATGCCATGTCCTAGTCATGTTGGCACTACTGGTAATCTACATACAAGTCAAATCAAGCAACATCCTCCGCATGTTGCTATTTCTGTGCAACAATCTAAGACTCAAATCTAGCCTCCCACTGGTCAAACTGCTCTTCCTTTTGATCCAGCTGTAAGTGCTGGCAGAGAGAAGCAGGTGTAGGAATAGGTGCAGGAGCTACCTCCTCCTCAACTCCCTCAGCTTCCTCATGCTCTAGGCGGAGGCAATTACTATGAAGAACGTGAAAGGAGCTGTTGGTGTAGAAGGCAAGCTGAAAGTTTGGTGGAGGATGGTATTGAAGGTTGTATTTAGATTCCAAGACATAGGTAAGGATGTGTCATAAGGAAAGGTTTGGCTTCCTTATATGTCCTGGATCCTTAATGCTAGTAAGGTGCACAATGTATTAGAAAATAAGATTAGTAGCATTAAATTCATGGTGGGCTATGATGTTGAAAGTGGTGATCGAAAAGAGTGGAGTGATGTGGACACGATCACCAGCTTTTTTAATCATTAAGGTACGAAGGACATGTTAGATTATCCTAGCATCTTTGAGTAAGCTGCTAGACTCCACAACATGATAAGAGACAGAAGAGTTTCTAAGAAAGTGATTGGCTGGAGCCTAATCATAATCATGGTCTTGAGACAATATATGAAGCATGTCTCTAGTAGTGGACAGTTGAAGCAACTCGTGACAATCTTAATATGTGATTTTAGAGAATATATGTTTACGTTGGATTGAAGTGTAGTGTATGCAGAGTTGATTTGAAGGCTAGAAAAAATTCAATCCATAATTCAAAATTGAAAGGGATGGTAAGTGTAAGGATAAAAGTCATAGATGTGTGTGCAAACAGGTCAAGGATAGGGTAAGAAAGTGTGCGTGCATTAACTGTCCAAGATATGGTGATCCTCGCTATTTTATAACACAGATAGGTAGCTTGGTCGGCTGCCTCAGTGAAATGAGGGTCAAGGTTGGCCCTCGAGGAGCTTCCAGCAGGCATACGAGAGCGCTTGCCACCAGCCATGAACATAAAAACTAAAGCAATTATGAGAGTAAGGAAGAGTGGAAGAGAGTTGGGTGAGAAAAATTATTTCAAAAGCTTGGTATAAAAAGAAATAGACCGATCGTCCAGGACAATCGTAGAATCATTTAGGACGATCAGGTGAAATTATTGCATCCTGGATGATTGGTCAAAAAAGGAGGTAATATCATCCTGGATGATCAGACATCATCCGGGATGATTAGACATAGGTGATCGTCTCGAGGAGTCATGCCAGACGACCGTTTAAAAAGCAGACCATCTAGGAAGATTACGTGGATCATCCAAGATAATCGATAATAATGTATCGTACTGTCCGAATTAAAGATGTGTAATGACTTGGCCACGTGAATCGTCCGAGATGAACAGGTGGATCGTGCAAGACGATCACCAATAATTGAGCAGGAATTAAAATGATCATCCAGGATGAGGGGGATTGATCAAGATGATAAAAAATAATTGACCTAGAAGACGATCAGATCATCAAGGATAATAATGGATCGTCCAGGACAATCTTGATCAAAGGTGTTTCAACCAACAGATGGAAGTTTAGGAGTGAATTGAATGTATCGTCCAGGATGATATGAATAGCATCTAGGATGATATGAATAGCATCCAAGATGATGTGACCAAAAATTAAAATTTTGGAGATGGATGGAGATGATAAGAGAAGGCCGAAAAATAAGAAAAATAATAGTAAAACATAAAAATGAAATAAAAAAAATGATAACATGATTAAAAAGTAAGAAAAGCCAAAGTTTTATTTGATCAAAGCACAAATATGATACATTTTCCATGTAATTGAATTAAAAAATTGTAAGAATCAATGAGTTCACATCGACGAAATTCGAAAAATGGTATAACAACTGATCCTATTTGCCCTAGCTTAGACTTCTTATAGGGCAAACTATCTTTTGAAAATAATGATCTAACTAAGAAAAATCAATTGGATAACAAAAAGAGATCAGTTCAAAATTTGGTTTAGAAAAATATCTTATAAAATAATGTAACAAAGTAATTTTTCACAATCATGAATTTCGAAGCACAAGCCCATGAAAATATCAAGTGACACATGAATTCTTCTAAGATTTAAATGTTTAAAAGACAAGAAAGCTTGCTTTTGATGGGCTCATTTTATACCTCTTATCAATTGATTAACGCTCTTTGTACATCTTTTGATTTTTGATACACTTTGTGTATCTTTCAATTTTTTTTTCTTTTGGGCTCATTTTTTCCCCTTGTCAATTTTTGCAAGCTAGATCCCTTTCAAAATTTTTGAATACTCTAAATTGTGAGAATATCCTCCAAATATTAGGGAAGAAAAGCTCACTCTCAAATAAAGGAAGAGTAATCCATAAAGAAGAATCAAATTCATATAATAAATGCAATGATAAGACTATGAATGCATGAAAGTGATTTAATGACTTTGAATATTATTAATATAAGGTATATTAATATAGCAAGATAGAAAAGATCTCAATTGTAAAGTCTAGTTGTTAATTTGAGATAGACTTTTATTTAGAAAAGAAAAACTACACCACTAAAAGAAGTAGAGGAAGCCAAACAATCAACAGTGCTTCTCCCTTTAACTGATTTAGGGATGTTAAACATTAACTACAAATTTTAAAAATAAAAACAAGTAAAAAAATATCATTTCGACCGTGATCAAAGAAAAAGGAAAAAAAAAGAAAAAAAAAAGAAAATTGGAACAACAGAAATGAAAATATAAAAAGAACGATAAAACTAGACAAGTGAAACTAAAGCAAACAAAAAATCAGGAAAATATTGAACAAAAGATCAAAAATAAATCAGAAATTAGTAATAATCAAGTTCATGCATCTATGTCAATCACATCCAAACTGGTTCTTAAAATGCTGAATGTGTCGAATGCTAGTGGTTTTGTAAAGATATCAGCTAGTTGATTCTCAATTGCCATATGGTGTAACTCAATATCCCTTTTAGTCACATGGTCCCTAATAAAGTGATGTTTTATGTTAATGTGTTTGGACTTGAATGTTGGATAGGATTCTTAGAGATGCATATGGCACTAGTGTTGTCACAAATAATTGAAATTGTACTTACAGGTAATCCTAAATCAAGAATTTATTGCTTCAACCTAAGGACTTGGGCCACACAACTCCCTAAGGCAACATACTCAGCTTCAGCTTTGGAAAGTGCAACAAAGTTTTATTTTTTATTAGACTAGGATTCTAAAGACTGTCCTATGAATTGGCATGTCCCAGAAGTTCTCTTTCTATCCACCCTACATCTTATAAAATCAAAATCAGAATATCAAATAATCTCAAAAGAAGTGTTATGCCTAGGATACTAGATTCCTATGCTTTAGATCCCTAAGAGATATCTAAAAATTCTCTTAAGTGCAGTCAAGTGGGATTCTTTAGGATCAGTTTGAAATCTAGCACAAAGACAAACACTAAACATTATATCAGGCCATTAGTAGTCAGCTAAAGTAACGATCCAATCATCCCTCTAGAATTCTTTTGATCACCAGATTTTTTATTTGGGTCTTTATCCAACTAAACACTGGAGGTCATGGGAGTATTTATTGGCTTGGCTTTATTCATTTCATATTTTTTCAAGAAATTTTTTAGATACTTTGATTGATATAGAAAGGTATCATCATCCAACTATTTTATTCTAAACCCCAAAAAGTAGGACAACTCTTCCATCATACTCATCTCAAACTCCTTACTCTTTGTTTTAGAAAAATTATCACATAGCCTTTTATCAGAAGATCTAAAAAGTATATCATCAATATAGATTTGAACAATGAGTAACTCATCTTCTACTTTACTTAATTAAAAGGGTGGTGTCTACGCTCCCCTTAATAAACTCCCTCTCTAGTAAGAATATGCTAAGCCTCTCATAACAAGCTCTAGGTGCCTATTTTAATCTACATAAGGACTTTTATAATTTATAAATATGATTTAGAAATTAGGAACTCTCAAATCCTGGGGGTTACTCTACAAACGCATCCTCTTTTGTTACCCCATTAAAAAGACACTCTTGACGTCCATTTAAAAAAGATTAATTCTCTTATAATAGGCAAAGGCTAGTAGCCCTCTAATGGCTTCCAATCTAGCTACTGGGGCAAAGGTATCCTCAAAATAAATATTTTCTATTTGGTTGTACCCCTTAGCCACCAATCTCGCCTTATTCCTAACCATCACACTAGAATCATTCATCTTATTCTTAAAGACCCATTTAGTTCTAACTATACTTTATCCCTTTGGTATTTCTACAAGCTCCCATATATCATTCCTAACAAATTAGTTTAATTCCTCTTGCATGGCTAAGATCTAAAACACATCAGATAAGGCTTATTTGATGGTGGTGGGTTCATTCATTGAGATAAAGGCAGAGTGGTTCATTACCTTCCTAAGTCCATGCCTAGTTCTAACACCTTCAGAAGGGTCTCCTAAAATCAATTCTTTAGTATGACTTAAAGAATATCTCCAATCTCTAGGCAAGGTGTTTCTAGGTTCTACCCTTTGCTCCAGATTAATATTTTCTACTCTGTAGGTAATCTCACCTACTCCTTCAGTGATTTAGGGCTCTATCCTCTTCTCCAAATTTTTAACTCCTCGGGTAAACTCGCCAACTTCATCTTCATCCTCAACTCTAGACTTCTCAGGATCAGATTCATCAAACACTATTTAGTTGTCTCTCATAAACGTCCTGTTATTAAACACCATAAAGGATTTCCCCACACTTGAATATCCTAAGAACACTCCATCATATTTTGGGTCAAATTTTCCTAAGTTTAACTTCCTATTATTAAGAATGAAAACCTTACAGCTAATGATATTGTGGTGGGAAAGGTAGGGTATCCTACCATTAAGGATCTGATAGGGTGTCTTATTAAGTTTGGCTCTAACATTCACCCTATTTAAAACATAACAACCTATGTTTACCACTTCAGCACAAAAGTATTTTGGAAGTGAATACTCAATAAGCATGGCTCTAGCGACCTTAACTAAGGTCCTGTTCTTTCTTTCAGCTACCCTATTTTGCTGAGGGGTTCTAGGAGCTAAGAAGTTATGACTAATTCCCTTATCCTCACAAAAGTCTCTAAATCTCTTATTTTTAAAATCTCCCTCATGATCACTATGAATGGTCAATAACTCACAACCTAACTTTTTTCTGAATCTAAGTGAAGAAGGTTTTAAACTCATCAAAAGACTCGCTCTTATGTGATAGATATTTAATCAATGTGAACCTCGAGTAGTCATTGATAATCACAAATCCATAGACTTTTCCCCCTAAGCTGGCAGTGTTAATGGGTCCAAAAATAACCCATGTGAAGTACTTCTATGGGTCTAGAGGTTTTAATATCCTTAAAAAAATGAAAAGAGGATTTATCTTGCTTCCCTGGTTGGCAGGCATTATACAGGTGTTCTTTAAAAAACTTAAGCTTGGGGACACCTCTAACTAGGTCTTTCTGGGTCACTCTCTTAAGAGATTTCATACTGGCAAGACATAACCTCTTGCACCACTACAACGACTCATCAGAGAAAATTTTTAAGCAAAATAAAGCATCACATTCAATATTATTTAAGTCAAGCATGTAATCATTGTTGATCTAATTTCCCTACAAAATAATGTTATTATTTAAGCTTATAATTAAAGTATTTTCTAAGAATTTTTTAATGAAGCCCTTATCGCAAAGCTAACTGATACTAAGCAAGTTGTGTTTCAATCCATCAACAAGCAAAACATTTTCAATTAAAAGGTTCTTGGAGTTTTTCATTATACCTATGCCCACCACTTTTTTGGTGGTGTTATCATCAAGAGTAACCTTGCCTCCAGCCCCGGCCTCCAGTGAAATGAATTGGTTGGCATCTCTAGTTATGTGTCATGAGTATCAATTATCCAGGTGCCACTTGCTCTCACAAGGCCTTTTGTGAGAGCATTCCTATAAAATCATCAAACAGCAAATTTTGGAACCCAAATAAGTTTGGGTTCCTTCTTATAGAAAGAAGAATGCAATGCATGTGTGTTATGTTGTGAATCACATAATTTGGGTCTCCACGCCCATCATGTACTACGGTGAATAGTGTAAGTGTATGAAATGTGTCCAAGCATGCCACATGAAAAACATCAAACACCAGGAAAAGAGTTTATTAGTCTATTCGGGTTAAAATGCCTCTTCTTAAGTTTTAAATCTTTTAGCTTTGGATTAAGTATGAGTGTAGTCTTATTTTTCTCAATTTCAACTCTTAACATCGAGTTAGCACTTTTTAAAATAGCCTTATTAAACTTCAAATAGTACTCCCTATTTTTAGCTTCATCAAAATATGTTTTAAAATAAGTTTCAAGTGAGGTGTAGGATGCTTTTAATGAATCATGCTCAGTGATCAACTTAGAACACTTTTATTTAACTCATCAAATTTATCAAGTAATGACATGTGATTACTATCAAGAGTAGAGTGATCTTTAAATAAAATTTCATACTCTTTTTGCAAATTTAAAAAATCCAATTTCAGGCTAGCATGGAATTTCTTGAGTTTCCTATTTGATGCATGTAATTTTTCACAAACTTCAAGTAATTGTTCAAAGTTGAGTTCGCATACCTCTTCTTGGTCAGATGACCAGGATGATCATCTGCCATCAAACACAGATTTGTTGTCTCCTCTTCAGCTTCAGTCTCAAAGGAGTCAAATGCAGAATCTGCCCATAACGCCTTTTGGATCGGCTTCTTATCCTTCCTTAACTTGGGTTTTTTCTCACCCTTCTCCATGCTTGGGTGGGTATTAAGTGTAGGGCAATCATCTTTAACATATTCCGGCTTCTTTCATTCAGAAAAAAAAAACTTTTAAAATTTTTGCTACTGTTACCTTTATTCCACTTTTGATGGTGCTTCTGCCTCTTCCTTAGAAAGCTTTTGAATTACCTAGCGATTAATGCAACATCATCACTTTTAGACCTAAAAGAATTAGTATCTATATCATTCACCTTCAATGCCATAGTTTCTCCTTCTTTTTCTCACCTACATCAAGTTGTCTTTGGTTCACCCCTTACTCATAAGCAATGAGTGATCCAAGTAAATTATTAATAGAATAGGTATTCAAATCTTTAGATTCAATTATTGTAGTAATCTTGGCATCGAAGGAAGAAGAAAAGCATCTCAAATTTTTATTCACTTTTTCATAGCTAGTAAGTTCTCTTCCTAAGGCATGCAATGAAGTAACAATTTGAGTAAACGTAGTATACATGCCAGAAATCGATTTAGTAGGTTTCATATGAAAAAGTTCGTAATCAAGTTGTAAGATATTCAATTGAAATTGCTTAACTTCATTTGTTCCTTTATAACTAATGCATAATCTATCCCAAATTCCTTTATCGGTAGCACAAGTTGAAAAGCCCATGTAATCTTAGAATTTCAAAGCACAGAAAAAATAGTTCAAGCATTTTGCATTAAGTTGTGCTAAATCCCTATCATCAAAAGTCCATTTAGAAAAATGAAGTTTAGTTTTTATGCCATTAATTTCACATTATGAAGGTGAATAACCTTCCTTAACAAGCATCCACATACAATAGTCAATCTATTATAAAAACATAGACATGTGAGTTTTCTAAAAATTAAAAGGAATATTATCAAATAAAAGTGGTCAAGTAATAGAGTACCATTCTGCAGTTTTATGATTGCTAGAGTTAGCCATGTATCGAAATTCAAAAGTTTTCAAAAACTCATTTTTATGAATCCCGCTCTGATACCACTTGAGAGTTTCTTAGGGATGTTAAGCCCTTATGAACTATCCCAGGGCTAAGCAAGAGGGAAGGGGGGGTGAATTGGTGTTTTAAAAAATTTCTTAATAAAAACATAAGCATAAGCCAAACTAAAATTCACCACAAGGAAAATCAAGTGTGAAATTTAAATGCAAAAAAGAATAATAAGAAAGAACACACAAAACTTTATAGTGATTCGGTCAACTTAACCTATGTCCACTCCCCGGAGCCTCTCTTTTAGGTATTTCACTAAACTTTGTGACTCTCCTTTTACTCCCATAGTAAAGTGGAGAAGCCTGTATGAACCTCCTTTTTACTAACACAGGTCAGGCAGAGAACCCAAATCATTTTGTTTCATCAAGAAGCAGGCAGATTACCTGACTCCTTTCACTTTCTTCTAAAGCAAACAGAGAACCTTGATCAATTGCTGAAGTAGACCTCTCTCAAACTTACAAGGACTAGGGATGACAACTGGAGAAGATGACTCGGATCCTTGCTTGGAGAAACCTTTGTGAAACCCCTCATAAATTCCCCCTCATAAGATTCTCTCTCTCTCTCTCACCTTCCCTCTCTCCCTTTTTGTCCCTCTCCTCTTGACTCTCTCAGGTCAAGATAGCAGTAAAGGCTGCACTCTTTGGTAAATAAGAGGTCTTAAATAGAAGGGCTTTTGATTTTCTCTTAATTGTAACAAACTGATTTTATCATCCAGGATGATCGGTGGATCATCTTGTACGGTCAGCACAAATTTTGCTCAATCAGCCCAGATAACCCGGGGGAGCCTAGACGATTGAAGGACTTATTTGTTCTAATCGTTCAAGATGAAAGCATATCATCCTGTATAATTAGTACAAAAATGTTTAGCATATTCCAGGACATCACCCTATTTGAATATCTGGACAATGAAAAAATAAACTGATCATCCCGGATGATTTCATGATTGTCCAGGATGATTAGTTAAAAACCCCAAACATCCTCTAGAACATCTCCCTGATTGCATCTCTGGATGTTGAAAAAAAAATAACTGATCATCCAGGCTGATATAGAATCATCCCGAATGATTACAACAAATCAATAAACATCATCCAACAAATTGCCTGGTAGTTCAGGATGAAACTAAGGCTTGTTTAACTGATCATCTCAAATAATCTTGTGATTTTCTAAGATGATTTGATCGAGCAATAAAACTTTAATTTATTTCCTTAATTACCAGACTAATTTAGGCATAATTGTATTGTATTGTTTAAGTTGATGTCCTGGATAATGTCCAAAAATAAAACATAGCTAAATAGATCTGGCAATTGATTCTTTTTAATTTGAGCCTATCTTCCAGGATGATGATAGCATGATCTAGAATGATTTGCTTAATGATGGCTGCCTTAACTAGGTTTCCCTAATTAGGATTTATGTTTTTAACTGATCATCTAGGACGATTTTTGAATCATCCCGGATGATGCGATCAAAAGCAAAAAACTTTAAAATCAGATAGAATTTTTTCCCAAGTGCGTGTATGTAAGGTTACTTAGCATCATGACCAACTTTGTTTGCAATAGACTCAAGAAAAGGTAAAACAACTTAATACAATTTACAAATAAACTCAATCTTAATCAACATAATCTTGAGCTGGCTTGATTTACAATTGGCCTTGTGGACCTGAAACATTAGTAGGAAAGGCAGCCGTAGAAGTGTCAAAAATATTTGCTATCATCAAATTTATAATACCTGAATCCCGATTTGCAACAGTCCTATCGCTAAAGCAATAACTCTTAGATTTTGGACTACTTGTAGGAACCATTCCAATTATGTGTGACAATACTAGTACAATTTTCATATCTAAAAATCCAATTCACCACTCCCGCATAAAACATATAGACATTAAGTATCTCTTCATAAGAGATCATGTAACTAAGGTGTAGAATTACACCACATAGTTACATGAGATTAATTGACAGACATATACACAAAACCCTTAGCCTATGACACCTTTAGTACCATGAGGATAAAACTAGGTGTTATAAACATTCATGCTTAATCAAAAAAAAAAAAAAAAAATAAATTCATTTGAAAGAAGTCATTTATATGTATTTAAATTATATGTGTTTAATAATATATCTATTTGTGTTTTATTTTTCATTATATATATATATCCTTATCATCACACATGCACTTCATTGAATCACAACAATCTTAAAAATTTTTCCTGATCGTACTATATGATTCACATTCGTACTGTACTATATGCATAGATACATAGATTATAATGAAAGTGCTCGGATGGCACTAGAAAGTTCATTAGAGATGTTAAGCCCTATGAATTGGCTCAAGGTTAATTAAAAGAGAGAGGTGAATCGGTATTTAAAACAAAACTCAAACTTAAAACCAAAACCAAGATTCACCATAATGAAAACCAAAGTATGAAAATTAAATGCGGAAGTAATAAAGGAAAGAACACACCAGATTTATAGTGGTTCGGTCAAACCTTGACCTACGTCCACTCCTTGGAGGCACCCTCCAAGTATTGCACTAAATTAAGTGTATCTCCTTTAGCCCCCACAGCTAGGAGAAGAAGCTCTTACAAAATCACCTCTACCTTCCTCGGTGCGGCGGAGTAGCTGGGTCGTTTGACACCAAAGAGATCTTCTTCTTTGGTGAACTTCCCTCAAGATAAGTCTTGAATCCGACGGTATTAAGGAGCAAGCCTGCCGGAGCAACTGTGTGGAATCCCCCTCCACACTCCCTTGAGTCCCCCATCACAGGATCTTCTCCCTCTCTCAGACTTCACCCGTTTCTCACTCTCTTTCAAGCTCTCTATTCAAGTTCTCCCAAAAGAGCAAACCTACAATGGCTGCCAAAGACACTTACAAAAGTGCCTTGTGAAAAGCTTAAATAGAAGATCTTAAAATGAGCTTATTAATGCAACTTGTCGACTTTATCGTCCAGGCCAATACGATTATCATCCGGGCTGATAAGTACAAATTAAGCTCAATCAGCCCAGGATGATTTGAGACGATTAGAAGAAAATTAATTACATCGTCCAGGCCGATGCAATATCGTCATGGCCGATTAGTTTAAAATTGAGTATAATCATCCTTATCATCGCCTTGAATTAAAGCTACCCGATGTCAATCATCCATGATATCATCCCGACCAATCCTACGATTGTCTTGGATGATGTGATCGAATCAATCAGCCTTTAATGCTTTCCAAAGATACCAATTAATTTAGGCATAATTGAGTTAGATCGTCGCGGACGATGTGCATATTGTCCTGGCTGATGTCCTAGAACAAAGAATACTTTAATTGATCTTGTCGTCTGATTCTTTCTTAATTGAGCCTATCATCTTGGCCGATATAAGTATCGTCCAGGCCGATCGGCTTAATGACGGTTGCCTTAATGAGGATGCCCTAATTAGGGTTTCTGCTTTTGAACCGATCGTCCAGGCTGATATAAATATCATCCCAAATGATGTTACCAAAAGCAGTAAACTCTAGGGAATAGTTAGAAAATCTTCCAAGGTGCATGAGTGCAAAGTTACAAAGAATCAGGAACCACACCAATTACAAAAGACTCAAGAAAGGAAAAAGGGTACAAACTGACTCAGACCTAGTCAACCTGATCTTGAGCGGGTTCCAATTGCAGTCTGATCTTGTGGACCTGAAATGTCAGTAAATAAGGAAGTCGTAGAGAAATAAGAGTGTTTTTTATCATCAAAAACATAAATCATGAAAACAGATCCGCGACAATCTCCCCCTTTTTGATGATGGCAAACATTGCTATTTGAATTTGCAAAGAAGAAAACATTTTCTCCTAATCTCCCCCTTACTAGAATAAAACTCTTAAAAATAGAAAAGATAAAAAAATTGTTGTTTTTAATTTTTTGAAAGAAAAAATATAAAAAAAGGATACAAACTTAACAGTACATTCTTTCCCTTTGATATTATCAAAAAGAGAAGGGGCACAAATAATAACACTAAAATGATTAAAAGACAAAAATGATCCCTGATCTAGTCAAAAGATATATTCTTAAAATGAGAAAGTTACCTCTTGGTTTTAATAAAAAACTTAATAGAATTGTATTGACAACGCGTAGTCCAAAAAAGGTTAGAAATTTAGAATTTGATAATCCAAACTCAAGTTCTTTTAAAAGGCCAAAAAACTTTTTAATTTAATATCTAAATTAAGGAATAAATTAGAAAAAGAAACAATCATTTTTCAAAACTCTTTCCATAAAATATATCTAATAGAAGATTAATGCATGAATTATTAAATCAGTAATCATGATTTTCAAACTCAAGTATCTAAAAGTTTGTTAGGGATGTTAAGCCCTTAAGAACTAACCCGATACTAACTAAGAGGGGGGGGGGGTGAATTGATATTTTAAAAAATATTTAAGCAAGGCACAACAATTATAAACCAAAATCACCACATAAATCAAAGTGCAAAAAATAAATAAATGTGGAAGCTGTAGAAATAGATCACAGATATTTATAGTGGTTCGGTCAACTCGACCTACGTTCACTCCACGGAGGTGCCCTCTGAGTATTGCAATACAAAAGTGACTCTCCTTTTGCTCCCACAGCAAGGAGGAGAAGCCCTTACAAAACCTCCTTTCCACCAACCCCGGCGAGGCAGAGAACCCAACTCCTTTTGCTTCATCCTGAAACAGGCAGAGAACCCAACTCTTTTTGCTTCCTCCTGAAGCAGGCAGAGAATCTCATCGATTGCTGAAGCTCACCTCTCTCAACCCTTCCAAGGATAAGAAACTCTAGTGGAAGAAGAAGTGGAACAATGCTTGGAGTAACCCTTGTGAATCCCCCTCACAAGCTCCCCCTCACAAAATCCTCTCTCTCTCTCTCTCTCTCTCTCTCTCTCTCTCTCTCTCCCTCTCTCTCTCCTCTAGGCTCTCTTAGGTCAAGACAATAGCAAAAGATCTTAATACATGAGAAAATTTGGGTCCTTTAAATAGAATTTCAAGAACCAACATTATCATCCAGGCTGATCGGCTTAATAACGACTGCCTTAAACAAGATACCCTTATTAGGGTTTTTATTTTTAACCCGATCATCCAGGTCGATATAAGTATCGTCCAGGACGATATGAGTAAAAATCAGAAAACTCTAATTCAGACAAAAAAATCACACAAGTGTGTGTGTGTAGGGTTAATTAGCATCAGACACCTCAAAGGTTACAATTGACTCAAGAAAAGGAAAAAGTACATTACAAACTGACTTAGACCTAGTTTACCCAATCTTGAACAGGTTCTGATTGCCGTCTGACCTTGTGGTCCTGAAATGTCAGTAGGAAAGGTAGTCATAGAAAAACAAGATTGTTTGCAATCATCAAAATCATAATCTATGAAAACAGATTTGCAACAATCTCCCCCTTTTTTATGATGGCAAACTCATAGTTTTAAAGCAGTTCAAAAAATGGTTTTTAAAGGATATGAATAAGGAACCAAAAAACCAGAATAACTAGTACAAACTTCTCCCCCATTTGCCATCACAAAAAGGAGGAGGAAAAGAAAAAAATGAATTAAAAACAAAGGTTTTTTTTTATAGTATGAATATCACATGGTTTCCATGTGATTGATTTTAAAAACTTGTAAGTGAATGAGTTAACATCGTCAAAAATCCAAAAAACTGTAAAATTTCTGATCATGTTAACCCTAAGCTCAGACTTCTTTTAGGGTAAAATTATATTTTGAAATCAAAATGCCTAACTCAGAAAAAATTAATTGGATAAGAAAAAGAGATCTGATCTATACTTGGTTTTAGAAAAATATCTTATAGAATAGTGTATCAAAGTAGTTTGTTACAATCATGAAATTCAAAATCAATTCTTTAAAAATCTCAAGTGATACATGAAATCTTCTAAGTTTTAAGAGTTGGAGGAAAGGAAGATAGCTTGCTTTTTAATGGGCTCATTTTATGCCCCTTGTCCTTGGACAAAAATGGCGCACTTTACGCATCTTTTGATTTTTGATACACTTTGTGTGTGTGTGTATATATATATATATTTCAATTTGGCGTCATTATGCATCTTTTATTTTTGACATCATTGGCCACTTCTTTTCATTATTTTTGCAAGCTAGATTCTTTTCCAAAAACTCTTAATTATCCTTAGTTGTGAGTATATCTTCCAGATATTAGAGAAGAAAAACTCACTCTCTAATATAGGGAAGAATAATCCACAAAATAGAATAAAAAATCATGTGAGAGATGAATTGACAGAATAATTAGAAATCTTGAAGTAACATAAAAACTTTGACTATTATAGTGTAAGCTAAATTACTGTAGCAAGGTGAAAAGATCTCAATTGCAAAATCCAGTTGTTAATTTAAGATAGACTTTTGGTTAGAAAAGAAATTTTTACCACCAAAATAGGTTAGAGAAAGAGACACAATCAACGGTGTTTTACCCTTTAGCAGATTAAGATATGTAAAACATTGACTACAAATTTTCAAAATAAAAAATAAGGCATAATATATCAATTCAGCGATGATTTAAAAAGGAAAAATAAAGCAAGGCATATGAAAAAATAAAGTACCAAAAATAAAATAAAAAACAACTAACAAAAATAAAAAAAATAAATAACAAAAACTAGAAAAATACAGCAAAATAATTAGTAGATAAAACATCAGTAGAAATCAAGTTCATGCATTAATATCAATCACACTCAATCTGGTCCTTAAATTACTGAAAGTGTCGAAGGCCAGTGGTTTAATAAATATCTCAGCCAGTTGATTCTCAGTCGCCACATGATGTGACTCAATATCTCTCTTAGTCACATAGTCTCTAATAAAGTGATGCCTTATATCAATGTGTTTAGTCCTTGAATGTTGGATAGGATTCTTAGAAATGCAGATGGCACTAGTGTTGTCACAAATAACAGAGATGTTGCCTACAGGTAATCCTAAATCCAGTACTTGCTATTTTAACCAAAGGACTTGGGTCACACAACTTCCTAAAGCAATATAATCATCTTTAGCAGTGGAAAGAGCAACAAAGTTTTGCTTTCTACTTGACCAAGAGACTAAAGATTGTACTATGAATTGACAAGTTCCAGAAGTGCTTTTTCTATCCACCTTACATCCTACAAAATTAGAATCAGAATATCCAATAATCTCAAAAGAAGTGTTGTGCCTAGAGTACCAAATTCCTAAATTTTGGATCCCTAAAAGGTATCTAAGAATTTTCTTAGCTGCAGTTAGGTGGGATTCCTTAGGCTTAGCTGCACAAAGACAAACACTAAACATTATATCAGGTCAGCTAGCAGTTATGTGAAGTAAAGATCCAATCATCCCCCTGTACTTCTTCTAATCAATAGACTTACCACTTGAGTCCTTATCCAACTAAACACTGGAGGTCATGGGAGTATTAATTGGCTTGGCTTTATCCATCTCATACTTTTTCAAAATGTCCTTTATGTGTTTTGATTAATTTAGAAAGGTTTTATCATCTAATTGTCTTATGCTAAATCCCAAAAAGAAGGATAACTCTCCCATCATACTCATCTTAAACTCTCTACTCATTGTCTTAAAAAAATCATCACATAATCTCTTATGAGAAGATCCAATAGTATATCATCCACATAAATCTTAATAATGAGTAAATCATCTTCTACTCTCCTAAAAAAAAAGGGTGGTGTCTACGCTCCCCTTAATAAACTCCCTCTCTAGTAGGAATGTGCTAAGCCTCCCAGACCAAACTCTGGGTGCTTGCTTTAATCCATATAAGGCCTTTTTGTAATTTGAAAACATGACTTGGAAATTGGGAACTCTCAAAACCTGGGGGTTGTTCTGCGAACACATCATCTTTTATTACCACATTTAAAAAGGCACTCTTAACGTCCATTTGAAAAGGCTTAAATCCCTTAAAGCATGCAAAGGCTAATTGCACTCTAATGGCTTCTAATTTAGCTACAGGGGCAAAGGTCTTCTCAAAATCTATCCCTTCAATTTAGTTGTACCCCTTAGCCACCAATCTTGCCTTATTTGTAACCACCACACCTGAATCATTCACCTTATTCTTAAATACGCACTTGATTCCAATCACACTATGTCCCTTAGGTCTTTCTACAAGCTCCCAAACATCATTTCTATCAAATTGGTTCAACTCCTCCTGCATGGCTAAGATCCAAAACTCATCAGAAAGGGCTTGGTTTATGTTGGTGGGTTAAGTCATTGAGATAAAGGCAGAGTGGTTCACTTCCTTCCTAAGTCCATATCTAGTCTTAACTCCATCAGAAGGGTCTCCTAAGATCAGATCTTTAGGGTGACTCGAAGAGTATCTCCAATCTCTAGGCGAAGTGTGTGAAGGTTTAACCCTTTCCTCCAGATCTACATTTTCTATTCCTTGTGTAATCTCTCTTACTCCTTCAATGTTCTGGTGCTCTACCCTCTTCTCCAAATTTTCTACTCCAGTGGTAATCTCTCCAATATCATCATCATCCTTAACTCTAGGCTTTCTAGGATCAGACTCATTAAACACTACATGAGTAATTTCTTCCACCACCAGAGTTCTCTTATTAAACACCCTAAAAGACTTTCCAACACTAGAATATCATAAGAACACTCATTCATCAGATTTTGAGTCAAATTTTCCTAAGTGAGACTTCCCATTATTATGAATGAAAACCTTACAACCAAAGACATGAAGGTGGGAAAGATTGGGTGTCCTACCCTTAAGGATCTTATAGGGTGTCTTATCTAATTTGGCTCTAACATTCACTCTATTCAACACATATCAAGCTGTGTTAATCGCTTTAGCCCAAAACTATTTTGGCAGTGAATACTTAGCATGCATGGCTCTAGCAGATTCCACTAAGGTTTGGTTCTTCCTTTCAGCTACCCCGTTCTATCCTAGGAGCTGAGAAGTTATGGCTAATCCCTTTGTCCTCACAAAAATCTCTAAATCTCTCATTTTCAAACTCTCCCCCATGGTCACTATGGATGGTCAAGATCTTATAACCTAGCTTTTTATGAATCCAAGTAAAAAAGGCTCTAAACTCTTCAAAAGGCTCATTTTTGTGTGACAAAAATCTAATCCAAGTGAACCTCGAGTAGTTGTCGAAAATCACAAAATCATAGACTTTCCCTCCCAAGATGGCAGTGCTAATGGGTTCAAACAAATGCATGTGAAGAACCTCTAAAGGTCTAGAGGTGCTAATGTCTTTAATGGGGTGAAAAGTGGAGTGGACTTGCTTTCCTAATTGGCAGGCATTACAAAGGTGGTCATTTGAAAACTTAAGTTTGGGGACACCTCTAACTAGGTCTTTTTGGGTCACTTTCCTAAGGGTTTTCATACTAGTATGACATAATCTCCTGTGCCACAACCATGAATCATCAATAATAGTTTTTAAGCAAAATAAAACAACACTTTCAATGTTATTTAAATCAAGCATGTAAACATTGTTGATCCACTTTCCCTACAAAATAGTGTTGTTATTTAAGCTTATAATGCATGAATTTGCCAAAAATTTTATAATGAAGCCTTTGTCACAAAGCTGACTGATGTTGAGCAGGTTGTGTTTTAATCCATCTATAAGCAAAACATTTTCAATCAAAAGGTTCTTGGAATTACCAATTATAACTACTCCTACCACCTTCCTGGTGGTGTTGTCTCCAAGAGTCACCTTGCCTTCTATCCTGGACTCCAACAAAATGAATTGATTGGCATCGTCAGTCATATGTCGAGAGCATCCATTGTCTAGGTACCTCATGCTCTCATGAGGCATTTTGTGAGAGCTTGCCTTCAAAATTATCAAATGTCAGATTTAGGAATCAAAGCAAGTTTGGGTTCCTTCTTATGAAAAGTAGAATATAGTGCATGCTGTGAATCATGTAACTTGGGTCTCTAGACCTAATGTGGACTATGGTGAATAGTGCAAGTATGTGTTATGTGTCCTAGAATGCCACATGAAAAACATCTTACTCCAGGAAAATGATGCACTAATCTATGGTGATGCCTTTTATGTGATGTATGAAATAAAAATTTTTTATTTTTAAAGGTTTTTAAATTTTCTAACTTTTTATATTCTTTTTCTAACTCAGAATGGGACAATTTAAAGAATCATGAGAATCAGATAACTCAGCATTCTTTTTGTTTAATGCATCAAACTCATCAAGTAAAGTCATGTGATTTGAATCAATAGTTGAATAATCTTTGAGAAAAATTTCATCCTCTTTTTGTAAATTAAAAAATTCCAATTTCAAGATAGCATGAGTTTTCTTAAGTTTCCTATATGATGCATGTATTTTTTCAGAAACTTCAAGGAGTTGCTTATAGGTTAGTTCACATACCTCTTCTTGGTCATCTTGACCAAGATTATCAGCTACCATTAAGCACAAGTTTGTTGTCTCCTCTTCAGGTTCAATTTCAGATGAATCTGATGTAAAATTCGCCCAGAACGCCTTTTGAAAATTTTTCTTGTCCATGCTGATCTTGGGTTTCTCCTCACTCGTCTCCTTGCTTGGGTGAGTTTTAAGTGAAGGGCAATCTGCTTTGACATGTCCTGGTTTCCTGCATTCAAAATAAATCATATCATTAGAATTCTTAAAATTTTTATTTCCCTTACCTTTCTCCACTTCTAATGGTTCTTCTACTTCTTACTTAGAAAGCTTTTGAATTGCCTTATAATTAAAGAAATATCATCGCTTTCAGACCTGGAAGAATCAGAGTCTGTGTTGTTAGCTTTAAGTGCAACTGTTTTCTCCTTCTTCCTCTCACCTGCATGATTTCTTTAATTCACCCTTTGCTCGTAAGCAATGAGTGAGCCAAGTAAGTTATCAATAGAATAAGTATTCAAATCTTTAAACTCAGAAATTGCAGTGATTTTAGCATTAAAAGAGGATGGCAAACATCATAAAATTTTGTTCACTTTTTATGGTTAGAAAGTTTGCTTCCTAAGGCATACAACGATGTAACAATCTGAGTAAATCTCATATACATATCAAAAATCATTTCATTAGGTTTCATACGAAAAAGTTTGTAATCATGCAAAAGAATATTCAGTCGAAATTGCTTAACTTCATTTGTGCCTTCATAGATGATACACAATTTATACCAAATCACTTTTCAAGTAGAGCAAGTGGAAACACGCATGTATCTTCAGATTTTAAAGCACATAAAAAATAATTCTAACACTTTGCATTAAGTTGGGCTAAATCTCTTTCATCAAAAGTCCATTCAGTGAAAGGTACTTCAGTTTTAATTCCATTAAGTTCTCGAGAAGGTGGAAATATCCTTCTTTAATAAGCATCCACATACGATAATCAATTGATTGTAAAAAAGTAGACATGCGAGTTTTTCAAAATCAAAAGGAAGATTCTCAAACAAAGGTGGTCGTGTTATAGAATATCCTTCCATTGCATTACCATTACTGTTGTTAGCCATGGATCAAAAATTCAAAAAGTTTTTAAACTTAATTTTTATGAATCCCACTCTAATACCACTTGAAAGTTCGTTAGAGATGTTAAGCCCTTAAGAACGTACCCGAGGCTAACCAAGAGTGGAGGGGGGTGAATTCGTATTTTAAAAAATCTTTAAGCAAAGCACCATAATCATAAACCAAAATCACCATAGAAATGAAAGTGTGGAAAAATAAATAAATGCGAAAGCATTAGAAATAGATCACAGAGATTTATAGTAGTTCGGTCAACTCGACTGACGTCCACTCCCCGGAGGCACCCTCCAAGTATTGCACTACAAAAGTGACTCTCCTTTTTCTCCCACAGCAAGACGGAGAACCCAACTCCTTTTACTTCCTCCCTAAGCAGGCAGACAACCCAACTCCTTTTGCTTCCTTCTGAAGCAGACAGAGAACCTCGATCGATTGCTGAAACTCACCTCTCTCAGCCCTTCCAAGGATAAGAGACTCCAGTGGAAGAAGAAGTGGAACAATGCTTGGAACAACCCTTGTGAATCCCCCTTACAAGCACCCCTTCACAAAATCCTCTCTCTCTCCTTCTCGCTCTCTCTCCTCTAGGCTCTCTCAGGTTTGGACAACAGCAAAAGATCTTAATGCATGATAAAATTTGGGTCCTTTATATTTTAAGAACCGACATTATCGTCTAGGTGATAGGTATATTGACCTGACCGACCAGTATAAATTAAGCTCAATCAGTTAGGATGATTTGGGATGATCAGAAGAAAATTGGTTACATCGTCCAGGTCGATACCATTTCATCCTGGATGATTAGTTCAAATTTGAGAAAAATCATCCTGAACGTTGCCCTGAATAGATTCTGGCCGATGTCAATCATCCAGTCCATCATCCTGACCGATCCTGCGATCAGCTCGGCCAATGTGATCATATCAACCAGCCTTAATTACTTTCCAAAATTACAAGATTAATTTAAGCATAATTATGTGGCATCGTCCAGGCCGATGTTAAGTTCATCCTGACCGATGTTTTAAAATAAAGAATACCTAAATTAATCATGGTGGCTCATTCTTCTGATTTGAGCCTATCTTCCTGGCCGATACAAGTATCATCCAGGCCGATCGACTTAATGAAGGCTTCCTTAATCGATTTCTATTTTTAACATGATCGTCCAGGCCGATATAAGTATCATCCAGGATGATGTGAATAAAAATTAAAAAACTCTAATTCAGACAGAAAAATCACTCAAATGTGTGTGTGTAGGGTTACTTAGCATCAAACACCTCATAGGTTATAATTGACTCAAGAAAGGGAAAAAGTACATTACAAATTGACTCAGACCTAGTCTATCTAATCTTGAGCTAGTTTCAATTGCTGTCTGATCTTGTGATCCTGAAATGTCAATAGAAAAGGTAGTTGTAGAAAAGTAAGATTGTTTGCTATCATCAAAATCATAATCTATGAAAATAGATTTGCAGCAGTATCGAAAGTAGCAAGGGTTTTCCTAAGCTTTAAGAAGTACAAGAATGGCAAGCATTAAATTTTGTTGGCTCATTTTATGCCTCTTGACAATTGGTTAGTGCACTGCGCATCTTTTGATTTTTGATACACTTTATGTACTCCTTTTTTTTTTCAATTTGGCGTCTTTGTGCATCTTTTAATTTTAGCATCACTGGCTAATTTTTTTTGTATTTACTGCCTTTCTGAAATCTTAAAAATAAAAGTAAACCCATCCTATTGACAAAGTGATTTTCTTGATTAAGAAAATTATGAGTTAGATTCAATAACTTACAAAAGATCCAAATGCGATAAATAAAATATAGGGAGATAAAAATTTTTAGTTTCAAAAACTAATTTAAAATATGAAAAAGATTTTAAATCAAAAGTAGAATAACATTTTTTTAGGAAATAGAGATTGAGAGTCAAAAATATGAGTTCCCTTCTTTTGACTGTTTTTAGAGAAATCAAACACAATTTTCATAAGATTTTAAGAAAAAATAGGAGGTAGGTTTTTCTTTTTTAGAAAGGTGATGTGTGTTAAATCAGAAAAGACACATAAAAATTTAACAAAAAAAGAACATAAAGGAAAATTAAATAAAAAAAATCACAAAAATAAAAGAACAAATAAAACATGCAAACATAAACATACAAACAAAGGTTTAAGCATCATCTTGCTCCTGGTCAGATTTTTCAGAAGTAAGGTCTGCCCAAGAAATTTTTTACTTTTCATTATTTCCCCAGTTTATAATTTACTTTGCTTTATCCTTTTCTTTTATAGGAAGAATTCTCAAATTAGGGCACTAATTTTTCATATGTCTAGGCTTCCTTCATCCAAAGCAAATAACGTCAGAAGAAATATTAACATTCTTACCATTTTTACCTTTATTCCACTTTTATTGATGCTTATGCTTTGGTGAGCTTTTTAATTTGCTTGTCAAGTCATTGCTTTCATCACCAACTAAGTTTTCTTTTTTCGTATCTTCAACTTTTAGCATTATCATTTCACCTGCATCCAAAAGTCTATAACCCAAACTTTGCTCGTAGGCAATGAGTAAGCCAATCAAATTATCAATAGAATAATCATTCAAATTTTTTGATTTACAAATGGGAACAATTTTAGCATCAAACTTATTCAGTAGACAACGAAGAATTTTATTAACTTTTTCAAATTTTAAAAATTCTTTACCTAAAGCTTGCAATGATGTCACAATTTGAATAAACCTGGTATACTTTTCTAAGATCATTTCAAAAGGTTTCATGGAAAATAATTTATAATCATGCATTAACATATTCAACTTGGATTTCTTGATTTCACTAGTGCCTTTATGGTGTGTAGTTTATCCCAAATTTCCTTACTAGTAGTGCACGTGGATACTAACATAAAATCATTAGAATTTAAAGCACAAAAAAATAGTTTAAAGATTTTGCATTCAATTGAGCATCAATTCATTCATCTCTATTCCATTGATTAAAAGGAATATCAGTTTTAGCTCCACCTATAACACATGATGGTAATGAATAACCAGTTAAAATCATATGCCGTATACGAAAATCAATCGATTGCAAGAAAGTAGACATGCAAATTTTCTAAAAATCAAAAGTAATATTTTCAAATAAAGGTGGTCTGGTGATTGAATAACCTTCCGTAAAATTACGATTCCCAAAATTAGCCATGGATCAAAATTCAAAAAAATTTCAAACTTTATTTTTATGAATCCGTCTCTTATACCACTTGAAAGTGCTCTGATGGCACTAGAAAGTTTGTTAGGGATGTTAAGCCCTATGAACCATCCCAAGGCTAATTAAAAGAGAGAGGTGAATCGATATTTAAAACAAACTCAAACTTAAAACCAAAACCAAGATTCACTACAATGAAAACCAAAGTGCAAAAATTAAATGCGGAAGTAATAAAGGAAAGAACACACCAGATTTATAGTGGTTCGGTCAAACCTTGACCTACGTCAACTCCTTGGAGGCACCCTCTAAGTATTGCACTAAACTAAGTGTCTCTCCTTTAGCCCCCAAAGCTAGGCGGAGAAGCCCTTACAAAATCACTTCCACCTTCCCCGGTGTGATGGAGTAGCCGGGTCCTTTGACACCAAAGAGATCTTCTTCTTTGGTGAACTTCCCTCAAGATAAGCCTTGAATCCGACGGTATTAAGGTGCAAGCCTGCACCGTGTGGAATCTCCCTCCACACTCCCTTGAGCCCCCCATCACAGGATCTTTTCCCTATCTCAGACTTCACCCATTCCTCACTCCCTTTCAAGCTCTCTCTTCAAGTTCCCCCAAAAGAACGAAGCTACAATGGATGGCAAACACTTACAAAAGTGCATTGTCAAAAGCTTAAATAGAAGATATCAAAATGATCTCATTAATGCAACTTGCCGACTTTATCATCCAGGACGATACGAATATCATCTTGGCTCAATCAAGCTGTATGATTTGGGATGATCAGAAGAAAATTGGTTACATCGTCTAGGCCGATGCAATATCGTCCTAGTTGATTAGTTTAAAACTGAGTACAATCGTCCTGATTATCGCCCTGAATTGAAGCTTGCCGATGTCAATCGTCCATGATATAATCTCGGCCGATCCTGCGATCATCCCTGACAATTTGATCAAATCAATCAGCCCTTAATGCTTTCCGAAGATACCAGATTAATTTAGACATAATTGAGTTAGATCATCCCAGATGATGTGGATATCATCCTGACCGATATCCTAAAATAAAGAATACCTTAATTGGTCATGGTAGTTGATTCTTTCTTAATTGAGCCTATCGTTCTTGCCAATACAAGTATCGTCCAGGCCGATCTGTTTAATGATGGCTGCCTTAATGAGGATGCCCTAATTAGGGTTTTTATTTTTGAACCGATCGTCCATGTCAATATAAATATTGTCCCGGACGATGTTACCAAAAATAGTAAACTTTAGGGATAGTCAGAAAATCTTTCAAGGTGCATGAGTGCAAAGTTACATAATATCAGGAGCCACACTATATACAAAAGACTCAAGAAAGGAAAAAGGGTACAAACGAACTTAGACCTAATCTACCTAATCATGAGCTGGTTCTAATTGCAGTCTGATCTAATGGACCTGAAATGTCAGTAGATAAAGCAGTCGTAGAGAAATAAGATTGTTTGCTATCATCAAAAACATAAACCATGAAAATAGATCCGCAACACATAACCCTTTATTGCATCAATAGTCCAAATTAAGTCATTGATACCCACATCATACTATATGATATCTCTCTTTATAATGTACGAACCACATGTCACTAACCATTGAGGAATTCAATGTATTTGGTCCAAAATTATTACCATTGGCATTGTATGATACCTCCCTTCGTACTATATGATACACGTGTCAAAATGGATTGGGACATGTTTAATTCAATCTATATGATAATAATTAAAGTTCGTACTATACAAATACCTGTTCATATTTTATGATGATTTTCATCAATGCCATATAAATAACCCCTTGAGATGAATAAAAATTTCTTAAAATCATCATGTATGATACTGACCGTACTATTAGAATTGACCACCTTTTTCCTATTAGTCATCTAGAAGAAATAACTCCTTGATCATACTGTGCGATACCTCGGTTGTATTATAAGAACAACCAAAATTATTTTAAATGGGAAAGTTAACTAGTTCAATTTACTCAACCCTTCTACTCACTTCTAATTTCTAATCTTTCCTACTCAATGGCCAGTGGAAGTAAGCAAAGTTGTCATACCTTGAGAAGTTTTTCCTCCAATCACGTAGGCAACTTTCAGTTTCTAACTGATGTTGATGAAGCAGTATAACTGGAATATAAGGAAGCCAGAATCACACCATCATGCATACTAAATCAACACATCTTGAACTTTTAGGTGATGTGTTTTTTTTTGACATAATTACCTTCAAATTCCTCTTGACTCTTGCCTTTCCCTTCCACTCCGAAATTCTTTTTGATTTCTTAACATATCTTAGGATCAATGGCGATGCCTCTATAATGACATCCTATGTTTGCCGCAACATGTCAAAATCATAAAAGGAGACTTAGGAGAACTCCTTTACCTTAAAACTAAGGGAGTTTGGCCCAATTCTGTGGCTTCCATTTCAGACTATGATTATAGTAGAATCAATCTGACCATTAGGAATTCAAAACTGAATCAATACAAAGCCTTAGTCCAATCCATAAATCATAATGCAAGGATTATACATCATGTGCTTCGTGTTACAATTCTTTTAAAAGTTGGAGATCGTGTGAACATTACCCACAACTTTCCTTAGTCACCTATTTTATCACGATCGACACTCACATTGATGAATCTCCATTGATAATTGATTACATTCAAATTTTAACACTTATACCAGAAGAAAGTAAAATGTGGATTTAGGATATCTCATAACCTATATATTAAAAAAAAAATATGAACACTTATCATGTACCTCCCGATAATTATCCTATCTTCTATATGGATGCTTCTTTCCGTATTCTTTTCATCAAGGCCAGGACCTAGAAAAGCAAAATTTTAATGAAATAGGGGAAGATGCCCCTACAGAAGCACCAGCTCCAGTGGCTCAAGAACCAGCACTGACCACTCACTACTACCCGTATGAGGAACTGATACAATGTTTTGACCATCTTGAGTCCCACCTTGACCAACAACAAATTCAACATGATGAAGAAATATGATAGTTTATGGCACAATTTGACTCAATTTAGACTCAATTTTTTGCCTTTCACAACTACTTCCAACAACTTTCACCACCACCACTTGATCAAGGACCATCTTACTTTTAATTTTGTGTTGTCTTTATGTTTATGTATTGCTTTCCTTATTTGGGTATATCTCCTCTTTTTGGTGATGTCAAATGTGGGAGAACTTGTTTGGTTATTTAGATTTTATTGTATGTGTGCCTGTTTCTGTTTAATAGAAGTTCTTATTTTATTTATTTATTTTGTATTATTCTAAAAAGATAATAAAAAAAGAGGTAGGTAACCCATATTTTTCTAAAATCTTTAACTTAGTAAGGGGGAGCTTAGGATGAAAAATCTTTCATGCTACACTTTAATTAAATTTATTTGCATCATCAAAAAGGAGGAGATTGTTGTAAATATAGAATCCTTAGCCTGTGATTATGATAATGAAAATTAAAATTAATTGAATTATACATTCTTAAGAAATATATTGGATATTATTTGTGCTTTTGTGCCCTAATGATTGTAGGTACAATGCTCAAGAAGACTAAAGACTCAAGATTGGGTAAGTTAGAATGTCATGTCAAAAGAGTATGTATTTTTATTTTCTTTATTTTCAATTTTCTTGACTCAAGCCACATTAGAGTGTATATAATTGGGTGATCATGCACACACATACAGGGGGAGAGAAATTTTTTCAAAAATTAAATTTTTTTGAACTAATCATACTGTACTTATTAAAATTATATTGTATGATCAGTTATTTCAGAGAAAGACTTAACGACTAATTGAAATTTCATGTTCTGTAAACTAATCATACTGACGTTATATATTGTACTATATAATTTATTTTATTTTGAAAACCCTAACGGCCATATTAATTTAAGTATGATTTTAAAATTACAAATTTAAAATAATCGTACTATATGATGTAAATCATACATTACAAAGATTTAAAATCTTTCTAAAATTAACCACTATGATTAGTCAATCAAATCATGATTTAATTAATGATAGTTGATTATATTGTACGTTGTCAATCATACCAAATGATTGTAAGAGATGAATTCTAGTCATCCCGCAGTTCGTACTAAATGAAACCATATTTTTTGACTTAATCATACTATATGATGATTATCATACAAAATGACTGAGAGAGATGAATTTGGTCACCAGAAAATCATACCAGATAAAGCTGTAATTTTTGAACTAATTATAATGTTTGATAGTAATATCATTTTAGACAATTTACTTAAAAATAACTACTTACATTGCACGATGAGAATAGTATGGGATGAGTGACATAGATGGATTTCAGTTATCCCATGAATCCTCCCGTACGAATAGAGGAAATTAAATAGATCATATTGGATGATCTATGGGAGGGATAAAAAGGAGAGTCACATTGTGTTAGTGCAATACTCGAAATGGAGGACTCCGAGGAGTGGACGTAGATCATGGTTTGTCCGAACCACTATAAAATATGGTTTGTTCTTTCTAGTTTTATTTTTTTCATTTTACTTTCTGCACTTCATTTTTGTTATAATTGCATGGTGAATTTATGAGAATAATATTCTATTGTGTTATTTAGAATTTTATCATCATCACTAAAATTATCATTAAAATTATTAGCTTCTACATCATGAAATTAATTTGCTTATTTTAAATGTTTGAAAATTCTATAAAAATTAGTACTCCTATTTAGGATTATTTTTAAAAGCAGCAATTCATCCCCATCTTAGCGCATCTCAACCTTTTAGAAAGATCATTGTAGTACCTGCTAGGGCCACTACTCTTCCAGTTGGATTGCCTGCACTTAGGAAGAATAATATTGAAACCTCCTTATCCGGAGGAATGCTTACAAGAAGGCAGAGAAGGAAGAATAAAACTAAGCTCTAAGCTTAGCAATAGTTGTTGATCCATCCATCCAACTTACTTTTCCAAGTGCTAAAAGAAACTATTTCTACCTAGAATGAGTTTGTTGGCCTAAGATGTGTTAAGAGAAATAGCTCTACCGGAGAGTTAAAAAGTCCTTCTAGGATTAATGGCCCAAAGCCTCAGTACTTCTAAAGAAGAAAGTGCATGAATCCCTATGCACCCGAGTCTATCAAGTTTTAAAGATGGTTAAGGATAGAAGGCTGAAGAAAATAAAATACCAACAAACATTGGCAATAAAGGTTAGAAGTAGTCCAGTGAGAGGGCACCTATCCACTACAATAGATAAAAAATAAAAAAAAAAGGTTCCACCTAGTATGCATCAGGGTATGACACCTGAACGTCGTGTTAAAGGATCCACCACCGAAAGGTTTCAGTGAAAGGAAAGCATAGCTGGAGGCTAGAGCCTTAGAGAGATGAAGAAGAAAGAAGAAAAAGAAAAGTAAATCTAGGTGTGACATCAAGTGCAACTTCTCGAAGATCCACCCCAACAAATAAATAACATAAAAAGTGGATCCAAAAGAAGGCCCATGATGACATCCATCCTGACGACCAAAACCCCATAGAATCGTCCGATATCTCCCATCATTTTCCAACCCCAACTCAAGAGATGACCAACTTATACCGTAACATGTGGGTCAAAGAAATCTTCCAGCCTTATTATGAACTAGAAATCCAGTGGCAACATTGCTTAGATATCCAAGTATAAGAGGAAGGGGAGGAAGAAATAGAAGAAAACACCGAGCACATGGGAGTCATCTGTATGGTGAGGAACATAAATGCTAATGAGGTGGCCTATATGATAATGATGAAGATGGAGATAATTGGCAGCCACTACCTAGGAAAGTATACCTACGTCATTGTTAGTTTTTGTCCACCACCAGTAGAGTTGGCCGCCCTTTGAAAGAAGATCAAGAAGAACAGGTTGAGGAGAATCCTCTCAGTGCCAAAGATGTCACACTCTCTGATATGTGATAAAAAATGAGAGCTAATGATAAAGAAATCTCTCAGTAGAATGAGAAAATGACTGAAATGACGGCTCAATTTGTGAAAAGGATACAGAGAAATGTTTCCACTGATCCCCTAACTAATATTCTTACCAATCCACCAAATTTCCAAATACCTTAAGTCTCAAGAGTACGGGCACTCCTGAAGGTGATAATAAAGTAAATAACATTACTACCAACCCATTATATAGAATATTATAAGTACATTTGAGCCTGTGATGATTGCATAGCTCAAGGGAATTATCAATAAAAAGATCAAGGCTATCATAATCATTGATCAAGCAGAGAAATTGGTGGGTAAAGGTCACCAGTACCCTGCTAAATACGATCAAGTGTTATATCAAAAAGGATATTCTGTGCCAAAGTTCAACACCATCAATGGTAATAATAACATAGACAATACTTAGCATAATTTAAGGCCACCTGCGATAATACAGGGGGAAATGCACCTTGCTCCTATGATAGTTTATCAATAATTTTATTGCAGCTGCTTTCAAATGTTATGTTAAATTGCCAAACAACTCTGTGAAGACATTTTGTAGAGTTGGAAGCTATATTTGTGAAGAGGTTTTCCAATACAACCAACAAGATAACATTCACTGAGCTCGCTCTACATAAGCGAAAGATAGATAAGTCAGTATCAAAATATAAAACTCAATGGCAAAAATTATGTATGAAATATGAGCAGTAATTAGAAAAAGAGTATTAAGTATAATTATTAATAGGGAGCATTGATGATAAGATGCAACCATTCCTATATATGACCATCATCAACACATTACAAGAATTATTGGAGAGAGTGGCAAAGTTTGACTTTTTAAGATAAAAAAACCACTCTAATAAGCTCAACAAGGCTAAAGCCTCAAATGCAAAGAAGCATGAACCTTACTATATGTCCTCTCTTAGGCTGAATAAGGGGAAGCAAGTGACTTATAATATAAATGAAAGGAAAATAGCCAATATAATATGAAGAAAAGCTAAAATAAGTCTACAACCCTAACCCCCCACAAAAGCTTATACTTGGGGGGAAAGATAGGCCATAAACCTTCTAGGGTAACGTCCACGCTCGGCAATAAGAACTGGTGATAAAATGTTTACATCTATAGCAGACAAGATGAATAATGAATAGTCATTTAAAAGGGAAAGTGTCCCGAAGTTAATTTGATGGGTGCTAAAAATAGGTCTAGAATTGTCGAAGTGCAAAAGGCCAAAGGAGTCAAAAGAAACTGGCAGCCAAAATTACTTCCTGTATCACTGAGTACTCAACCATCCCATTGAAGATTGCTTCATCTTTAAGGATTAGGTCGAAAGGAAGTATCAGAGGGGAGAGCTCATATTATCAGATAATATATTGACTCGCCCCCAAAAGCAATCAAATCGATTATTTATGGCTTCTTACGTACACCTAACTGAAGGAAAAAGAGATGAAAGAATCTGGTTCAAGAAGAATAGTGGGAGACTATGGTCTCTAAGTAAATTGTGAAAATGCTGAGGAAACTTGAGGGAGTTCTAAGTGTGAAGTAGAAATCTCTTACTTAGTCGATGATAGATTTGAAGGCTCTGCCAATGATAAGAGCATCTACTTCTAAATAATTCCCCAATCAACTAGGCACTTCAAAGTCTGGGAGGGAGAAATCCTCCAAGAAGAAGACAAAATTGAAGAAGCCCAAGGAGAAAATGATAGCAACCCAAAGGGTTATCAATAGTTTGGATGAATACTACCAAACTACGAGGAACTGCATTAAGCATACTGATTTTATGATGAAACTTAAGATTGATAAGGCAGAAAAAATTTATGAAGACCTACTCCCTAATGGGAAAATTATTAGGTTATTTCAATATAACCAGTGGCTTAGAAAGAAAAAAAATAAGTCTATTCTAAATACCATATGATGGTATCAACAATGGATTACAGTGATCCGGAGGATCTAAATTTTCTAGAAGAGGATGAATGAGATCCTGATATCACTTCACAGATGTAGTAGGTAAACTTGGGCAATAACTCCGAAATAATTAATGAATCTCCAGGTGCAATGATGGTCGACTATGAAGTAAATGCACCATCAAATGATTCTGAGCTAGAGGAGATAACCCAAGTGCAGTTAATAAGTGATAAGATATTATCATCTGTGCAGAAGAAATGGATCCCTAATAAAGATAAAGGAATGGAGATAGTTGTAATCGAAGATATTATCCCCCAGGACCCAAAGATGAAAGACACTTCAACCAAAGGGATAGATTATAATACCCTATCCCATCTGAGAAAAATCCTAGTATTACTTAGCATATATAATGCTCTTGTGATGTCCAAAGGCCTTCGAGAGACATTAATTCAGGTTCTCAAGGAACCTGAAAGATACGAGACATATTTTTCCAAAGATAATATGATAAAAGTCTTGTAAGCTCAAAATGAGCCAATCATTACTTTTGTCGAAGATGACATGATGCTTAAAATGGAAGACCATAACCAACTTCTATATGTTACTACAAATAGTGATAGAATAATATTTACATGAAGTCTGATTGATCCCAAGTCCTCCATAAATCTCATGAGCTTGAAATCATTAAGATCGATGTGCCTCGATGCGGATCACCTGGTATATTGCATCAAAAATAAGGGGCAAAAGACCTTAGGATAATTCATGCTCTCTCTTATATTTGGACAACTCCATACTAAGATAAAAGTTTATGTGATTGATGCAAACACCTCATTCAAGGAGCTTCTTGGTCACCCGTAGTTGCATGATTATGAAATTATCATGTTGACATTGGATCAATGTATAAAGTATACTAGGGATGGAGAGGAATTTAAAATCACTGATGATAATTAGCCCTTCACAATTCATTAGGTAAAAATCTATGAAGATGCCAAGTACTTAAGCCCCAAAGAGTCAAAGCTGTCGAGTTCTCTCGAGACTAAGGCATTAAGCACAAAGGCTACAAAGAAAACCAAAGAAGAAGATGAAAAGAAGCAAGCAGGGAGAAAGAAGGTAATTCTGACTCCTCCCAAAGCAACGATTACTCATAAACCAAGAAAACATGAGCCTCACCTAGGGTATGACATAGACGAGGATGATGTCATCCTTGCTAAATCTCAGAAAGTATGCCAATCAAAAATTAGAGAAAAAAATAAGGCAAAATATTTAGACAATGACTATGACTATGAGTCTACCAACTCGAATAGGGTTCAATATGTATTCTTGAGAAGAGTGGATAATATGTCAATCTCAAACTATTTGTGTAGTCATACATATAATCACTCATATTTTAACTTTGCCAAAATTTTTTTAGAGTCATTATAACTCAAAATTATAAATTATCTCAACTATAGTATTTTGATTTTAGTATTTTACTTACTTGAATAATTTTGTAATTTTTAGGCACCAATGAAAATTCTTAAGAAATTATCACTTGTTGGTATAAATGACGATTTTAGAACTATTAAGTGTCCATTTCGCAACCTAATTTCACCAGAATTTTTTAAATAAAATCTTTTATTTTATGGATATTTTTAAATAAATTTTAAAGCAAAATGTTTTATTGGAATTTTATATTAAATAAATAAATTATATTGTAATTCTATAATAAATAATTATATTATATTTTAATCAAGAAAATTAAAAGGCATTAAAAGGTTTCCTTCCTCCTTAAGATTTTGATAATAAAGAGGTTTTAGATAATAAATGAGAGAAAAGAGAAGGGAGAGAAAGGGAAACTTAGATTTGGAGGACGTCGAGCAATTTTTGTCCATCAAGCCTATTGGGAAAATTTCTCATATCACTATAAGAAACCTTTATCTTATTTTTTATTTTAAAGATTTTTTGTTTTTAATATTTTTTGGATCAAATTCGTATTTTGTTAAAGAACTTTGTATTGAAAAAACTTTCAGCACATATCTTTTTGTAAGATTAGAGATTGCGATTATAAATATTTTGAGTATTTATTTGAGATTTTTAACCACATGATTTTGAAAATATAGTGATTTTTTCTACCTATAAATTAATTTGACATCTAAAAATAGTAGTGTATTATAATAAAAGTCTTAAAATATTATTTTACATAATCCTTAGTAATTTAGTAATTTTTTGAAAATGAATATTTTTTGCCTAATAGGATTCTTTGTTGTTAACCGTATGACATTTTAGCATCTTCTTAATTAAGTTCAATTATGTATTATTTGTTCCGATGATTTGATAATGGATGTGGATATGTGCTTAAGTTATAGCTAGTTGCTATTACTATTATAGTATTATGATAAAAATATACGTATAAGAAACAAACAAGTAAGGACTGGTTAACCTATTGGTTGGAGACTGATTGACTAGTACATGATGATGGGTCGATGGGCATTCTTTTAAATACTCTAGTTTGATGTTACCCTCTACTAATTCACATAATACACTTATTGAGAGTTATAAGGAGATTATTACTGTGGCAATGGGTAAAGAGTGACAACTCTATTTATTGAGCCAATAATTTACTAATACTAATACTACCATTAAAATCACAATGATAGTCAGGACGTTTTACTTGTTTATTGTGTCTACTAAAATGTATGTTTATTTAGGCAATATTCTTATTATTGTATAAATTTATTAGTAGTACATGGATTTACTGTTATTATATTATTCTACTACTCCTATAATTGAATTATTATTATTAATTATTTAACTAGATATATATACTATTTGATACTATTGATTCACTACACTTGTACTAAGCATATGATAGACTAAGTATGTGATATAAAATGCCTAGGTAGTGTGCATATATTTCTATATGATTTTATTATATTGATTTGATTTCAACAATCATTATTTATATTTTTATTTAATATTTTATATGATTTTTATACTAATTGGTATTATTGATATGATGATTACTTTATAGATTTGACACTCATACTGGTTTATAACTTTACTAGCTTCCGTATGATAGTGTTTTATTATTTGTAAATTCTAGTGCTATTGCATTTGAGATTTACTATTATTATATTGATTTAATAAACATATGTACGTAACTGCTTTGATTTGATTATTAACATGCATACTGCTCCTTTATTATCATTTGAATCCAGTTATAGGTTTTGGAGACCTTCTGGGCTTTTTAACCTCATTATATGTGGTTAAATAATTTTAGGTTAGGGAAGGAGACAAGAGTGTGAGGCTAGTCAGGATTCTTCAGATTCTATTTCTTTTTGTTTCTCTTTTGTACTCAAGATAAAATAGTTATGATATGATTATATAAATCATAAGTAGTGTATATAATTTTTGAGAATGAATAAAGATGTGTACATTGATGATTTAAATTATAGAATATATTTTTCATTTTTTGTTGATAGATTATATTAGATACCTTTAGTTTTTAGTTATTAAAAGGTAAATGAATAATTCTTCCAATTTAGATTCCGAGACACATAATTGGTATCAAAGTATAGTTATTAGAAGAATTGATTTTTATTAGAGCTATATGAATTAATTGTGATTAAGATGCATTAATTTACATATATAGTTGAATGACATGTGATAGAATGAACTGCATGACTATATGTTTTTTGATGAGTTTTGATTTGATTTTGAGTTTATTTGATTTTTGATTAGATGGACTCGATTTATATCGATTTTGTGCCTAAATTCTTAAGGGAAATGTCAAGGACATTATTTCCTTAAGGAGAATAGATTGTAATAGCTTGTATTTTTACTTTGCCAATTTTTTTTTGGAGTCATTAAAACTCTAAATTTTAAATCATTACTACCATATTATTTTGATTGTAATATTTTACTTGCAAAAACTTTTTCATATTTTTTAGGCACTGGAGAAAATCCTTAAGATATTGGTACCTATCGGCACAAATAAAGATTCCTTGATCGTTAAGTGTCTATTTTACAAACTGATTTCCCTAATATTTTTTAAATATACTGATGTATTTTATGGATATTTTTTTAATAAATTTTTAATCCCTAAAATGTTTTATTAGAATTTAAAATTAAAGAAATAGATTAAATTATATTATTTATTAAGTAAGTATATTATATTTTAATAAAAA
Source organism: Dendrobium nobile (assembly GCA_022539455.1). Lineage (NCBI taxonomy): Eukaryota > Viridiplantae > Streptophyta > Magnoliopsida > Asparagales > Orchidaceae > Dendrobium > Dendrobium nobile. The sequence goes on along the minus strand of CM039728.1, from coordinate 30,099,916 downwards.
AAGTCTAAAGGCATTAAAAATATTTCTTCCTTCTTAAGATTTCAGCAACAATGAGGTTTTAGAAAATAAATGAGGGAAAAGAGAAGGGAGAGAAATAGTAAACTCGGATTTTAAGGCTGCAGTGCAATTTTAATCCATAGAGCTTGTTGGGAAAATTTCTTATCTCGTGTAAGAAACCTTTAGTCTATTTATGTTTCAAAGATTTTGTGTTTTTGATATTTTCCTGATCAAATCTTTATTTTTATTATCAAAAAATATGAATAAATTTATATTTGTAAAACTTTCACCATGTAACTTTTTGAATATTATAAAAATCGAGATTATAAATATTTTGAGTATTTATTTGAAAATTTTCACCAAGTGATTTTGAAAATTCAGTGATTTTTATCTACCCAAAAATTTATTTTGACTTCTAAAAATATTAGTGTAGTACAATTAAAGTCTTAAAATATCATTTTACATAATCCCTAGTAATTTGGTAATTTTCTTAAAATATGCATTTTTATTTAATAGGATTCTTTGTTGTTTACCGTTATAAAATTTTGCCATCTTCTTAATTAAGTTTAATTTTGCATTTTTGTTGTAATGCATTGAAAATGGTTGTGAATATGTGCTTGAGTAATACCTAGTCGCTATTATTGTTATAGTATTATTATAATTATATGTGTGTGTGAAATAAATAAGTAAAAACTAGTTCACCTACTAGTTGGATACTAATTGACCTATATAGGATGGTGGGCCAATGAACTTTCCTTTAAATATTGTGGTTTGTTATTATCCTTTACTAATTCATATGATACATTAATTCAAAGTTATAAGGAGATCATTATTGTGCTGATAGGCAAAGTGATGACTTAATTTATTGAGTCAATGGTTTACTAATTCTAATATTAACATAGAAAAGTTTCGTGATAGCTAGGATTTCTTACTTTTTTAGTGTGACTAGTAAAATATATATTTTTGAGGCATTATTCTTATTATTATATAAATTAATTAGTACTATATGTATTTATTGTTATTGTATTATTCTATAGCACCTGCCACTATATTATTATTATTACCTATTTAACTAGATATATATACTATTTGATACTACTGATTTTCTATACTAATACTAAGCATGTGATATACTAAGCATATAAAATAGAATACCTAGATAACATGCATATATTCTTATATGTTTTTAATACATTAATTTAATTTCAATAATCATTACATATATTTTGATTTGATACTTTATATAATTTCTGTACTCATTGGTATTACTAATATGATGATTGTTTTATATATTTGACACTCATACTAGTTTATAACAATAACTTTCGTATAGTAGTGTTTTATTTTTTATAAATTCTACTACTATTATATTTGAGATTTACTATTCTTGCACTGATTCAATGATCATACGTATGTAATTGCCATAACTTGACTACTGACATGTATATTGCTCATTTACCATGCTTTGAATTCAATTATAGGTTTTTGAGACCTAGATTTTTTAAGCTCATTATATGTGGTTAGGTAATTTCAGGTCAGGGAAGGCGAGTTGGAGCGTGAGGCTGGTCAGGATTCTTCAAGTTCTATTTATTTTTATTTATTTTTTGTACTTAGAATAGAATATTTTTTATATGATTATATAGATCCTGAATAGTATATATAATTTTTATGAATGAATATAGATGTGTACATTAATATTTTAAATTATAGAATATATTTGTTTTTTATTATTGATATATAATATTAAATATCTTTAGTTATTATTTATTAAAAGATAAAGATTTAATTCCTCCAATTTTATTATAGATATTTGATGTTCCTTTTGTAATTCTTCAAACTCTAAACTTAGACTAGCATGCATTTTCTTCATTTCCCTATATGCATCATGCATGTGTTCAGAAACTTCCAAAAGTTCATCATAGGTTAAGTCACATATATCTTCTTGATCTGACTGATCAAGACTAACAGCCATTAAGCACAGATTAGTGACTTCATCTTCCTTCTCAGTCTCTTATGAATCTGAAGCTGAGTCTGGCCAGAAAGCTCTTCTTCTTGCCCTTCTTTACAATTGGTTTCTCCTCTACCTTCTCCTTGCTAGGAGTGGATTTGAGTTTTGGGCATTCAGTCTTGATATGACCAAGTTTCCTGTACTCATAGAAAATCACATCATTTGAAATCTTGGCATTTATATTAAATTTACCTTTATTCCAATGCTGGCGTCTCTTCTGCTTCCTCTTCAAAAAGTTTCTGAATTATCTAGTCATCAATGCGATGTTGTCTTCATCCTCAGGTTGTGAGTGTTCACTCTCAAACTCTTCCACGTTTAGTGCTATGTTTTTCTCCCTTCGTAGTTCACCTGCATCAATCTTTCTTTGGCTAACTCCTTGCTCGTAAGCAATTAGCGAACCAAGAAGATTGTCAATAGAGTAAATGTTTAAATCTTTAGACTCTGTAATTGCAGTAACTTTAGCATCATAAATAGTAGACAAACAATGACGAATCTTATTAACCATTTCAACATTCGTTAGTTCCCTACCAAATGCATGCAAAGAGGTGACTATTTGTGTGAATCTTGTGTACATATCAGAAATGGATTCATTTGGTTTCATGCAAAACAATTCATAATCATGCAATAAGATATTAAGTCTAGATTGCTTAATCTCATTAGTCCCCTCATAAGTTATACAAAGTCTATCCTATATATCCTTCCTACTTTTGCAAGTGAAAACTCGCAAGTAGTCTTCTGATTTTAAAGTACAAAAGAAACTATTCAAGCATTTTGCGTTAAGTTGTGCTAAGTCACGTTCTTCTACTGTCCAGTCTGCAAAAGGTGTTTCAACTCTAATTCCGTCAACTAGTCTAGTTAGTTTTGTATACCCTTCCTGAACTAAAATCCACATATGATAATCAAGTGACTGTAAGAATGTAGACATGCGTGTTTTCCAAAAATCAAAAGGTATAATACCGAACAGTGGAGGTCTAGTTATAGAGTAACCCTCAGGTGTATTTCGGTTTCCAAATGTAGCCATCTACATTAATTAAAAAGTAGTCTAAACTTATGATTTTGAAATAAAACTCTGATACCACTTATTGAAACTCGTTCATTATGAATTAGGTTGTTAAACCTAAGCTTATGTCTCACGGCTAACCAAGAGGGGGGGTGAATTGGTAATTAAAAAAAAATTAACCCTCTTTTAAATTAGGAAATGAAAATAAAACTTTATTGAATTTTTTTAGAAAACATTTTTCAACCATAGTTTTAAAAGTAAAAACATAAAAATAAAAAGCAGCGAAAAAATAAAGACACGAGATTTATAGTGGCTCGGTCAAAACCAGACCTACATCCACTCCACGGAGGCACCCTCTGTTATAAAAGTTGCTATTTGCATGTTTTACATTCTTGCAACTTGTATAGTTTTGATGATTCCAACTATTATTGTTTTATGTATTGATTATCTTCTAACACTTTTTGGAAGAATGGTATTTGCTCTTGTGTGTACTAACATTTCAGGAAAATTAAACTCCATACTATGAAGACTTCAAATCAAATTCAGCATGAAATACTTTATAAAATTTGAAGATTGTATTTTTCTTTGAAATAAAATTGAAAGGGAGTGATTGTAATTGAGTGAATAAAAAACATACACACACAAGGAGATCATATTAACTTTATACTGATCGTACAGGATGATTTTATATCATACAGGACGATCAAACAGTTACCTCCTATAGAGCATATGGAACGAATAGGAACTGCCTCGAAAAATATTCTAAGTCCTATTCGTCCAGGACGAAAATAATTATCGTCCAGGACGATCTATTCTCTATAAAATTTTTGTCCATACGAAATTAATTATTGTCACAAAATGATTTGGGCTCTGTAAGATTTTCATCCAGACGAAAATAATAATCGTCCAGGACGATCTGTTCTCTGTAAAATTTTCATCTAGACGAAATTAATTATCGTCAGAAAACGATCTGGGCTCTGTAAAAATTTCATCCGGACGAACCCATTTTCGTCTAGACGATCCAACCGCTTTAAGACGGTTTTTCTGCAGTTTCTAGAACCGACCTAAAAATAATCGTTCGTACTGGACAAACCTAGATCGTACAGGACGATCAGCTTGTACGAAATGATTTCGTACACATATACAAATAGGGTTGTTTCAAAGCATTTGAGTAAAATCGTCCAGGACGATCCATGATCGTACGGGACGATCCACTACGTACAGAATTGAATACTCGCAGTATTTGGGCGGTTTTTCTTGTCTTTTGTATAAATAGTCCAAATTAGACTGCCACCCAATCTTTTTGTCATTTGATCTTTGTGCCTCTTGAGAGAATAGCTAAGGAGAGAGTGGAAGAGAGCATTCAAGGGAGGATTCCTACCGTTGGAGCGAGAAGGCTTCACGTGGATTATAAAGGTAAGAGTCTCTACTTGTGAATTGGAATTACTTCACTCTTTTCCTTTTTCCTTCTAGATTCTTGTGAGAAGATCTGTCAAGGAGATCCGGTTCGCTGCCGACACTTGGAGAGTGTGAACAGCCGAAGGGTTCTCTGCCTACACTTGGAGAGTGTGAACAACCGAAGGGTTCTCTGCCTATACTTGGAGAGTGTGAACAGCCGAAGGGTTCTCTGCCCACACTAGGAGAGTGTGAAAGGATGACGGTTCTCTGCCCACACTAGGAGAGTGTGAAAGGACGAAGGTTCTCTGCCAACACTGTGGATTGTGTGAAAGGACGGACGGTTCTCTGCCTACACTGGGGATTGTGTAAAAGGATGACAGTTCTCTGCCGCACCGGGGAGTGGTGAAAAGAGTGTGTTGTAAAGGCTTCTCCGCCTTGCTGAGGGTGCAAAAGGAGAGTCACTATTGGTATTATTGCAATACTCAGAGGGTGCCTCTGGGGAGTGGATGTAGGTCTCGTTTTAGACCAAACCACTATAAATCTGGTGTCATTTACTTTACTGTTTTTACGTTTCCGCATGTTATTTCTTAGTTTTAAAAACTCTGTGGTTGAAAAACTTTTTCTACAAAACCTAAAAGAAATAATTTTTATTTCGGTTCAACATAATTTTAAAAAGAGGGCTTAAATTTTTAAACTACCAATTCACCACCCCTCTTGGTAGCCTTGGGACATTCACTTAGGCTTAACAACCTAATTACTAGACTCAACAAGTCGTATCAGAGCTTCGTTTCAAAATCATAAGTTTGAACTACTTTTTTATTAACGTAGATGGCTACTTTCAGAAACCGAAACACACCTGAGGGTTACTCTATCACTAGACCTCCACTGTTTGACAATATTCCTTTTGATTTTTGGAAAACACGCATGTCTACTTTCTTACAGTCACTTGATTATCGCATGTGGATACTTGTCCAGGAAGGTTACACAAAACCAACTAGATTAGTTGATGGAGTTAGGGTAGAAACACCTTTTGCTGAATGGACTATAGAAGAACGTGACTTAGCACAATTAAATGCCAAATGTTTAAATAGTTTCTTTTGTGCTTTAAAATCTGAAGACTACATGCGGGTTTCCACTTGCAAAAGCGGAAAGGACATATGGGATAGACTTTGTATAACTTATGAAGGGACAAATGAGGTTAAGTAATCAAGACTCAATATCTTGTTACATGACTATGAACTATTTCGCATGAAACCTAATGAATCTATTTCTGACATGTACACAAGATTCACAGAAATTGTCACTTCTTTGCATGCACTTGGTAGGGAATTAACTAATGCTGAAATGGTTAATAAGATTCTTCGTTGTTTACCTACTGCTTATGATGCAAAAATTACTGTAATTACAGAGTCTAAAGATTTAAACATTTATTCTATTGACAATCTTCTTGGTTCACTCATTGCTTATGATCAAGGAGTAAGTCAAAGAAAGATTGATGCAGGTGAACCACGAAAGGAGAAGAATATAGCACTAAAAGTGGAAGAGTCAGAGAGTGAACACTCACAACCTGAGGATAAAGATGATATTGCACTGATGACTAGACAATTCAGAAGCTTTTAAAGAGGAAGCAAAAGAGACGCCAGCAATGGAATAGAGGTAAGTTTAACAGAAATGGCAAGATTTCTAATGAAGTGATTTGTTATGAATGCAGGAAACCAGGTCATATCAAGATTGATTGCCCAAAACTCAAAGCCACTCCTGGTAAGGAGAAGGTGGAGGAGAAATCTATGGTAAAGAAGGGCAAGAAGAAGTTTCAAAGAGCTTTTTCGGTGGACTCAGCTTCAGACTCATCTGAGACTGAAAAAGAAGAAGAAGTCACCAACCTTTGCTTGATGGCAGATAATATTGAACAATCAGATCAAGAAGAGGGTTGCTCTCACACAAGATCTCGTGGGAGCATATGGTACCTGGACAGCGGATGTTCAAAGCATATGACTGGAGATACTGCACAATTCATATCGCTGGAAGCCAGAAATGGAGGCAAGGTTACACTTGGAGATAATAGCACAAAGAAAGTGGTTGGATCAGGTATGATTGGAAATTTCAAAAACTTTTTCATAGATAATGTGTTATTGGTTGAAGGCTTAAAACATAATCTATTAAGTATAAGTCAGCTATGTGATAAGGGCTATAATGTGAAATTTTTACCTACTAGCTGCATATTAAGCCTAAATGGAAAAGAAGTCTTAAATGGAAAAAGGGTTAACAATGTTTACATGCTAGATTTGAATTCTATTCTATCTCCTACTGCTTTTTATTTAAAAACTGTTTCTGATGAATCATGGCTTTGGCATAGGAGACTTTGTCATTCTAGTATGAAAAACCTTAGGAGAATTACCCAAAAGAACTTAGTGAGAGGTATCCCAAAACTAGACATTACTAAGGACCACCTTTGTGATGCATATCAATTAGGAAAACAAGTGAAGTCCTCTTTTAAGTCCAATAATGATCTTAGAACTAGTAAACCATTGGAAATTCTTCACATGGATCTTTTTGGACCAGTAGGAACTGTAAGTCTAGGAGGGAAGGTATACGGATTTGTTATTGTGGATGATTTCTCAAGATTCACGTGGGTTAGATTTCTTTTTCATAAAAGTGAATCATTTGAGGAATTCAGAAAATTTTCAACTTGGATACAGAGAAAACTAGGATGTGAAATAATATCTTTACAAAGTGATCATGGAGGAGAATTTGAAAATGAAAAATTTGAAAATTTTTGTAAAGAAAAAGGGATTGATCACAATTTTTCTGCACCTAGAACCCCTCAACAAAATGGGGTAGTTGAAAGGAAAAACAAAACATTAATAGAAGCCGCCCGAGCAATGTTGGCAGAATACTCACTTCCTAGATATTTTTGGGCTGAGGCGGTTAGCACTGCATGTTATGTTCTGAATAGAGTGAATGTGAGATCAAATTTAAATAAAACACCCTATGAGTTACTAAAAGGAAGAACACCTAACTTGTGACATTTGCATGTTTTTGGTTGCAAGGTGTTCATACATAACAATGGAAAATCTGCCTTAGGAAAATTTGATCCAAAATCAGATGAAGGAATTTTTGTTGGATATTCAAGTGTCTGAAAATCTTATAGGGTATTCAATAAAAGAACTTTAGTCATTGAAGAAACCACACATGTTGTATTTGATGAATCTGGAAATTTGGAAGAGCCAAATATTGTTGAAGAAGAGATTGAGGAAAACTCCTAAAAGATTGATAGATTAAATTTGGAAGAAAATGTGGAAGAAAATTTGAAAAGAGAAAACTCTTTGCCTAGAGATTTGAGATTTTCTAAAAACCACCCAAGAGAATTTATTATAGGTGAACCTAGTGAAGGTGTTAGAACTAGGCGTGGATTAAACAAGGAAGTCAATCATTCAGCCTTTATTTCAACAATAGAACCCACTAATATTGATCAAGCACTTTCTGATGAATTTTGGATATTGGCCATGCAAGAAGAGTTAAATCAATTTGTAAGAAATAAAGTTTGGGAATTAACTACAAGGCCAAAAGATCAAAGTGTTGTTGGAACCAAGTGGGTGTTCAAAAATAAAATGAATGACTCAGGAGTAGTCATTAGAAATAAGGCTAGATTAGTTGCTAAGGGGTATAATCAAATTGAAGGAATTGATTTTGAGGAGACCTTTGCCCCTGTTGCAAGACTTGAAGCAATTAGGGTTTTACTTGACTTTGCCTGTTTTAAATGTTTTAAATTGTTTCAAATGGATGTCAAAAGTGCCTTTTTGAATGGGGTTATTGAAGAAGATGTTTTTGTAGAATAACCTCCAGGATTTGAAAATTCAAAATACCCAAATCATGTGTTTAAATTAAAGAAGGCATTATATGGATTGAAACAGACACCTAGGGCTTGGTATGAGAGATTGAGCACCTTCCTACTTGAAAGATCTTTTGAAAAAGGAAGTGTGGATACAACTCTCTTTTTAAAAAAATTTGGAAAGGAAATACTCATTGTTCAAATTTATGTGGATGATATCATCTTTGGATCTTCAAATAAAAATCTTTGTGATGATTTTTCTAATACAATGAGTAGTGAATTTGAAATGAGCCTAATGGGAGATTTAAGTTACTTTCTAGGTTTTAGCATTAAGCAACTTGAGGAAGGGACATTTCTTAGTCAAACTAAATATATTAAGGACATCCTCAAGAAATATGAAATGGATAATGCTAAATCTGTTAGTATACCAACGAGTTCCTCAGTTCAGTTGAATAAGGACCTTAAGGGAAAATCTATTGATCAAAAGAAATATAGAGGAATTATTGGATCTTTGCTTTACTTGACTGCTAGCCGACCAGATATAATATTCAGTATTTGCTTATGTGCTAGATTTCAATCAGATCCAAAAGAATCACATTTGACAGCAGTTAAAAGTATTTTAAGATACTTGCTAGGAACTCAAAACTTAGGAATTTGGTATCCTAAGTTTAGTTCTTCATTTGAAATTATTGGTTATTCAGATTCTGACTTTGCAGGCTATAGAGTGGATAGGAAAAGCACTTCTGGAACATGTCAATTCATTGGAAATTCATTAATTTCTTGGTCCAGTAGAAAACAAAATTCAGTAGCCCTATCTACTACAGAAGCAGAATACATTGCATTAGGAAGTTGTGTGGCACAAGTACTTTGGTTAAAATAACAATTGATTGATTTAGGATTAACTATAAGCACTATTCCAATTTATTGTGACAATACTAGTGCTATTTGCATTTCCAAAAATCTTATTCAACATTCTAGAACCAAACACATTGATATAATGCATCATTTCATAAGGGATCATGTATCCAAGGGATAAATTGAACTCACACATGTTTCAACTAATAATCAACTTGCAGACTTTTTTACAAAACCTTTAGCCTTTGATACCTTCAGTACATTAAGAACAAGGCTTGGTGTTATTGATTTGAATGCTTAAATAAAAATGTTTTTGCAACATTGATATTCCAGTTTTTGTAGTTTTTGTTTTTCTTTGATTTTTGTTGTTTGTGTGATTTTCTTGTTTGTTTTGAGTGATTTTATTTTTCAATCTGTTAATTTGTTATTGTACTTTGTGATTTGAATGTTTAAGTTTGTTTTGTAAAAATCGTCCGGGACGAAATTTGTTCGTACTAGACGAAGTGTAAAAAATTCAGTTAGCGTGAAATGAGACGTCTTGAGAGCATTTATTAATGTTATTCATCTGTACGATCTGATGATCGTCCAGGACGAAATTTTTTTTCAAGCGTCAGGACGATTGAATGCAACAGTTGAGAGGATAAGGCAATTTTAATTATGTAGTTCGTCTGTACGAACTTTTGTTCTTCCAGACGAACAGACGTCGTTTCATTGTAGGGGACGGTTTTCAACTGACATTAAAATGAATTAAATTTTGATTGTTTGTACGAAATTTTTTCGTCTGTACGATCGATCAAGTCAAAAGTCTGTACGAAGGGATGCATCGTAAATTGTGTTGATTACGAAAAGCCGTTACATTTTGGACGAATTTGATCGTCTGTACAAAATATTTTCGTCCAGACAAACGATAATTTTCGTCTAGGATGAACTGTTTTCATCCAGGACGAACGTATCGTTTTCTTTAAATATGAAGGCTTTCTAACTTAACAATCACACTTCCAAACTTCACTTTCAATCCCTTTCTACTTCAAATCGACAATGGCCTCCTCAAGCAAGAGACAAAAGGTGTTGGCAAAGAAACCCCACAGGAATGCCTCTGAAAACTTTCTCTCAAAAGAAAATGAGGAATCCTTTCCTCGTTTTGCTTCTGCCAAAATTACACCTTCTCGCATTCTGATCCAAAGCGAGATAAACTTTAAGGTAATACACTTCTTTGCTTCTACCCAGTTTGGATTCATTCTTTCTCTCGTCCACCTCTACAACAAACAAACCTTTCTCTATTTCTTAGCCAACATGAGTTTTAATTCGGACCATTCCAGTATAAGTTCCTTCGTTTTTAAACAAAAAGTAGAAATCACTAAGCACGACTTGGGTGCTTTTCTAAACCTTAGAACTGAAGGATTAAGTGCCCATACCCTAATGAATGATGATACCTTCAAATGGTATGAAGTTAATAATGTGATTAGGGAAAATGGCCTTACTTATCATGTTGCTAGAGTATTAAGAATGACAAAAACTACTCGAATCATCCAGCACATCCTTCGATCTTCAATCATTCCTAAAACTGGTGATAGAATAAACATTACCCCACTTCTCTCTGTAGTAACCTTTTTGATAATGACTGGTCAACCTATTGATGAAGCCCAACTTATCATAGATCATCTCTATGGGCTTTCAGAAATAGGACATGCAGAATAGAAAAGAAAAAGGAATATTTCATAAGGGCACTTAGTGACATATATTTTGGAAAAGAAATACAACTTAGTGCTTCTTGATGATGAATATGAAGAGCCAGTCTACTACAACGATGCTTCTTTCAGAGCAATTTTTAAAGAGGAGAAAGGAAAAGCACATGAAAGTGCTTCTGACGAAGAAGAAGAAGGAGAGCAAACTACTGCACCTCAATCAGATTATCAAAATTTGAATGAGAGATTTTATAGACTTGAGACTCATGTTGATCAAAGATTTGATCAAATTGATGCTCAACTTCTGCAGCAACAACAGGATATTGGTAGTATCAGAAACGAAGTACAAGAAATTAATACCAATGTTATGTTGATGGCCTCCTACTTCAACATTTTTGGTGGCATTCCTCCTCCTCCTCCTCCACAAGAATAGAGATTGTGTGACTTTCTTTATGTTAGTTTGTATCTTTGTTGTACTTGTGTTTTGTTCTAAATGTTTAGTTGTGTTAGTGTTTATTTTTATATTTGTCTTAGTTATGTTGTTTATGTTTGTTGTTTTTATTGTTGTTTTGATATTATGAAATGATCATGTAATCTTTCTTATTAATATCAAAATATGTCTTAGTTGATTTAAAATTGGTTTGTTTTTGGAATATGCTTAATTATTATGAATTTCATTAGCCTTATTTAATCTTAATTGTGCTCAAATTAGATTGTGATTTGAGATTAATTATATTAGAAAATCTAGTCTTTCTAAATTTAAACTTTATTTATAACTTGTTTTAATTAGAATTTTTAAATTCATGTCTATTCATTTAGACTACATAAATGTTAATATTATTATTGCAATTTAGAAGTTTATTTATTTTATATTTCTTTCCTCAAGTGATATTTATGCACTTAGAAATATTTGAAATTTTAGATTATTCATTTTAGAAAAAATTGGTTTCAATTACTCTTGAAAATTGTACAAAAAAGTATAAAAATCAAAAGAAATGCGCAAAGGTTCGCAAATATGTAAAAGAGGCACAAAATTAGCCCAATGTCAAAAGATGCACAAAAATGTGCAAAAAATTTGAAAAAGATGCGCAAAGTGCCACTTGTGGTAATTCTCTTCTTTCCAAATTCTTTCAATCTCTTAATTCAAATTGTTCTTATGTTCATTTATATTCTATTGAACTTTGAAATATAGAATTTTTATTCATCTCTCTTGTAATGATTTTCTATATTCAAATGTCTAAATTGAATCATGTTTTTGACAAATTCTTCTTACTTACAATGTTATATCACTTCTTAAATTCTATGAATTTCTATAAATTCTATGAATTTCTATGATTTACCTAATGTTATTAGTTTTAGATTGCATACTTTATGTCAATCACTCTTTAGATTAAATTTACCAATGAATTTCTCATAATTAGATACATTTCTTGTCCATTTCTTCTTTTCTTTTTGATGTTGTCAAAAAAGGGGGAGAAATTGTTGTTTGTGTGTTTGTGTTTGTTTTATTTTTTTGTGTTTTGTTTATCAAAAACTTTTACAAACAAAAATATTTTTTACAAATTGCCTCCTTATTTTCATATGATCATTAATTCAGGGAGAGTTTAGGAGATAGTTATAATTTGAAATACTGCAAACAATAATTGTTTTGCCATCATCAAAAAGGGGGAGATTGTTATAAATGTTGCTATTTGCATGTTTTACATTGTTGCAACTTGTATAGTTTTGATGATTCCAACTATTATTGTTTTATGTATTGATTATCTTCTAACACTTTTTGGAAGAATGGTATTTGCTCTTGTGTGTACTAACATTTCAGGAAAATCAAACTACAGACTATGAAGACTTCAAATCAAATTCAGCATGAAATACTTTATAAAATTTGAAGATTGTATTTTTCTTTGAAATAAAATTGAAAGGGAGTGATTGTAATTGAGTGAATAAAAAACATACACACACACACACAAGGAGATCATATTAACTTTATACTGATCGTACGGGACAATTTTATATCGTATAGGACGATCAGATAGTTACCTCCTATAGAGCATATGGAACGAATAGGAACTGCCTCGAAAAATTTTCTAAGTCCTATTCGTCCAGGACGAAAATAATTATCGTCCAGGACGATCTATTCTCAGTAAAATTTTTGTCCAGACGAAATTAATTATCGTCACAAAACGATTTGGGCTCTATAAGATTTTCGTCCAGACGAAAATAATAATCGTCAAGGACGATCTGTTCTCTATAAAATTTTTGTCCAGACGAAATTAATTATCGTCAGAAAACGATATGGGCTCTGTAAAAATTTCTTCCGGACGAACCCATTTTTGTCCAGACGATCCAACCACTTTAAGACGGTTTTTCTGCAGTTTCTAGAACCGACCTAAAAATAACCGTTCATGCTGGACGAACCTAGGTCGTACAGGATGATCAGCTTGTACGAAATGATTTCGTACACATATACAAATAGGGTCATTTCAAAGCATTTGAGTAAAATCGTCCAAGACGATCCATGATCGTACGGGATGATCCACTGCGTACAAAATTGAATACTCGCAGTATTTGGGCGGTTTTTCTTATCTTTTGTATAAATAGTTCAAATTAGACTGCCACCCAATCTTTTTGTCATTTGATCTTCGTGCCTCTTGAGAGAATAGCCAAGGAGAGAGTGGAAGAGAGCATTCAAGGGAGGATTCCTACCATTGGAGCGAGAAGGCTTCACTTGGATTACAAAGGTAAGAGTCTCTACTTGTGAATTGGAATTACTTCACTCTTTTCCTTTTTCCTTCTAGATTCTTGTGAGAAGATCTGTCAAGGAGATCCGGTTTGCTACCGACACTTGGAGAGTGTGAACAGCCAAAGGGTTCTCTGCCTACACTTGGAGAGTGTGAATAGCCGAAGGGTTCTCTGCCTACACTTAGAGAGTGTGAACAGCCGAAGGGTTCTCTGCCCACACTAGGAGAGTGTGAAAGGACGATGGTTCTCTTCCCACACTAGGAGAGTGTGAAAGGATGACGGTTCTCTGCCAACACTGTGGATTGTGTGAAAGGATGGACGGTTCTCTGCCTATACTGGGGATTGTGTAAAAGGACGACGGTTCTCTGCCGCACCGGCGAGTGGTGAAAAGAGTGTGTTGTAAAGGCTTCTCCGCCTTGCTGAGGGTGAAAAAGGAGAGTCATTATTGGTATTAGTGCAATACTCAGAGGGTGTCTCTGGGGAGTCGATGTAGGTCTGGTTTTAGACCGAACCACTATAAATCTAGTGTCATTTACTTTACTGTTTTTACGTTTCCGCATTTTATTTCTTAGTCTTAAAAATTTTGTGGTTGAAAAACTTTTTCTACAAAACTTAAAAGAAACAATTTTTATTTCGGTTCAACATAATTTTAAAAAGAGGGCTTAAATTTTTAAACTACCAATTCACCCCTCTTCTTGGTAGCCTTGGGACATTCACTTAGGCTTAACAACCTAATTACTTGACTCAACACCCTCTGAGTATTGCACTAATACCAATAGTCACTCTCCTTTGCACCCACAGCAAGGTGGAGAAGCCTTTACAAAACTCTCTTCCACCACTACCTGGTGTGGCAGAGAACCGTCGTCCTTTTACACTCTTCTTAGTGTTGGCAGAAAACCCTTAGTCCTTTCACACTCTCCTAGTGTGGGTAGAGAACCCTTTGTCCTTTCACACTCTCTTAGTATGGGTAGAGAACCCTTCCTCCTTTCACACTCTCCTAGTGTGGGCAGAGAACCCTTCGTCCTTTCACACTCTTCTAGTGTGGGCAGAGAATCCTTCGGCTATTCACACTCTCCTAATGTGGGCAGAGAACCCTTCATCTGTTCACACTCTCCAAGTGTCGGAAGAGAACCAGATCTACTTGACAGATCTTTTTCACAAGAAATCTAGAAAGAATAAAGAAAAGAGTGAAGTAAACACAAATCAAAAGTAAAGATTCTTACCTTTAAACACCAAGTGAAGCCTTCACGCTGTAGTAGTAAGAATCCTCCTTTGAACACTCTCTTACACTCTCTCCTTCATTCTTCTTTTAATAGGCGTGAAGATTAGTAGGCAAAAAGATTAAGTGGCAGTTTAGTTTGAACTATTTATAGGAAAGACACAAAAAACCGTTCAAAAACTGCAAATTTTCAAGTCAATACGCATTGGAACATCCCGTACGATCGTGGATCGTCCTGGACAATTTTACTTAAATGTGTTGGAAACAAACCTAATATATATAGGTACGAAATGACTTCGTACACACACATCGTTCCGTACGAACTAGGTTCGTCCGGTACAAACGATTATTCCATAGGTCGATTCCCAAAAATTGTAGAACGTCACTTAAAATTTCAGAGTCGGTTCACTTCGTCCTGGGACGAATATGGGTTCATCTGGACGAAATTTTTCCAGAGAGCAAATTATCCAGGGACGAATACACTTCATCCTGGACGAAAATACTCCAGAGAGCAATTCGTCATGAAACGAATACACTTCATTCTGAACGAAAATTTTCCAGAGAACATTTCATCCTGGGATGAATACACTTCGTCCTGGACGATTGGGACTTAGAAAATTTTTCTTCCACTCCTGTTCGTTCCACTGCTCTTACGAGGAGATAACTAACCTGATCGTCCCGTACGAACTATGTTCGTCCAGTACGATCAGTACAAATTTCTCAAGATCTCCTAAAGTGTGTGTGTGTGTGTATTCACTCAATTACAATCAGTCCCTCTCAAACTTAATTCAAAGAAAAATACAAGTTTTAAATACACAAAGTATCTCATGATGAATTTGATTTAAAGTCTCTATAGTCTGGAGTTTGATTTTCCTGAAATGTTAGTACACACAAGAGCAAAAATAACTCTTCCAAAAAGTGTTAGGAGATAACTATACATAAAACAATACTATTTGAAATCATCAAAACTATACTAAGTTGCAATAATGTAAAACATGCAAATAACAACTCTCTTAACACACAATAATTTTGCCTCCGCTTAAAGCTTTGGTATTAATAAAATCCTCATGGATTATGAAGAAAGCATATTCTTGCAAAGAGAGGTCTTGGATTCATCATGTAAGATTAGAATCAAAAAGAGGCATGTCAAGCCATGACATGTGGAGAAATTGAATTTGATGATAGTGGCAGTGAAGAGATTTATGAACCTGACGATTATGATGATCAGCCCATAAAAACTAAGCCCGCACCAAAAGAACTTAAAGATGGTGGACAGGAAACCACCATGGATGAGCTAAAATAAGTCAACTTAGAGACTCAAAAGGATCCTCTCCTAACCTTTACAGTTCCCTTCTACCAATAGACCAAGTAGAAGAAATAAAAAAACTCCTCTATGAATTTAGGGATTGCTTTGTTTGTATATATACTGAGATGCCTGACTTAACTCTTGATGTAACAGTTCACAGAATAATTATGAAACTAAATTTAGTTCCTGTTAAATAAGCTCCAAAAAGAATAAGATTGGAGATTAAAGAACAAGTAATTGCAAAAATGAATAAGCTTATAGAGTGGGCTTTATTCTTTAAGAAAAATATGTCGAATGGATTGCTAATATTATCCATGTGAAGAAAAAGAACGTTCAAATTTGTGTTTGTATTGAATTTTGGGACATTAATAAAGCATATCCAAATGTTAACTTTTTGCTCATTGAATTAGAACTACAAGTTGATAGCATGCCCAATTATGAAATGTTTTCATTCATGGATGGATCATCATGCTACAATCAAATCTAAATGGCACCTGAAGATGAGAGACATAAGTCAATACAGCTCCTCTCTAGGACCTTTTAAGAGGAGTACAAAGGCATAAGTATAAGGGCAAACTATCGAAACACACTAACAGTTACAAATACAGGCCAATAATTGCAAGTACAAATACAAAAGACCTTAGGAAGGGTCAAAGCAAGGGAAAGGCACATATCATTTAGAATGCCCATTAGCATATTCTGCTACACGGTCATCCCATTTAGCCTGAATAAGGTCGGTACAATATATTATTAGGTGATGATGTATCTTTTTGGTGAGTTGATATATCAGAAGGTCAACTGTTATATAGATGATCTAGTTGTTAAGAGCATGAATCAGAAAGACCATTTAAATGACTTAAGGATCATATTTAGAGGATTAAAAGGTTTAATATGAAGATGAACCCTCTTAAATATACCTTCATTGTCACCTCTAACTAGTTCATGGGGTACAGTTTTCTACATCAGGGAATTGAGATCAACCCCAATAAAATCAAAGCAATCATGGAAATGCTGCCTCTCAAAAATCTCCTAAAACTTCACTCTTTGTAAGGATAACTAGCTATCATTTGAGAATTCATATCAAATTTGTCGGGTAGGTGTAAGCCATTCTCAAAGATGATGGAGAAGGATGCCTGCTTTAAATAGGATACAAAATAATAGGAAGTGTTTGATAGTATCAAATAATACCCGTTAAACCTGCTCATTCTTGTGGCACTAATTTTGGGGAATCCTCTCATATTGTACATGATAGCTCTAGAAGAATTCCTAAGGGCATTATTGGTCTACTAAAATTAAGAAGGCAAGGAGAATGTGCTCTACTACATCAGTCGTAGATTGATTGGAGTAGAAATTTGATATTCCCTAATTGAGAAGCATTATTTGGCATTGATTTTTGTAATTTAGAAATTTGCCATTAAATGTTGTCTCACAAAATTATGATGATATTAATGATTGATCTATTTGATGATAAGACCAACTTTGACAGGTCATTTAGCTAGGTAGGCTATAATATTACTATAGTTTAATATCAGTACATGCCACAAAAGTATATGAAAGGGTACGCCTCAACATATTTTCTCTTCGCATATCCTATCATGGCAGATTCCCCACTCAATGATGATTTTCCTGATGAGTAGATCATCTAGGTCGATGAGAATAAAAAACTATCATTTTGGGAGTTGTACTTTAATAGGGCTTCATCGATTAAACCTGCACGATCTCCAAATATTACAAGAGCCTGAGCTGGCATGGGTGATGAGGGTCATGTTAAATGTCGATCACAAACAGAGGGGTTAATTTCAAATATTTCAAAATTCTATCAAACTTCCACAAAATTTAAATATTTTCAAGTGACCTCAAAATCACCTCGATAATTGCCGCATTGAATAAAAAATCTCAATCAGTAGGGTCAATTTCAAACATTCAAAATTCCATCAAAATACCATTGAAATTCAAATCTAAAAAAATTTTGAAATCCAAATGTTTGAAATTGAAACTCAACCATTAATCACTTAAAAAAAATACATCCATGCTTTGCAATAGTTTGACAAGGTGGAGAATTTTGAAAATATACTTTAGCTCATAAAGAGCTAGTGCCTGATTGGGAATATCACTAGGTTTCATTCTCAAACCATCTAATGCTAGTAACGACATGACATGTATACTATAACATATAGTTTTGTTGCCAATGGCATCGCAGGTAAATGGTTATGATCGGGGCCCTCTTGAAAGTTTGTTAGGAATGTTAAGCCCTTTAGAACTGGCCCAAGCTAACCGGGAAGGGGGGGGGGTGAATTGGTATTTTTAAATTTTTCTTTTCACAAAGAAGTAAAATCTCATAAACCAAAATCACACCAAAAAAAATAAGTCCGAAAATTAAAGAGCGAAAGCAAGAAACAAGAACACAGAGATTTATAGTGGTTCGGTCAACTCGACCTACGTCCACTCCCCGGAGGCGCCCTCCGAGTATTGCACTATAATCGTGACTCTCCTTTAGCCCCCACGGCTAGGCGGAGAAGCTTTTACAAAGAACCTCTTTTTGCCACCTCGGCAAGGCAGAGAACCTATCTCCTTTTACTTCCTCCTGAAGCTGGCAGAGAACCACAATCAGATGCTGAATCCTTACCTCTACCGACCCTTCCACGGACGAGAAACTCTAGACGAAGAAGAAGCAGAGCGATCCTTGAAGCAACCCTTGTGAATCCCCTCACAAGCTCCCCCTCATAAGATCCTCTCTCTCTCCCTCTCTCTCTTTCTCTCCTCAAGGTCTTCTCAGGTCAAGGCAGTAGCAAAAGATTGTTCAAAATGTTGAACAAGAGCTCTTAAATAGAAGAGCTTCAAAGGAGCTCATTAATTGCAGGTTACCGATAATATCGTTCAGGCCGATATAGACATCATCCTTGCCAATCAGTATAAATCTCAGAAGATCGGCCAGAGCATCGTTCTGAATATAAACTGGACGATTTAAAATTGGCTTGATCGTCCAGTCCGATCTCATGATCATCCAGCCCGATCAGTTCAAATCAGAGGAAAATCATCCAGAGCATCGCCCTGAATTTGTGCTGGCCGATATTTATTGTCCAGAAGTAACTAAGGTTTTTGAATAGATCATCCTGGCCAATCCTGAGATCGTCCAGAACGATATGATCGTATCAATCATCCTTAATTACTTCCTTAATTTGTCTGATTAATTAAGGCATAATTGTGAATATCATCCGGGCCGATCCAAGATCGTCCTGGCCGATCCAAGATCGTCCTGGCCGATCCAAGATCGTCCTGGTCGATTACAAAAAATTACAGAATACCTTAACTATTTATGGAGGCAACTTCTTTCTGTTTTGAGCTTATCAACCTGGCCAATACACGTATCATCCAGGACGATCGGTTATTGATGGCTGCCTTAATTAAGAATCCCGAATAGAATCTCTATTTTAAACTAAATCGTCCAGGCCGATACAAATATCGTTTTGGCTGATATGAGTAAAAATAGAAATTCTAAGTCTCTCAAGTGTGTGTAGGGTTACTTAGCATCAGTCTCTTTGAACATTACAAATAGACTCAAGAAGAGAAAAAGCAAATTACAGACTGACTCAACCCTAACCTACGCAATCTTGAACTAGCTTCGTTTGTTCGTCCGATCTTTGATTCCTAAAAAGTTAGAAGTAACAGACAGTCCAAGAGAATCAATAGTGTTTGTCAATCATCAAAACATAAGTCATGAAAAATAAATTTGCAACAATCTCCCCCTTTTTGATGATGACAAAGATTAGTAGGAAAATCTTAGTAAAAATAACAATTAAATAAAGTTATAAGCACATCAACTTTTTCCTACCACATTCTACTCCCCCTTTTGTCATCACAAAAAGAGGGTCCTAGACACATAAAAGAAAAAGGAAAAACAAAAAACAATAGAAAATAAAACAAAGTATAAGACAAACTATAAAAAATAGAAAATAGAAAAAACTAGAAAAACGAGGGACCCTGATCATCAGATGGAGGTGGTGGAGGTGGCTACTGAAAGTAGATGAAAAGTGTAGTAAACTGAGCATTAAACCATACGATGTCCTAGTCATACTGCTACTGCTGGTGAGTAAAGTAGCTGTCAAGTCGGGCTAAGTCCTCTGTGCGGTGCTGCTCGTAGCGGGCCATGTCCTCAGAATGTTGCTGCTCCTGTGCAGCAACGTAAGCATCGAAGCGGGTCTCCCATCGATCAAACCTCTCTATTAACTGATCAAACGGTGAGTGCAGGTGGAGAGGAACAGGATCAGGAATGGGAGCGGGAGCCTCCTCCTCCTCAGCTCCCCGACCTTCCCCATCTCCTGGGTGGAGACGAGTACTATGAAGGATAGTGAAAGAATTATTTGAGTAGCAAGGAGGATGAAGGTCGTGACGAGCAAGATATTGAAGATTGTATTTGGTTTCAAGAATGTAGGCTATGAGATGTCCTAAAGCAAGGTTAGGTTTCCTTCTATGACCTGGATCGTGAATAGTTGTTAAATGATCAATGTAGTGAAAGAGTAGATCAGTGGCATTAAATTCTCTTCGGGCCATGATGAAAAAGGTAGTCAAAGAAAGTAGAGGAGTGATGTGGATTCGATCCCCGACTTTTGGAATAATTGAGGTGCGAAGGACATACTGAATTGTTCTAGCATCTTGGACTAAAGGGCTAGTCTCTCCAACATGAAAGGGTGTGTTGGTTTGGAGAAGAAAATGGTTTGCCGTGGACCAATCAAAATCAGGATCTGAAACGATTATGTGCAGCTTATCCCCGGTGGTGGATAGCTGTAAAAGTTTCGCACAGTCCTGATATGTGATCTCGATCGGGCGTCGATTCACATGGGAGGTGAGGGCTGTGAAAGTAGAATTTATACGAAGATTTGCATAAAATTCTAGCAGAAGTTCAGAAGAAAAAGGGACAGTGAGGGTAAGCATGAAATAAAGAGAAGTGTGGGCAAAGAGATCCATTATCGGATATGAAAGGTGTGCAAGATTGATTATTCTGGAAAGTGTAATGCCACACTCTTTATAGCGACGGTAAGCTGCCTGATCCTCTGCCTCCCTGAATCGAGGGTCTAGAGTGGCCCTTGAGGAACTTCCAGAAGCCTATCAAACTCATTTCTCACCAGCCATAGTAAGGAGTTAGCAAGGAAACACAAGAGGAGAAGGGATGTGAAGTGAAAAACATGGCTAGAACAGCCTGAATTTAAAGAAACAACCATATCGTCCAGGACGATCGCAATATCGTCCAGGACAATCGCAGAATCGTCCAGGACGATTTGGTATAATAATTGCGTACATGCCAATTAGTAAAAAAGTAGGTCTGATCGGCCGGGCCGATCAGATATCGGCCAGGCCAATTAGAGACAGGCGATCGTCCCGAGGAGTCAAGTCGGACGACCGTTGAAAAAGTAGATCGTTCGGGCCGATTAGGTGTATCGTCCAGGATGATGCATAATAATTGATCATACCTGCCAAAGTTAAAATGTTTTAAATCTGTGCCACATGTATCATCCAGGATGAACAGTGGATCTGACAGGACGATTGTCCAATAATGGATCGTCCGGGGCCGAATTTAATGATTTTAAATGATCGACACGTAAATCGTCCAGGACAATCAAGTGTATTGGCCAGGACAATGACCATAAAATGCATCGGCCAGGATGAAGATAATATCAGCCAAACCGGTCAACATGATTGCAACAGAGTTCGATAAGATCATCCAGGACGAAGAGTTGTAGTAAGCACAGAAAAGTTCAGCAGATGGAAATTTGAAGAGAATTTGTCTTATCGTCCAGGACGATAAAAGTATCGGCCAGGACGATGTGACTAGAATTTGAAAATCAATGAAGGATGGTGAAGATCAAAGCCCTTAAGAATAAAATAAAAGAAAAGTAGAAGAAAAGAAAAAGAACAGCGATAAAAAGCTAAAAACAAATTATTTGAAAAGAAGCCAAATACATTTTTTTTTAATTTTTCTATGTTTTATATATTTTTTTTTGTTTTATCAAAGCAATTCATATGAGAATTTCTCAAATAATTTATACTTTAGTGTTTCAAGAGATCAATAGGTTAACAAATTTCAATTGAAAGAAGGTAGAATATTCAATTCTGTTAACCCTAAATCGGACATCCTTCAGGGTATAAATTGTCTTTTGAAAAATAGAGGCCTAACTCAGAATAACTAAATAGGATAAAAAAGAAGATCCATTCAAAACTTGTTTACAAAGAAAATATCTCATAAATAATATGTCAAAGTAATTTTTCTCAATCATGGAATTTGAAATCAAGCCTTTGAAAATCTCACATAACCCGTAAGTTCTTCTAAGTTTAAAAAGTTTTAAAAAGAGAGGATAGCTTGCTTTTTAGTGGGCTCATTTTATACCTCTTGAATCTTTGATTGGCTCTTTGAGCATCTTTTGATTTTTGATACACATTTGTGTATATACTTTTTATTTCAATTTTGGCATCTTTGCCACTTTCCTTTTTATCTTTTACAAGCTCAATTCTCTTTTACAAACTCTTAAAATAAGTTCTTAGTTGTGAGTATATCTTTTAGATATTAGAGAATAGGAGCACTCTCCCAAACATAGGGAAGAACTACCCACAAAACAAAACTAAAAATCATATGATCAGTGCAAAGGCAAGATCTCAATTAACTTGAGAGATATATAAGAACTTTGGATATTATACACAAGATAGATTTTTGTAGCAAGATAAAAAGAATCTTAGTTTCAAAAACCATTGGTTAAAATGAGTTAGACTTTTATTTAGAGAAGAAAATTATACCACTAAACAAGGTCAG
The DNA here is from genome assembly GCA_022539455.1 of Dendrobium nobile. Taxonomy (NCBI): domain Eukaryota; kingdom Viridiplantae; phylum Streptophyta; class Magnoliopsida; order Asparagales; family Orchidaceae; genus Dendrobium; species Dendrobium nobile. Next base: position 30,077,075 of record CM039728.1, on the reverse strand, counting down.
AAGGAGAGAAACCATCAACGGCATTCCTCCCTTTAACTGATTTAGAAATGCTAAACATAATCTCTAAAACTGCAAAATTTAAAGGCTTAAAAAATAATCATATAGGAAACCAAACATAAAAAATAAAATGAAAACAAAACAATCTAGAATAACACGAAGCTAGTACACAACAAAAATAACACAAAACTAATCAAAGAAGAACATTTCAAGAAATTATGAAGAAGCAAGTTTTAAGCAATTTTGAGCTGCGAGCCTCCATATGTCCAATTTTCTTATGCTCCCACGAGGTCTTTGGTGAGAGCACACCTGCAAAACTCAACAACAGTCAGATTTAAGAACCCAAACTAATTTGGGTCCATTCTTAGCAAAATTAGAATACAATGCAGGTGTGGTATGCTGTGAATCATAAACCTTAGGTCTCCACACCCAATGTGTACTACGGTGAACAGTGCAAGTGTGTGAGATGTGTCCTAGCATGCCACATGAAAAACATCTAACTCCAGGAAAAGGATTTCTTAAATGGTTTGAGTTATAATGCCTCTTCCTAGGTCTTGGCTTTAAATCAAAAGTGGGTATCTTCCAATTTCCTTTAAGTGAATCCAATTCATTTTTTAGTCTCAAGTTTGTATTTTCCAAAAAATTATTATCAATCCTCAAGTTTTCCTCTATCTCTTGAGATTTCTTAAGCTTATACTCAAGTGAGGTGTGTGAAGCTTTCAATGAAATATGCTCATCAATTAATTCCAAATTCTTTTTATTTAAATCATCAAATTCATCAAGTATAGTCATGTGATTTGAATCAATCGTAGAATGATCTTTGAGAATAATTGCATACTCTTTTTGTAAATTAGAAAGTTCTGACTTTAAACTAGCATGAGTCTTTTTAAGTTTTTTGTATGATGCATGAATTTTCTCACAAATTTCAAACAATTCATCATAGGTTGGTTTGCATACCTCTTCTTCATCACTTTGCTCAAGATGATCTTCCCCTATTAAGCACAGGTTTGTAGTCTCTTCCTCTGGTTCAGTCTCAGAGGAATCAGTACCAGATTCTGCCCAGAACGCCTTTTGGACTCTCTTCTTGTCCTTCTTAAACTTAGGTTTCTCTTCACCTTTTTCCTTTTCTTTGCTCGAGTGATCTTGAAGTGTAGGACAATCGACTTTCACAAGTCCAGGCTTCCTAAATTCATAACAAATAATATCAGAATATCCTTTAGAATGTTTATGATCCCTACCTTTTCTCCAATGATGATTTTGCTTCTTTCTTAGAAAGCTTTTAAATTGCCTTGTGATGAAAGCAATTTCATCGCTTTCAGACCCGAAAGATTCAGAATTTGATTTGTGCGCCTTCAGTGCAACTGTTTTCTCCTTCTTCTTCTGAACTGCATCAAGATTTCTTTGATTCACACCTTGCTCGTAAGCAATGAGTGAGCCAAGTAAGTTATCAATAGAATAAGTGTTCAAATCCTTAGATTCAGTGATTGCAGTGATTTTAGCATCATACGACGAAGGCAAGCATCTTAGAATCTTGTTTACTTTTTAAAAGTTTGAGAGTTCTCTTCCTAGTGCATGCAGTGAAGTAACTATCTGAGTAAACCTAATATACATGTCAGAAATTGATTCATGAGGTTTCATATGAAAAAGTTCGTAGTCATGCAAGAGAATGTTCAAACGAGATTATTTAACTTCATAAGTGCTTTCATAAGTGATACACAATTTATCCCAAATTTTTTTACCAGTTTTGCAAGTGGAGACATGCATGTAATCCTCAGATTTTAAAGCACAGAAAAAATAGTTCAAACATTTTGCATTTAATTGGGCTAAATCTGTTTCATCGAAAGTCCATTCAGTAAAAGCAATTTCAGTTTTAACACCATTAATTTCACGAGAAGGTGGAGAATAACCTTCTTTGATAAGCATCCACATGCGATAATCGGTAGATTGTAAAAACATCGACATGCGGGTTTTCCAGAAATCAAAAGGTAGGTTATCGAACAGGGGAGGTCGGGTAATAGAATACCCTTCCGTAGTGTTACGATTCCCAAGGTTAGCCATGGATCAAAATTTAAAAAGTTTTCAAACTAATTTTTTTATGAATCCCACTCGGATTCCACTTGAAAGTTCGTTAGGGATGTTAAGCCCTATAGAACTGGCCCAAGCTAACCAAGAAAGGGGGGGGGGGGGGTGAATTGGTATTTTAAAAATTTTCTTTTCACAAAGAAGTAAAATCTCATAAACCAAAATCACACCACAAAAAATAAGTGCAGAAATTAAAGTGCGGAAGCAAGAAACAAGAACACAGAGATTTATAGTGGTTTGGTCAACTCGACCTACGTCCACTCCCCGGAGGCGGCCTCCAAGTATTGCACTACAATCGTGACTCTCCTTTAGCCCCCATGGCTAGGCGGAGAAGCCTTTACAAAGAACCTCTTTTTGCCACCCCGGCAAGGCAGAGAACTTATCTCCTTTTGCTTCCTCCTGAAGCTGGTAGAGAACCACAATCAGATGCTGAATCCTTACCTTTACCGACCCTTACACGGATGAGAAACTCTAGACAAAGAAGAAGCAGAGCGATCCTTGAAGCAACCCTTGTGAATCCCCTCACAACCTCCCCCTCACAAGATCCTCTCTCTCTCCCTCTCTCTCTTTCTCTCCTCAAGGTCTTCTCAGGTCAAGGCAGCAGCAAAAGATTGTTCAAAATGTTGAACAAGAGCTCTTAAATAGAAGAGCTTCAAAGGAGCTCATTAATTGCAAGTTGCCGATAATATCATCCAGACCAATATGGACATCGTCCTGGCCAATCAGTATAAATCTCAGAAGATTGGCCAGAGCATCGCCCTGAATGCAAACTGGACGATTTAAAATTGTCTTGATTGTCCAGGTAGATCTCACGATCGTCCAGGCCGATCAGTTCAAATCAGAGGAAAATCGTCCAGAGTATTGCCCTGAATTTGTGCTGGCCGATATTTATCATCCAGAAGTAACTAAGGTTTTTGAATAGATCGTCCTGGCCAATCCTGAGATCGTCCAGAATGATATGATCGTATCAATCATCCTTAATTACCTCCTTGATTTGTCTGATTAATTAAGGCATAATTATGAATATTGTCCGGGCCAATCCAAGATCGTTCTGGCCGATTACCAAAAACTACAGAATACCTTAATTGTTTATGGCGGCAACTTCTTTCGGTTTTGAGCTTATCGTCCTGGCCGATACACGTATCGTCCAGGATGATCGGTTAATGACGGCTGCCTTTTTTAAGAATCTTGAATAGAATCTCTATTTTAAACTAAATCGACCAGGCCGATACAAATATCGTCCTGGCAGATGTGAGTAAAAATAGAAATTCTAAGTCTCTCAAGTGTGTGTGTGTAGGGTTACTTAGCATCAGTCTCTTTGAACATTACAAATAGACTCAAGAAGAGAAAAAGCAAATTACAAACTGACTCAACCCTAACCTACGCAATCTTGAACTGGCTTCGTTTGTTCGTTCGATCTTTGATTCCTGAAAAGTTAGAAGTAACAGATAGTCCAAGAGAATCAATAGTGTTTGTCAATCATCAAAACATAAGTCATGAAAAATAGATTTGCAACACCTCTGAATTGGGTGGTTTGCTGCCAAATGGCACCAACACATTACAGTTATAGCCAAAGCCCATATGGTCTCCGATAAAATTTATAATTAATATGTGAATCAATATGATATAAGCAATAGGGCATAAAGCCCTCTATTAGCTAAGGTGGATTCAAATTTATCCCCTTAGATAAACATCTACCCCAAGTCTACATGGTACCCTTAAATGAAGTAACCCATGGCTGCTGACAAGGATCCTTCTATCAGGTTGGGTCGACTACCTCCTCTGACTAAGTAGACTAGGAACCATGATGAGTCGGGATGACGAAACCATGCGATCATAATCAGTTCCATCATTCATTCCCCCACCTTCCCCTTTAAATGTAAGATGGTGAAATTTTTAATTTTAAATATCAAAATTTCAAACTTCCAACATCCATACCCATGCTGCTACTATATGCTATATAACACTTATCTCTATGTATATGATTGATGACTAGCCTTAATCAAAAGTTCTCTCTCATGATCGGGAGGGATAATTAATTATATGGGCTTGCACCTATAGGAAACCAGAACTCATATCATAAAGTCCTCCCAAAATGAGGACTGGAACTCTAGGTACTGTCCTATCTACAAACCCAATCTACCTTCCCAAAATTTACCTCGAAACTTAATCCATTAAAACTCCCCCAAAAAAGCAATGGGGAGTAAGGGCTGAATTTTTGGAGCCCACATATGCGGGGTTTTTTTTTTCAATGATAGAAATTTATCATATTTTTTCATCAAAGTGTTAATTGGGACTACTTATATGTAGGAAGCTTCATTTTAAAATAGATTTTTAAAAAAATGATTTTCCCCACAATAGTTTTTTAACTACCATTATAAAAAAATGCTATCATCCACATGCAGTATAAAATGAGCATAAGATCAATTACATATATTAAATATAGATGAAAAAGGAGAAATTTGTTATAATATGTTAATATTTTATTAGGGCATCAAATTTTAGCAACATGAAACACATTAATGACATAACTTAAGAATTTATAAGTTTGGTTGAAGAAAAATTCATTTCAATTATTCAATAATTTGAAGCTTGTTTATTTAGCTAGCTCAATGCAAATTGGAACTTTCAAGATAACATTTTATTTATTCGTTACTATTTAAATATATTTGATTTTTGGGCATTTATATTACTAATTAAAATCTATTAATTAGTCTAAGTAGAATACAAACAAAAATTTAGAACTCAATATGCAACAAATTATTTTCCCCAAGCAATAAATATCAAAATCGGATGATATATTTTGACATGATTATTAAAAAAAAATAGAACTCATTTAGTTGAATTTTTTATTTTTTATTTTTTTGTTTATTTCCAAAAATATGTTAGTTTGATATTTTTTAATCACAAATCATGTTAGTTTAATAAATACTCAAAATATTTTCTAAATGCTTTGAATATTTTAAAAATAACTGTCATGATTACTCTCAGCCCGCCATTGTTGGCCATTGTTTCTAGGCACCACTAGCAGCCCTCACCATCACCATCAACAACTACCTCATGCCACTCGTTGTCACCTTTAGTTCTTACCCACTAACTTCAACCACCATCAGTAGTCATCACCTTCTCATCACATAAAAAGAAAAATAATAAATATTTAAATATTAAACATGCTTTATTCCAAATCATAACATAAATAAAATAAGATAAAAAGAAAACAAAAGTGATAACGAACACCCCTTAGCTAACATAATATTTTTTTCTTTTTTTTTATTTAGTTTTTTATGGCCACATTTATTAATATTATTATTTTAATGATAACCCTTTTACTTAAAAATTTTAAAGTTAATAACATAAATAAATTTCCTACAAATACATAGAAAAAGACTATACTGAAGACAAAACCAAAGGTCGAAGAAGCAATAAGTGACATATGCAAAACAATACACAAACAACTTTATAGTGACTGATTTAGGCTTCTTTTGGGATGACTTTTTTATTGCTTTTAAAACAGAGTCTTATAATTTTTTTACTAAACTCAAATTTAAGAAACAATAAAAAAGTCAACCCAAACGAAGCCTTAAACTGCTACACCAGCCCCAACACATTACTGATGCTTTTGCAAGTCTCTACTGCGATATAAAAGCATTGATGTTAGCTTAAGCACAAGGTGGGGGGGGGGGGGGGGGGGGGGGGGGGGGGGGGGCGCAAGGATGTGTAGTACGCTTTCATGTAGAGGAAAATTTAGGATTTACTTAAGTTCTTAGATACTTTTATGGATGGTAAATATCTTTCTTGGCAATTAGCTTCCTTTGCATGCCCTTAAACAAAATGACAAATAACTAACTAATGAAAGAAACTAACTGATAAAATAAAATATATAAACTAAAAAATAAATTAATGATTGATGCAATGTTTCTGTCAGAAACAAACACAAAGATTTCCATTCAATACCTTGTGTATTAGAACATCAAACTTCTATTTACTCTTCTGCGTGCATAGGGGACGATCAGATGAAGATCACTCCCGCCTCTCTTCTAATCAACCTACATTCCCTCAATGATCCTAAATCGGAAGGATATTATGTATCCTCTTATTTTTAGACTACTGGAATTAATATTAGTATTACTTGTTGCAATAGAAAGGGTCGAAATAGCATTTTCTGCAATAAATATTATAAAAAATAGACTGTGAAATAGAATTAGAGATCAATGCTTGAATGATAATTTACTTATATTGTGAAAGATATTTTAGATTGTATTGATAATGAAGAAATTATTCTTCTCTTTTAGAATATGAAGAGTAAACATTATAAACTATAAGTTATTTCTTATTTTATATTTAATATTCTACTTTCTTAAATAATAATTAAAAAAAATTAAACTATCTATGCAAGCCCCAAGCCCAGATGTACAAAAGTTGGGAGAAATTAAAAAAAAAAATTAATTTAGGCCTCCCCTATACATACTTTTGGTTCCGCCACTAGTTGTTGGTACAACCACAAACAACTAGAGATCTAATGTTTCTTCAATGTTCTCCCAAGAAATGACTTCATTAATGTTTTTCATTTTCTGATGCTCTATGAGAGGAAATTAAGAAAAACCAAGTGAGTAGATTATGTGAATCTTTATGCTCTTGGCTTACCAGGTTCATTTTATGGGAGACTTTTTCCTACAAAGATTGTTCATTTTTTTCACTCTTCTTATAGCTTGATGTGGCTATCTCTAGCTAGCATAATTACTATATGTTCATGATCAATTCTTTTTAATGCTTTTCAATGGAACTCTCTACTATAAGGGAAGGGGATTAAAGCAAGAACCTACTAATGACATGGGAAGAAATTTGATAAGTGTATTAGCCTAGTAGATAGATATAAAACTCCTTTAGTGAAATTATGTAGTTCATATTTTTAATTTTATGATATATTTAATTGTTAATTAATGGCAGTATCTCATGGACTTGACGAAGAAAAATTGTGGTCATTTAAATAAAAGAAACATATATATAGCAGATGCATGCTTTTCAATTGTTTATCATATGTATTTAAATCAATTTAAGAAGGATTTCTCATAATTCATTGATCTCATTCTAAAGAGCATATCTTTGGTGGAAAGATGGTACTATCTTTTTTTGGGATAAAAAAGTTCTCCAGCCATTGGAGACCTATTTAACCTATGAAGTTATCTTGTTGATACACTAAAATCAATGATTTTTGAGGTATTTTTTGAATCATTATTTTATAAGATTGATTGATAGCACAAATTTTTATTTATTTTTTATTTTTCACGTTAGAATTGTTGAGGGAGAAATTTTTTTTTTTTGTATCGAATTATCTTAAAAATAGATTTATTTTTGAATTTTCATAAAGAACACAATTTTATACTTTATCATTGAGCTTATTTGCCTTAAGATGAATTCATGTTAATGTTTCTATGTATTTATGGAACTTTAGTTTCTATGATATTCCTATACCACACAATGCACTATTAAAGATGTTTCTCTCTCTCTCTCTCTCTCTCTCTCTCTCTCTCTCTCTCTCTCTCTCTCTCATTTAGATGTGATCATTTATTCCAAAATTAAAAAAATATATTGATTCAAAGGTACTTGACTTTATCATACTAAGTATCATTTGTTTTTCTTAGGATTATTAATGAATAAATATTACTTTTATGTCAAATGAAATTATATATCATGTAATTAATCTATATTTTACTAATCATAAATCCTTTAAATACTAAAGACAGCTATTGTACTATCTTTTAAAGAGATTCGTAAATACTATGTCATTTAAAGTTACAAACATCATTTAATGTTCTCTTTATAAGTATCTCTACTAATACAAAATCATAAGTACTAAAACTTTCACTCTTGATAAATATTATTTCGGATCCAAATAAATAATTTTAATTTCAATCATTGCTAACTCTATTATGCATTATTTAAATAACTAAATATGAGTTATACTTTGTAATTACATAAAATTTATTTATACGAACTTGTGAAAGAGGCAACATTAAATGCCTTCAATCTTTCATTATATGCACCATTGATGGAGGAAGTGAAATCAATTATTATTATGGAATGTGAAAGTTCATTAGGGATGTTAGGCCCCTTATGAACTGACCCAAAGCTAATTAAGAGAGAGGTGAATTGGTATTTTAAAATAAATCTTTTGATCAAAAACACAAACCAAGATTAACCATAGAAATCAAAGTGCAGAAATTAAATGTGGAAATAATAAAGGAAAGAACACACCAGATTTATAGTGGTTCGGTCAAACCTTGACCTACATCCACTCCTCGGAGGCACCCTTCGAGTATTGCACTAAACTAAGTGTCTCTCCTTTAGCCCCACAACTAGGCGAAGAAGCCCTTACAAAATCACTTCCACCTTCCCTGGTGCGGCGGAGTAGCCGGGTCCTTTAACACAAAAGAGATCTTCTTCTTCTATGAACTTCCCTCAAGCAAGACTTGAATTCGATGGTACTAAGGTTCAAGCTCGTTAGAGAAACTGTGTGGAATCCCTGTCCACACTCCCTTGAGTCCCCCTCCAAGGATCTTCTTCCTCTCTCAAACTCCACCCTTTCCTCTATCCTTTTCAAGCTCTCTCTTCAAGTTTCTCCCAAAAGAACTAAACTATAATGGCTGCCAAAGACACTTACCAAGTCTGTTGTCAAAGCTTAAATAGAAGAGCTCAAAACGAGCTCATTAATGCAACTTACCGACATTATCATCAAGGATGATACTAATATCGTCCTGTATGATCAGTGCAAAATAAGCCTAATCAGCCGGGATGATGTGAGACAAACAGAAGAAATTTATTCTTATTATCTAGAATGATAATATATCATCCTAGTCGATCAGTACAAATCTTGGAATATTATCCTGAACATCGCCCTGAATAAGAGCTATCATATGTCCAATCATCCTGTGTATCGTCCTGGCCGATCCTGTGATCGTCCAGGATGATTTGATCATGCAGTCAGCCTTAATTACTTTCCATAATTACCAAATTAATTTAGGCATAATTATACTGCATCATCCAGCCGATAGGATATCGACCTGGATGATGTCCTAAAATAAAGAATACCTAAATAGATCATGACGACTGATTCTTTCTGATTTAAGCCTATCGTCACGGCCGATACAATATCATGTAGGTTGATCGGCTTAATAACGGCTAACATAAATATGATGCCCTAATTAGAGTTTCTATTTTTGAATTGATCGTCCAGGCAGATATAAATATCATCCTGGACGATGTTACCAAAAATAGTAAACTCTAGGGAACTGTCAGAAATAGTTCTAAGGTGTGTGTGTGCAAGATTACTTAGCATCAAGAGCCACACCAATTACTATAGTCTCTAGAAAGGAAAAAGGTGAAAACTAACTCAGATCTAGTCTACCCAATCTTGAGCTGGTTCAAATTGCAGTCTGATCTTGTGGACCTGAAATGTTAGTAGGTAAGGCAGTCGTAGAGAAACAAGAGTATTTTCTATCATCAAAATCATAATCCATGAAAACATATTCGCAATAGAAGGGTCATTTCACATTGATGAAACATAAACTTTTGAGTCAAATTGGGATCCTTTTTATGATTCAACTGATAATTTTGTGATAAATTGCACTTTGAGAGGATAAAATGTGGCAAATTACTTAAGAGCAGTGTTAGAGTCTCTTCTTATATGTCATTTTGAAAGAGATCATATATAAGATTTATTTTCACGTTATGCACAAAAAAATTACAAAGCATATTTCTAAGGAGAAAGCTAAGTTTCTTGTTTTAATACTAACATTGAAGATAAAAGAGTGAAGAAGGAGCTTATGAATAAGAATCATTTAAACATATCAATGAATACTACATGTACCAAAATAATATATGTGGCAGAAATCATTTCTCTAGCTATATGATGTACCCTTTGCGTTAAATTTTTTAGTATATCTTGATATTATATAAGTGCCAAACACAAAAATGATGACAATTATGTTGCAATTCGGAATACCGAGCTTGAAATTTTGATGATAACAAATATTATTGATTGTATTTTCATATATATATATATATATATATATATATATATATATATATATATATATATATATATATATATATATATATATATATATATATATATATATATATATAAAATGTACTAACATTTCATATACATCATAAACCATGCAAGAAAATTAAGAGCTAAAGGTTGGGTAGAATATATGGTTGACAAGAGTTTATACTTCTTATTTATTTAGTTTTAATTTCTTGAGTTAAAGTCCTCTAAAATGTGTATTCTTTGTTGCAACTATGCACACATACATAAGGGAGTGAGAAAATAAGTTTTAAAAATTTGAACTAATCATGCTGTATGATTCAGATTATAAAGTATGATCAGTTGTTATTAAAATGAATTAAAAGGCTAGTTTATTTATTTATATTTTTAAACTAATCATACTATCGATACAAATCATAATTCATAATTTGTTTAAAATATAAACCATTTCTACCAATCAAAATTAAATATTTTGATTTTCATATTTTTAAATGATTATCTTGTATGATGTTGTTTGCAGAGTATGATATTTCTAACCTTAATTTAATCTCCATGAGTAGTTAATCAAATAAATGCTTAATTAATTTTTTTGCTTATATTAAACGATATGGATCTTACTACACAAAAATTATTCATCTTGGAAATCATCCAAGATGAAATCTTAATTTTTAAACTAATATTACAGTACAATGTGAATTTTACTAGATGATATGCAAAAATGCATTTTAGTCATCCTAGTAATCATCTTATATAATTAAAAGATAAATAAGATAATCATACTCTACAATCTTTTGAATGTAATGTATGATCAACATACATATTTTGAAGAGTTTATCTTAGGATTATTCCATTAAACTCGATGTTATCTAGATTTTGAACAAATTGTACATCATAATCAATTTTGGTTGTATTGAAATTTTAGAGTTTTTTAATCTTGTATTTAAAGCTATTCTTAATTAATTTCAAGTGAGAGACCTTTCAATATTGAAGGGATTCTATAAGAGAGATGTGAGAGATCTTGGATAATGAAGAAGGAGAAGGTGAGTTTTGTGAGAGGGATAAGTAGTATGAGGGTTTTAACATGGTTGCTCCAATGATAGCTGCACCTTAGTTCCTCTATAGGGATTGCTAAGGCTTCTCTGTAATGAAAATCTTCAAGGGAAAAGGTTGGCGTTCTCTGCCTTCACTAGGAGGATGAAAAAGGATTGTGAGGTGCTTCGCCTTCACTAGGAGAGTGAAAAACTTCTAGGTTTGCTACCTTCATCGGAGAGTGAAAAGAACTTCTAAGGTTCTCTGCCTGAATACAAGGGAGAAAAGGATTCTAGTTCTCTGTTGCACTGGGTTGGTGGAAGTGGTTCTTGTATGGGATTCTCCACCTTATTATGGGGCTTAAAGGAGAGAAACTAATAGTTAGTGAAATACCCAGATTGGTGGACATTAGGGAGTGGATTTAGGTCATTATTTGATTGAGTCACTATAAAATTTTGTTGTGCTTGTGCTTATTTCATTTCCTTAATTTCTTTTTTCCCATTACATTTCTAAAACTTCTTCTCTTGAAAAATGCATGTTTAAAATTTTTTGTTGATATTAAATAGATTTAATCAAATTATCATCATCATTATGATTGTCATTATTTTTATTAGCTTTTGTATCGAGTGGTTACAATATTTATTCAACTTATTAAATATTTCAAACAGAATATTTTATGTTAAAAAATATTTAAATTACCAATTCACCTCCCTTAGTTGCAAAATACTATGATTTTGATGATAACAAATATTATTGTGTCCTTATTATTATTATTTTTATTATATATCTATTCTATTTCCCTGCTCACTAACATTTTAAGTCTAGAAGTCCACTGGCAACATCAATCAGCTCATGATTGGGTAGACTAGGGTTGTTTCTATTTGTAATTTCAATTTTAATATAATTTTACCTTTCTCGAGTCAAATCATGCATCTGTTGGACACTAGGCTGAGTAACCTTGCACACACACACACTTAAGGGAGTGAGTTTGTAAGTTAGAGAAATTTCTATTTTTTTAAATAATAGTATAGTATTATGTGTATCATAATAAATGATCAATCAAAGTAAAAAAATCCTACTCAGACACCTCTCTTAAATTAGAGTGATTAAACTAATCATACTTAGTGTGATAGGGGTCAAACATATCATGCTTGTGCTCTCTAGCGACTTGGAGGAAATTTAAGGTTTTTCTCTCTGTGTTCCTTCTCTTTGCTTCTTGCAACATTTATTTTGTGTTTTCCTTGTGTTTCCTTCTTTTTTTGTTTGATCTGTATGTCTTGCAAATTCTTTTTTGCCTTAACTTGTTTTTGGAGATGACATCCCCAGCATCATCTATCCCAGCTTCTTCTTTATTTCCAGTTGGAAATCTTGATCTTTTAAGGAGGTTTTGGTAGGTTCCTCTTTGTCTTCTATTAAATTTCATTTTGTATAAACTTCTTTTAAAGGATGTCTAGCTTTGATGTTCGATGACTCTGTTGTTTCAAAGCTAGGTGTGACTTTTGCTCTTACTTTGGTCGGTAAGTTTATTATTCATCACCCTAATTTGGATGTTATTTGTATGTTTTTCATTAACCTCAAGCTTTCTGGTTCTTTTCACATCAGCTAGCTTGACACGAGTCATATTGCAATTCAACTTAGTAATGATCTAGATTACAATCGCATCTTTTCAAGGAGATCTTACTATATTCAAGCTTATCAAATGAGACTACTCAAATGGACACCGGATTTTAATGTGCATGAGGAATACCCTATTGCCCCTATATGGATCTCCTTCCCAAATTTGCGTCTTCATTTTTTTTATTCTCAAATATTATTTGGTTTGGCTTCGATCTTCAGTAGGCCACTACAAATCAACCAAGCTTTGTGTTTATCTCTAGGCCATTTATGGCTTGCATTTTAGTTCGGTTGGATATTTCTAAGAAATATCCTAATGAGATTTGGATTGGTTCAGAATTGAATGGGTATTTCCAAAAAGTTGAATTTAAAAACTTACCCCTTTTTTGCACTCATTGTAAGATCCATGGTAATGGGTTAAATGAGTGTTATAGTTTGTATCCTTATCTCTGAAAGGAGAAGGAATCAACCAACAACCGCATGGAAATGTTTCCCCTTTGGTTGGCCTTGATATTGTGATTCCTAATCCAATTATGGTTGATGGTAATGTTTATAATATGTAGGATACTATTAAGGAACCTATTCCTGATGTGATTGAGGGTTATGTTACTAATGTGTAGGATGCTACTAAGGATCGAATATAATGTGCCATAATTTATAATGAACTGCATTCCACACTTGATGATGTTCGTAGTCGTGACCATGAAGAAAAATCTTTACTCTATCTCTTCTTTTCCTAATGACTGCCAAAATGTAGGTGAGCAAATATTAGCTATTACTACTAATAAAGATATTGCTTCATCTTCATCTATTACTCATTATGTTATTAACAAAAACTTGCCTGATATGGATTTTATAATGTTAAATAATAATTGCTCAATATGGTGCCTACTCAATCTATTTTCTTGCCCAGGAGGAAGGCAAAATTTATATAGTGGAAGGTAATCTTAGTAGTGACATAAGAAGTAAAAATAATGTGGTGGATGGCTATATCTTTGAGGAGGGTGAATTGCTGCAGGAAGTTAGGCAAGCAGGTTAGACCGATGATAGTAAGCTTCCTTTAAACTCTCATTATCATAGTGTGCTTTACTGATATAAACGATATAAATATTATGGCTAAATATTTTTCTAAAGATGATAATGACACTAGTTACATCAAGTTTAATAGTAGGAGAGGTAGAAAGAATAAAAACATCATTTTACAATCGCTTAGAACAACCTGTTTTCATACTTCTCATTAAGTTTATTTTTATGTTTAATTCTTATTTTCAGAATTTTAGGGGCATTTGGTGTCAATCTTCTAGGTTAAGATTTAAGAACTTATATGCCTTTACAATATTTCTATTCATGTTTTGCTTGAACCTTTTATTTTTTCTGCAAAGTTGGTTAGTTCTTATAGACTTTTGGGTTTTAAATATGTTATTTCGAACGTGGCCAATAAGATTTGAGTTTTTTGGAAGGATCCTATTAGGATTGATGTTATTGGAGATTTCACTCAAGTGATGCATTATAATGTGAAAGTTTTAAATTTTTATTATTGTGTTGCTTTTGTTTATGTTGCTTCTTCTCGGTATACTAGAAAATTATTATGAGATCAACTCAATAATTTTCATAGTATTTGTAATTTACCATGGCTAACTGGAGGTAATTTTAACATTGTTTCTAATCCTTTTGAGAGTATAGGAGGGTTCTTTTTCTTTCTATCGGTCTATGGTGGATTTTAGTAACATGATTATGAACTATAATTTAATTGACACTCATTTCTCTAGTAATAAACTCACCTGGAACTGAGGTCACTTATGGAAATAGTTGGATCGTATTTAATAATTTTTTACTTAACTCTTTTAATTCTATTACTGTTGAGCATCTTAGCAGTATTCTCTCTTACCATTCCACCTTGTTAATCAGCTTTAAGACTAGGCAAATTAATTCTTCCCCTCAATTTAGATTTCAAAACATGTGGTTGCTTCATGATTCTTTTTGGATTTGGTTTAGGAAAATTGGCAAGCTCTGTTACATCTAGATAATTCTATCTTCGGCATGAGGAGACTTTGATTTAAGGTAAAAAGGCTTAAGCAAGTTCTAAAATTGTGGAATCATAATGTGTTTAAAATTTTTTTTACTAATATTTTGAAAACTGAGCAGCAGGTGAATACTTTTGAGACTTCTTGTCAATTAAATCTTTCTGTTATTAACTTTAGCTTACTTAGGGATACTAAAGAATGCCTTTTTAAATTACAAGAACAGAAGGCATTTTGGAAACAAAAATCTATTGCTAAACATCTTATTGAAGGTGACAGTAATACTAAATACTTCCATGCCTTGGTTAAGAGGACTTGTGCCAAAAGTTGTATTAATAAAATTCTTCGAGAGGATGGGTCTGTGACTGAGGATTGCTTGGAGATTGCTAATTTAGCAGTTCAACATTTTCAAAAATGTCTCAATAAGGAATTTAGTCTCGGCCAAATTGATGACCCTTCTATTATTCCTACCCTTATATCTCAAGAGGATAATGAGTTTCTTTTTAAACATTCTTCTTTAGAGGAAGTTAAAGAGATTGTTCATGGCATGAATGGTGGTTTTGTGGTTGGGATGGATGGGTTCACCACTAATTTTTCAGAAATCCTGATATATTATTAGTAATGATCTTTATTCTGCTATTTTAGAATTTTTTCTAGGTAATTCTATTCCTAAGTTTTTTACTTCTAATTTTATTATGCTTATTCCACAAAATAACTCTATTGGTATTTGGAATGATTATAGACATATTAGTGTGCAACTTTTTAAATAAATATCTTTCTAAAGTTCTTTTGAGTCTGTTAACTTCTATTATGCCTAGAATTATCTCTCCTTGTTAGATGGATTTTGTGAAAGGGCGGGCCATTGCTGATAACATTCTATTGGCCTAAGAGTTCAGTTAAGACTTGGATGTTAAGGTGAGAGGTGGTAACTTTATTTTTAAGCTAGATATTTCTAAGGCTTTTGACAACATTGATTGGAACTTTTTTTACAATATCTTGCAGCTTTTTATTTTTGATTCAACTTTTATCATGGTTATTAGAAATTGCATTGAAGGTGCTTATTTTTCTATTATTATTAATGGTAAAAGTAATGGTTTTTTTTTAAATCCTTACATGGGTTAAGACAAGGTGGCCCCATATCTCCTGCCCTTTTCATTATCGCACTTAATTTCTTATTTGATGGTCTTACCAATCTCTTTGAGAATTACCCTAGCCTTTACTTTAGAACTTTGGGTGGTTTTCTTATCTCTCACTTATGTTTTGCAAATGACTTTATTATTTTTACAAATGCTTCAGTTAATTGGATTAATAAACTTATGGATTTTTTTATCAATTTTAAATGGTTAGTGGTCTCTCTCTAAATAAAAATAAGTGTTGTTTTATTGCCACCAAGAAAGCGCCCAATGATCATATGTTGTCCATTAAAGATTTAAATGGTTTGTACATGCTCATTTACCTATTTAGTATCTCGGACTGCCTCTTTTTAACAGTAGAAAGAAAACTTTTCTTTTTGATGATTTAATTACCTCTGTTTAGAAAAAAAATTTATCTTGGGATTCTAATTTCCTGAGTTTTGGGGGTAGAGTTATTCTTATGAAAAGTGTCCTTTACTCCTTTAATGTTTATATTTTTCAAACTATTCTTCCTACTCAAGCAGTTTGTAGTGGAATTGATAAGCTTATCAATAATTTTTTTTAGAAAGGGCCTAGTAGCAATTCAAAAATTATTTGGTCTGCTTGGGATAATTGTTGTGGAGTGTTTGCTGAAGGAGCCTTGGGTTGTAAGAGTATGAAAAATTTGGCCTATGCATTTTCTTTAAATTATGGTATAACTTTCATGTTATAGTGAACGTTTGGGCTAATTTTATGTTTGTTAAGTATTGTGTGGGTAAGCACCATACTACTTGTGATTTTAACCAAGGAGAATTTAAAGTGTGACAGAGACTTTGTAAAGTTAAATGGGCTATTGAGCCCTTCATCGCTTGGGGGCTTGGTGATGGTACCATTTACTTTTGGCAAGACCATTGGTTGGGTAATCATTCTATTGATTCTATGATTAACTCTTCTTCCACTATGACTATTAAGGTGAATTATTTCTTTACTAATTATTATTGGGACAATGAGAAACTTGCTAATGTTATTCCTGACTTTATTATTCATCAAATTCTAAACTACCTCTCAATACTGACTCTAATGATTTAATTTTAGGTGATTTGTCCAAGGATGATGACTTTAGACTAAAGGATGCTTGGCATGCCCTTAGATATAGAAAGGGTGTTACTATTATTTTTTTTAATGATTTGGCATAAAAGTATTCTTTCCACTATGGTTGTTTTTGCTTGGAGAGTCTTATATAAGCTCATTCCCATGGATGAAAATCTTATTAAAAGAGGTTTTATTTTGCCTTCCAAGTGCCAATTTTGCTATCATATGGAAAATATTCATCATCTTTTTATCTCTGGTCCTTTAGCTATTAAAACTTGCATTTATTTTGATAACATGTTTCAATTAAGTTATTTTATTGCTCAGTTGCCTATTATTGCTTTTCTTAATGCTTTGTTTTTTAAGACTAAAGGCCATATTAAAAATTTTATTGCTTCTCTCATCTTGTGGTACTTATTATTGGAGAGGAATAACTCACTTTTTAATGGTGTCGGTATGAACCATCATAGGATTATTCAAAATGTGAATGATAAGGTTTTGGCTCTTTACTCTATTAAGCTGCTCTCTATCAAGAATTTTAAAAAATACCCTTTTATTAATTCTTCTTTTAGGTCTTAAATGAGAGAGTGGTCGTATTACAAATGAACCTAGGTTTACTTTTTGGATCAAACCCCCCAATAACGTTTATAAGCTGAATGTGGAGGATGCTATCATTGGTTCCTCCTTGAGTTGTGGTGGGGTTATTAGAGATAATAATGGTAGTCTTATTATTACCTTTGCTGGTCCTTTAAAAAAGGATGATGGGAACTATGCTGTCATCTCTGCTATTCTTTATGGCTTATGGTTATGTATTTCTCTTGACTTAACTAATATTGGTATTGAAGTTGATTCCAATTATTATTATCAATTTTTAAATTTTGATGTTGACATGGTGTGCAATCCTACTTTGTTTTTTCTTATGAGGGATATTAAGAATTTGTTGATTTTTTATGAACTACTCTTTCAATCATATTTATAAGGAGGGCAAGGCTTGTGCTTCTTGGCTTGCCAATTGGGGGTGTGGTTTGGATTATTTCTCTAATTTGGCTGGCACTAACTTCCCTACTCTGCTGAAAGGGATTTTATGATTAGATCAAATTGGTTTGCCTTATGTTAGAATTTAATGTCTATTGTTGGTTGGTGCCTGGAGTTTTCCTTTCCTTGCTTCTGGAGGATGGTGCTTTGTTGGTTTTCCTACGGTGGTGTTTCTGCCGGATGCTCATTTTCTATTTAGGTGGTTGCCTTGTCTCTTAATCCGGGTTTATGTTTCCCAATTTGTTTGGATTATATTTTCTTATTTTGATTTTTTTTATAGTGCTTATGGGGCTTTGTCCTGTTTTTTCCCTTATTTTGTTGGTATGTGGTTCTTTGGTTCTTGGTGCTGTTGGTTTTTTCCATATCTGTTAGAGAGGGATGATTTTTTCTTGGCATTTTTTTGGGTGTCTAGTCATAGTTCTTATGGAGCTGGCTTTTGTTCTTAGCCTTGCCACCTGTGTGCTTAGTGGAGCCGGGGTTGGAGGGTGGCTCTCCGTTCCTCTTTGCCTCAATTTTTTTTGGGCTCTGTTGTTTGGATAGATTTAAGGATGGTTTTTTCCTAGTTGCTAGTTTGGCTGGGGGTTTCTCTTACTTGTGTGTGTTGGGAGTTGTGTTTCTTATTCTAGTTTATATTTCTGGTTTTTTATTCTAAAGCTTAATGCCACTTCTCTGTTTGGCTTGGGGGTCTTGGGGTGCTGTGGCTGCTTCCCCACCTCTGAGTTGCAGTTAGTTCCACATTTTTATCTTCTGGTGAGGTGAGTATTATGTGTGTTCAAGTCGTTTGTTGGATTCTAATTGGTTATCCTTTTAATTTCATTAATGCTGATGTAGATGTGTGCTTGGATTATCATCCTATTGTTTTTTGGATATATTTGTGTTATGCTTATTTTTCCTATCAACCTTTTTTGCAGAAAAATTTAATACAGATGTTCGAAGTGGTGGTAATTAGGTTTGAACCATGGAGCTTCCTATTATTTTTTTCTTTTCTCCTTCTTTTAGGGTGCTCTTTCTTGAGCACCACAGATTGTACCTAGGTGTTCTTATAATTTTAAGTAGTAGGGAACTCGAGCTCCTAGGATTTTTTTCTTTCTTTTTATGCTCTTTTGAGCATTAGCAAATTTGAGGTGCCTTTGAGAACTTTGTAATCCTATTTTTAATTAATGCTAGGCCCCTCTGTGAGTTTCCCTTATAAAAAAATAGTAATTAAACTATAAAGAACATTCATTTTGATTATGAAAAATAGCTACTAATCATAATATAAGTAATATTTTAATATTTAAATTTTGTTCTAATCATACAGGATGATGTAAATTGTACTAGATAATTTATGACAATCATACCTAAATTGATCATGTTATTAAAGGACTAATCATGGTAGAATTGCTTGATCAGATCATACAGGATGATCAGTAACAATCATATTAGACGACTTCAGAGATAAATAGTTTGATACTTGATTATCCCGCATTATCCAAGACCAAAAATCATTATTTTTCATCTAATCATACAAGGAGATTGTACAGGATGACCCGAGAGATGTATGATACAATATTTAGATGATCACCTATCCTACTAGAAGATCATTATAGTATCTTAAACTAATCATACAATATGATCAAAGAATTATTTGGGAAAGTCAAGATAAATACTTAAACTGATTGTATAGAACAATATGGGTTGTACTATCTAAAAAGAATATTTTGTATTGATCGTACAGGACGATCTAACTATCATACTGGATGATCTTTGATGATGAATTGAAAATTAAGGTTTATTTTAGAGACTTTCTATTCAAGCTGTCATATCTATCTTCTGAGAGATCTTTTATTATTGTTTTATCTATAGAGGGAGCATAGAGGAGGAAAAGGAGAGCTTTTAAAGAAGGGAAAGGGAGAGATTCTTGTGAGGGGGAGTTGTGAGGGATTCACTAAGGTTACTCCAAGCAAGGTTTCCATTATTTCTTCAAGAGACTTTCTTAATTATTTGGTGGCTCTAGGGAGACATTCTTTAGCATCAAATTCAAGTTCTCTATCTACTCCACAAGGGAGTAAAAAGATTCATGTTCTCTACCTACCACTGGAGGAAGTAAAAGGATTCAGGTTCTCTGCCTTCATCCGGAGGGTGAATAAAATTCAAGGTACTCTGCCTCACTGGAGCGACATAAGAGATTTTTGTAAGGGCTTCTTTGCCTAGCTGTGGGGGATAAAGGAGAGACACTAAAAGGTTTAGTATAATACTCAAAGGAGGACTCTAGGAAGTAAACGTAGGTCAAATTTTATTGAACCAATATAAAATCTGGTGTGTTCATTCTTTTACTTTTTGGTATTTTAATTTTCACTCTCATTTGTGATTTTTGTGTGGTAGATATTTTTTATTACTGTGAACTTATATGCTTCAGCATTATAGGATAATCTTGTTTATTTTAAAATATTTAAAAAGATAACAAGACTTTTCTTATTTGCTCTAAGTAATTTTTAAAATTACCCATTCACCCCCCTCGTGGTTAGCCTCGGGCTTGTTCTTAAAGGTTTAACAACCTTCATGAACTTTCATGTGGTATTAAAGAAGGATTAAAAAATTAAGTTTTTAAATAACTTTTAGAAATTAATCAATTACTAACTTTAGAAATCGTAATGATAGAGAAGGATATTTAATTACACGACCACCTTTATTAGTGTTTATATTTGTGTTAGATTTCAAGCTGATCCAAAAGAGTTCCATTTGAATGTGTTGACCTCATTTTTGTATGAGGTCACTTGGACCAATCCTGACCCTAAATCAATTTAATCTCCAAACCAATCCAAACTTTAGGATCCTCCTAGAATCCCGACCTTAGGATCTATTCTAGGTCCTAGGATCCTTCTAGACTTCAGACCTTAGGATCTACTTCAATCTTAGATCAATCCAAACCTTAGGATCTACTTAGATCTTAGATCAATCTAGACCTTAGAATCTACTTAGATCTTAGATCAATCTAGACTCAAATCTAAGGCCAAAGGTCCAAGTCCTAAAAGCCTTTTTTAATGTATTTTCAAACACTTCAAAACCCAATCAAATGACCTCTGATTTAGAGTATATCACTTGAAAAGTGATAAGTTATGTCTCTAAAGGTAACCCTTCAAATTTGAGTCCATTCTGAGGTCTCTAACCCCAGAAACTTAATCGAATTCCAAAGGCTGTAAAACCTTCAAATATTTATGGCCTATGCCATTAGATCTGTCACTTAGTAGATCCTGACCTTAGAGCTTTATCCAAAGCCTCTAACACTTCTAAACCTTTAATCCTAACCTGTTGAACATTAAATTGCATTTTGGTGGACCCACTTTGATCCCCCCAGTTGACCAGGGGTCAAAATGACCAAAATGCCCTTTTAAGGCAATTTTGAAGTTTCTCTAGATTTCAACATGCCCTTTTTAAATCAAACCCTAAAACCTCTCCCAATGCAACCTAATCACCATTAGAAACACATTAGATTCAAGCTCTGACCCTAGTCAAATCTGGTTGACCAGATGACCTTTTTGACCAAAATATCCTTATGGGTTCAAATACCCATTTCAAACCAAATGGCCTCCAATTGTTTGGAACCACTTCCAACAAGTTTCTAATATCAAACCAAACATGTTGAATGCATTTCCAAACCCTGGACCCACCCGATTGACCAAGTCGACCAAGGTTGACTCAATCAGCCCTCAAACCTATTTCCACCCAATTAAGCTCCAGTTTAATTCCGAATCCTCTAAAACTCTCTTGAACTCATTCTAATTGATTTGGACTTGACTGATCATCCCGACCTAGTCACTAGTTGATTTTCTTAACTATGCCCATATCTAGTCAAACTTGGCCCATTTAGGTCTATGTTTAAACCCAATTAAATAAAGCCTATCAAATTTACAAGTCCCTTCAATCATATGCTTTGGCTGCCACCTCAGCATTATTGACCATATTGATTGGTCAAACAGTCAATATAAAGCTTTAAAAGGCTTAGATGATCAATCTTGCCCTAATGAACATGCCACCTCAAATCCACTTCACTCCAGCAGTTTCAAATAGCTTCTAGAGTATTCTTAAGCTAATCCTAATCCTTAGATTAGGATTAGATCAAATCTAAATTATCCCTTGTGCTCAAAGGACATTTTCACCATTCTACATAGGTGTACTTTATCCTTTTTATTCCCTACTTCTAACTTCCTTGGAGATAGATGGCATGCATAGAGGAGGCTTCCAAGTCGATCAGAACCATCCCCTATAGCTAAGGTATCTTGAATGGGGGGGAAAGGACCAAAGAGCGATGATTCTAACACTAGCATTCTCTCACTCAATCCCTCTTCCCCAGAGCTATTCCAGCCTCCAAAACTTTCCAAAAACCTTCTCCAGACTTTTTCCAAGCACTCCCAAGGTTTTTTTCATCAAAATCTAGCCTCCAAATCCCTCATTGAAGAAGAGAGATGATTTAGAGAGAGAATCAGGAAATCCAGGAATAACTTCAAATATAGCTAGAGACAACTCTTGGAGTCTTCACCAAAGTTGAAGAAGGCATCTTTAGCTTTCTAACAAGCCCAATAATTCAAAAATCTGATGATTGGATCGTAAGTTATTCCTATTTTTAGTCAAATTTTAAATTTGAAACTGTAACAAATCTATAATGCATGGAGCCCACAAACTCCAAGCATTGTTAGATCACGTCACCCTCTAGCTACAGTTCAAATTTCGTGCGATTTCGTTGAGTATTTTGAATAATATGGGCATTTGAAAATCTTTGACTCTAGTTCAACCAGAGCCATCCAATCGGTCCTTTAGCGCGATCGGGCAGCCCAGAAACTGTCGTGTCAGCTCCCAGACTCGCGCAGCTACCCTCTGGCTCGAACATAGGTCATTCCGTTGTCTTGAAGTCGAGTGGCGCTCTCGTAGCCGCCCGATCAGACTGCGGTAAATGAACGGCCGATCCAGCCGTCTAACGTGGTTAAGTGCCGGGATCCAGTTAGCCACATGTCGCAACGCCATTCGGCGCCGCCGTTTTAGTGCCAAGTATTGGCGCCGGTGGCCGATTTGACCAAAATTGGATTAAAAAATTAAAACAAATGTCCACATCTTCTAAAATTCACATAAAATTGAGTTTTCCACCAAATGAGATGTTCTTGGGCTCGTCGGAAAGATAATTTAGTGTAGTATTTATTAAAATTAAAATTGTTTTTATTTGATTTCTATATTATGTGATGTTTAAGTTTATATTAATTTTAATTTTTATAATTTTCTCAGAATCCAGTGGTCAACTGGAGTCCAAATTTTGGTGGAAAACTATTGGGTATCTTAGGCATGTTCAGTGATTTTTCTAGGGTTAGACACTCAATAGATCTCTATGATGTGAATTTTTAAGATAAAGGGTCCATTTTGGACCCTAAACTTTAAAAATTCATAACTCCTTATATTTTTTCCTTTTACTGTGAAACTTCTGTGATGTGAATGCGTATGTACCATGGTTAGATACACTAACTTTCAAGCCTATTTAAATAGTAGAGCCACCTAAGAAAAATAATTAGGAAAATGTCTAGCAAAATTCCTAGCGCATTGTACACACACCAATGGGGGTGAAACTTGAACATAGTAAACATAGTGACATTTTGAATCATAGGTTTAAATTTGATTGAATTGGAGCTCATTAGGTCAGAAAATTAAACAAGTCAAAATTAACCCCTTAATTAAGTTTTAAAACTTCCAAAAATTATAATAAATCAAGTTTAAATCCAAAAAATATAAATAATATGTTATACTAACCAGAATTCAA
The DNA here is from genome assembly GCA_022539455.1 of Dendrobium nobile. NCBI lineage: Eukaryota > Viridiplantae > Streptophyta > Magnoliopsida > Asparagales > Orchidaceae > Dendrobium > Dendrobium nobile. The sequence goes on along the minus strand of CM039728.1, from coordinate 30,053,264 downwards.
CCCTTAAACAACGAAAAATAAAACAAAATTTATTTGACAACAAATTAAAGCTTAATTTAATTTTAAATAAAATTTAATATTTAATTAATTAAAAATAATTAAAAGTTCCAAAAAATTCCCAAACACTTGATAATCTCTCCTTAGGTCATTTGGAGCAAAATCAAGAAAACCCCTCTAATTAAATAATTAAATAAATTCAATAAATACACAAACCTTGAAAAGTCTTAACTAATTCTACAAAACTTCAAATTGACCAAACTTAAAAAAAATTCAAATCATAATTAAGTCTAGTATTTATCAAAAATATTAAACCTACTAAAATCACTCAAAGTTAAAAAGTCATCAAACCGGTCAAACTTAAGTCAAAATTAAGTCAAATCTTCGAACCTTCATAACTAAATCAAAATCAAGTTAAATCTTCGAACCTTCATAACTAAATCCAGAAAAATCCAATTTCAGCGTACTTATAGTTTAACTGATCGTATTAAGGTCTAGTATTTTAATAAAATATTAATTTCCTAGAAAACACTCTTAATTATAAATTCAATTTTTAACCCCTTAATTAAATGATTAAAATAATCCAAAAAATTCCTTAAACTTGAAAGTCACTCTAAAACTCTAGAAATATTTAATTAACTTTAAAATATAGCAATCAACCAACTTTAATTAAAATTCATTAACTTTCAAACTTTAATCAACTTAAATCACTTAATCATACCGGGTATCACTAGAAACCCAGGCCTATGAGGCTATTAGCTTAGCCCCAAGAAAGGTGAAATAAACTTCACGATCTCGGTGAGAAACAAAGGTCATATCCAACAAATAATTAAAATTTATTTTAAAATTAACTTAAAGTCATTAATATTTAAACTCGAACCTAAATTTTCCCTTAAGCCTGTCAACCAATCGAACCTTAAGCAACTTCAATATAATGATCCTACTTAGGACATATCCAAACCACACAGCCTTACTCACACACTTTAGATAATTTTCTAGGACAACCAATTCTAGTTTTAGGCTAGGCCGGTGTTTACTTTTTTGTTGTGTGCCGGGTTTTCAAGCTTTCACTGTATGTTGGTTGTTAGCTTAGTATTGATTGACTGTCTATTTATTTATTTACTTCATTCTATTGAGCTTTTAAATTTCAAATATATAAACTACTTGAGATCAATTATAACTGCTTTGGATTATATATAACTGCTTATTATTTGGATAACCATGTAGGATCGAGTCTAGATTTTTTTTTAATTTTGATTAATGTAATTTGATATAATAAGAGTTATACTTTAAAGTACTTTGAAAATGGGATGTTAAAACTTCCAATTTGGGATCCAAAGAGGAAGAGACATCCCTTAGAGGAGAGTCCCTCTCTATTTGGAGCTTTAAATATGGATGATTTTGAAAATATCAAAAGAGGAAAGATAACACCCTATTCAAGGGGGAGTTTCTTTTCATTTGGATATCCGGACCCTATGATCCAAGAAGCAGCAGAAGGATGAAAAAGTGGATAACGAGAAGACCCATTCTCAAAGTCACTTGAGTCTTAGGATTAGAAATCCAGGTTGTTGTCAGTGGTGCCCGTCCACTTTACTTTTCTGCAATTCTGGGATATAATATTAAGTGGCATTTACCACATGGACTTTAAATTTGATACTGATTTAAATTAATTAATTTATTTATTAATTGATGTGTTGACTGCGATTAGGACTTGCCTACTTTTAGTAGTTTTTTTGCGATTCTTGCATGTTGATTTTGATTTAGCCTGGAACCCGACCGTAGGCTTATAAGGACTTATTCAAAACTATTTCTACTTAAACAAAATTAAAACATTTAAGCTCACATAGAAATTCTAACGAATTTAAGAAGTAAGCCCAGGATCGCCGGGAGTTATCATTTCAAAAGTCTTAATTCAAATTCAAGCATTTAATCGAGTCGATTAGCATGCATCGCATTAGCAACAAATTTAAAAATATATAAATCTTTAATTACATTTGCTTAAGCATCAAAAACCCAACGTAAGTTAAAGGAGCCAATTAGGATCCGCTCTAGATGTCAGTCCTGTTCTCAAAAACCTATCTTAAATAACACCCTTACCATTCAACATTAAAAGGCCAAATACATGATTTTAAAGCGCCTAGGTGGTTTAGCTGGCTCCCCAATCCAGGCCGGAATAAGTCCAGATTTGCACTACATTAGCTAGGTTCGGGTTACTTTTTAGTACCCGCTTTAGACTTAAGTTCTGAGGCAAGCTCGAGCTATAAGACATCAACATCCGGGAATTGAATCCTTTCTACTAAAATTGACCATTAAACTAAACTTCTCTTTCAATCAAATTTAAGATCAACACATAGGATAGGCTGGAGTATTTTTTTAATCATTTCAGAATCATAAAACACTCCCTACTCGTCTTCCTTAGACTCCAAAAATAAGTGTTCAATCTTTAACTAATCCCACTTGGAATTCAAACCCTTACCTCCTTTGACAACAAACTTTAAAAATCTTAAAAAAAAAATTATCGCTATTTTAATCGAGAGTATTCGTAGAAAACTTTTGTATCCTATGATGTAATTAACTACAAGGGCTTGCGCTCTTAGGAGATTTAGAAACCAAGACCTAATTTTCAAAACCTTTAATTAATTATCTTTGGAAAAATTAAATACAACGATCATTATCGTCATTTTCAAACGATCGATAGTAATTGATATTTTCTATCTTTAGAGAGATATATCAATTATTATTGTAGTTTTGATTATGAAATTAATGATTCCTTTATGAAGATTAGCATAGCCAGACACTTGATTGAATTTAATGTTGACCCTCCGGGGGCATATACGATTCTTTCTTAAGTTTGACTACAATAATCATGATGAATTCAAATTTTGTAATTTGAACTCATTAGGGAATAATATGTTCACCTCCCGATGTGATATATTATTTATAATGATGGGTTCAATTTTAAAATTACAGAAATTAAACTTTCATAAAGAAAATTAATACTTTTTCAAAATATTATTTTTCAATCATAACAAAAATGGCGAGTCCTCTGGGGAGGGGTCTCACTCTTCATCTTTAATAGCGGTTCAATTTTTATTGCATTGGTAGTTTTGAATACCTTTCCTTCCAATGGTTCCTCTCCCATTTCTTCCTTGGGTGAGTGTGGCCAACTCAATTAAGACATGTCAATGAGAGGTGAGTGTAGGAAACCTCCTTTAAGCCGGGCTTTGATATTTTGCCTCCAACTTGATTGGTAGAGCAAAAGAGTCAAGCCAAAATCCTCCTGTATATGTTATAAACTCTCATGCGAATAAATCTCCTTCATGCTAAGTTTCACTAATTAAAGAAAATTCATCAAATTCAAAATCAAAATTTCAATCTTCTAGCTTAATTCAATCTTTTTCAAATCCTTCTTATATTCAATCATTACATATGGAATTGTAACTTTTATAGTCCCGTGTGTGTGATAGAATATAGACTTCTTGTTCAAATTCAATTATAGAGTTCGAATCTTTCTGATAGAGTCTATATTTGACATTTAACTCCCAAGCATTCATTGGGATGAAAGAGTCGGGTTGACTTTTAAGAATCTTCCTCGTAAATTTGTAAACTGTTATGGTTAATCATATTCAACCCATTGAGTTTCAAAATAAGGGGAGATTCTGCCAGATTTTCAAAAATTCAAAATCTTTCAAATCAACTTCAACCACCGTTGCCATGTGTCTTCTATAACATTTTGTTGTAGTTGAACACATGCAACATAAGTCTAAACTTCTCCAATCAATTCTGGGCTTTGATATTTCACCCCCAAATAACATGCTAGGATGAAAGAGTCGAGCCTAATTTCTCAGGATCTTCAGGTTACTTTTGTAAACCTACACATTCGAATAAAATTTAGTGTATTGAGTTTCAAAGTTTGAAGAAGATCTATTCAATTTCAACTTCAAAACTAAATTTAATATTAAGTTTAAATTCAATCCCAAAATTGATATCAAGTTTGATTCCAACCTTAAGTTCAAATTCAATTTCAAGCTCAAATTAACTTCAATTTTGAATTTAAAGTCAAAATCTGGGCTTTGACATTTCATCCCAAGTCAATTGGTTAAATGAAAGAGTTAAGTCAATTTTTGGATTTTTCATATCAATTTTGTGAACCTATATGATTGAGTGAAACTCAACAGGTTGAGTCATAAAATTTGAAGAAGATCCACTCGACTTTAACCTCAAATTCAAATTCAAATTCAATCTTAAGCCAAACTCAATCTAAACATAAAATCAAGTTTGATTTCTGAAAGTTCGTTAGGGATGTTAAGCCCTATAGAACTGGCCCAAGGCTAAATAAAGAGAGTGGTGAATTGGTAAAGAAGAAACTTTAAACAAAGTACAAACCAAAATCACCACAAATAAAACAAATGCGAAAGCAAATAATAAGAAAGAACACACCAGATTTATAGTGGTTCGGTCAAACCTTGACCTACGTCCACTCCATGGAGGCACCCTCCAATTATTGCACTAAAACAAGTGTCTCTCCTTTAGCCTCTGCAGCTAGGCGGAGAAACCCTTACAAAATCACTTCCACCTTCCCCGGTGCGGCAGAGTTGTCGGGTCCTTTGACACCAAAGTGAACTTCTTCTTTGGTGAACTTCCCTCGAGACAAGCCTTGAATCCGACAGTATTAAGATGCAAGCCTACGGGAGCAACCGTGTGGAACCCCCCTTCACACTCCCTTGAGTCCCCCATCACTGGATCTTCTCCCTCTCTCAGACTTCACCCGTTCCTCACTCCCTTTCAAGCTTTCTCTTCAATTTTTCCCCAAAAGAACGAAGCTACAATGGCTGCCAAACACACTTACAATGTGCCTTGTCATAGCTTAAATAGAAGAGCTAAAAACGAGCTCAATAATGCAAGTAGCCGACTTTATCATCCTGGACGATAGACATATCGTCCTGGCCGATTAGCTCAAATATGAGGAAAATCATCCTGAATATCGCCCTGAAATAAAGCTGGACGATGTATAATCATCCCGGATGATCTTGCGATCGGCCCGGACGAAATCAGCATTAATTTTTTTCCAAAATTGCCAGAAAATTTTTGGAAAAATTGTCTTGGATCGTCGTGGACGATATTTTATAGTCCAGGCCGATCCACCAGGCCGATATCCAAAAATAAGAATTTCCTAAGTAGATCTGGCGGTAGATTCTTTATGAATTGAGCCTATCATCCTGGCCGATGTGTTCTGCATAAAGACGGCTGCTTTAATGAGGATGCTCTAATTAGGATTTCTGCTTTTGAACAGATCATCCCGGCCGATATAAATATCATCCAGGACGATGTTACTAAAAACAGTAAACTCTAGGGAACAATAAGAAACTCTTATACGTTACAAAGCATCAGGAGCCACAACAAATAAAATAGACTCAAGAAAGGAAAAAGTGTACAAACTGACGCAGACCTAGTCTACCCAATCTTGAGCTGGTTCCAAATTGCAATCTGATCATGTGAACCTGAAATATCAATACATAAGGTGGTTGTAGAGAAATAAAAATGTTTGCTATCATCAAAATCATAAACGATTGATCTACAACAATCTCCCCCTTTTTGATGATGGCAAACATTATGATTTGAATTTGCAAATATGAAACATTTTCTCCTAATCTCTCCCTTACTAGAATAACACTTTAAAAAATAGGGGAGATAAAAATATTTTTCTTGTTTTAAATTTTTGAAAAAGAAAAAAATGATACAAATTTAGTAGTACGTTCTTCCCCTTTGACATTATTAAAAAGAAAGGAGGCACTAATAAAAAACAAAACTAACAAAAGACAAAAATGTTCCTTGATCTAGTGAAAAAAAATATTCTTAAAATGAAAAAGTTACCTCTTGGTTTTAATAAAAAACTTAGTAGAATTTGATTGACAACGCATAGCCCAGAAAAGGTTAGAACTTCAGAATTTGATAATCTAAACTCAAGTTCTTTAAAAAGGCTAAAAAACTTTTTAATTCAATATCTAAATCAAGGAATAAATTAGAGAAAGAAACAATTATTTTTCAAAAACTCCTTCCATAAAATATATCTAATAGAAGATCAATGCATGAATTGTTGAATCATGAATCAAGATTTTCAAACTCAAGTATCAAAAGTATCAAGGGTTTTCTTAAGCTTTAAGAATTACAAGAATGGTAAGCATTAATTTTGTGGGCTCATTTTATACCTCTTGACAATTAGTTGGTGCAATGCGCATCTTTTGATACACTTTGTGTATATTTTTCAATTTGGCGTCATTGCGCATCTTTTATTTTTGGCATCATTGACCAAGTTTTTTTCAAATATGCTACCTTTGTGAAATCTTAAAAATAAAAGTAAACCCATTCTATTAATAAAGTGAATTCTTGATTAAGAAAATTATGAGTTAGATTCAACAACTTGCAAAAGATTCTTATGCGATAAATAAAATGTAAGGAGATAAAAAATTTAGTTTCAAAAACCAATTTAAAAGATGAAAAAGATTTTAAATCAAAAGAAGAATAACCTCTTTTAGGAAATAGAGATTGAGAATCAAAACATGAGTTTCCTTCCTTTGATTGTTTTAGAGAAGTCAAACACAACTTACCAAAGATTTCAAAAAAATCATGAAGTAGATTTTTCATTTTTAGAAAAGTGATTGTGTGTGTTGATCAGAGAAAAACTTTCATGAAAAATAAAAATTTCAAAGAATAAACAAAACAAAAACACAAAATAAAAATGAAAAACATAAAAACAAAAACACAACACAGAAACACGAAAGGCTTTTAACCATTATCTCTCACCTGGTCCGATGCTTCAGAAACCAGATTTGCCCATGAGATTTTTTTGCCTTTCATTATTTCCCCAGTTTAAATTTTGCTTCTCCTTGCCCTTTTCTTTTGTAGGAAGAAATTTTAAATTAGGGCACTGATTTTTCATATGTCCAGGCTTCCTGCATCGAAAGCAAATAACGTTAGAAGAAATATGGAAATCCTTACCACTTTTACCTTTTTTCCACTTTTGCTTATGCTTTGGTGAGCTTTGTGATTATCTTTACAAGTCATTGCATTCATCACCAACTAAGCAATCTTTTTCCGTATCTTCAATTTTTAGAACAATCATTTCACCTGCATCCAAAAGTCTTTGACCCAAATCTTGCTCGTAGGAAATGAGTGAGCCAATTAAATTATCAATAGAATAATCATTCAAATCTTTTGATTCACAAATAGCAATAACTTTGACATCAAATTTTTCAAGTAAACAACAAAGAATTTTATTGATTTTTTCAAAATTTGAAAACTCTTTTCCTAAGGCATGCAATGATGTTACAATTTGAATGAACCTAGTGTACATGTCTAAGATCATCTCATAAGATTTCATGGAAAACAGTTCAAAATCATGCATTAACAAATTTAACTTGGATTGATTGATTTCACTAGTGCCTTCGTATATGGTGTGTAGTTTATCCCAAACTTTCTTAACAGTAGTGCACTTAGATACTAACATAAAATCTTTAGAATTTAAAGCACAGAAAAAGCAGTTTAAAGATTTTGCACTCAATTGAGCATTTACTTCTTCTTCCCTATTCTATTGATTAAACGGAATATCAATTTTAACTCCATTAATAATATGTGACGGTCATGAATAACCAGTTAAAATCATATGCCACATGCAAAATCAATCGATTGCAAAAAAATAGACATGCGAGTTTTTCTAAAATCAAATGACATATTTTCAAATAAAGGAGGTCTGGTGATTGAATAATCTTTCGCAACATTACGATTAGCCATGGATCGAAATTCAAAAACTTTTAAAAACTTATTTTATGAGAAGAAGCTTTGATACCACTTGAAAATTTGTTTGGGATGTTAAGCCCTATAGAACTGGCCCAAGGCTAAATATGGAGAGTGGTGAATTGGGAAAGAAGAAACTTTAAGCAAAGTAAAAATCAAAATCACCACAAATAAAACAAATGTGGAAATTAAATACGGAAGCAAATAATAAGAAAGAACACACCAGATTTATAGTGGTTCGGTCAAACCTTTACCTACGTCGACTCCTTGGAGGCACCCTCCAAGTATTGCACTAAAACAAGTGTCTCTCCTTTAGCCCCGACAGCTAAGCGGAGAAGCCCTTACAAAATTACTTCCACATTCCCCGGTGTGGCGGAGTTGCTGGGTTCTTTGACACCAAAGTAAACTTCTTCTTTGGTGAACTTCCCTCGAGACAAACCTTGAATCCGACGGTATTAAGATGCAAGCCTGCCGGAGTAACCTTGTGGAATCCCCCTCCACACTCTCTTGAGTCCCCCCTCACAGGATCTTCTCCCTCTCTCACACTTCACTCATTCCTCACTCCCTTTCAAGCTTTCTCTTCAAGTTTCCCCCAAAAGAACGAAGCTACAATGGCTGCCAAAGACACTTACAAAGTGCCTTGTCATAGCTTAAATAGAAGAGCTAAAAATGAGCTCAATAATGCAAGTAGCTGACTTTATCGTCCTGGATGATAGACATATCATCCTGGCCGATTAGCTCAGATATGAGGAAAATCATCCTGAATATCACCGTGAAATGATGTTGGATGATGTATAATCGTCCCGGATGATCTTGCGATCGGCCCAGACGAAATCACCATTAATTACTTTCCAAAATTGCCAGAGAAATTTTGGAAAAATTATCCTAGATCATCCTGGATGATATTTTATAGTCCAGGCCGATCCACCAGGTCGATATCCAAAAATAAGAATTTCCTAAGTAGATCTGGCGGCAGATTCTTTCTGAATTGAGCCTATCATCCTGGCCGATACAAAATTGTCCAGGACGATGTGTTTTGCATAAAGATGGCTGCTTTAATGAGGATGCCCTAATTAGGGTTTCTTCTTTTGAACAAATCATCCCAGACGATATAAATATCGTGCAGGATGATGTTACCAAAAATAGTAAACTCTAGGGAACAGTTAGAAACTCTTATACGTTACAAAGCATCATGAGCCACAACAAATACAATAGACTCAAGAAAGGAAAAAGTGTACAAACTGACTCAGACCTAGTCTACCCAATCTTGAGCTGGTTCCAAATTGCAGTCCGATCATGTGAACCTGAAATATCAGTACATAAGGCAGTCGTAGAGAAATAAAAATGTTTGCTATCATCAAAATCATAAATCATTGATCCGCAACAATTTCAACTTTAAACTCAATCTTAACTTGATTTCGAATTCAAATTCAAATTTTGACATTTTGCCCCAAGTCAATTGGTCTAGCGAAAGAGTCAAGTTCCACTTATTAATTCTATGAACCACCGTGTTTAGTGTAAACTAAACACGATTGAGTTATAGAATTTTGAATAAAATCAATCAAACTCAAAACTCAAATTCCATTTCATAATCACTAATTCAAATCATTTTCTTAATTCAAGAAAATCAAGCGCTCAAATGGCTGGGAAACTCGTCTTCTCAATAAATAGATATGTACCTGTAGAAGAAATTCTCAATGGCAATTTAATTCAGTATGAGATAGGATTTTAGAACCTTAAACTTTCAGATGATGGAGAAAGAATCTTAGATTTGTCCGCTGATACTCAAGGAGATTCTCCTTTAGATGAGACTACTTTAGGGTCAGGAGTTGACTCCCCCATCTCCAAGATAGAGGTTGATGTTGCCCTGGTATCCACTGTACCCTCTACTTAGGACAATCAAAACCAGAAGTCAATAATGATGGTTGAGCTACCATCTCAATCTGAGATTGGGTCAAGTTCTAGCACTCCTTTGGTTGGCAAGAACCAGAGGAAGAACTACCTTCAAAGAGTCAAAAAGAAGGTTGTTAAGGCCAGAAGGACTGTTGAGTCAAAAACCTTAGAGCAAGTCAAATTTGAGGTCAATCGTGAATCCGTTGCTCCTTCTACGTACCATATCCTTACACAAAGGAGGGAGGTTGTAGAGATGAGAGTGCGATCTTCAATACCCCTTTTTAACTACTACACAGAAAGACTCGAGCAAGAAAGAATTGAGCGATCACCAGTAATAGGCCATAGGCCCCCAACTGAGGGTTATGACCCATCCACTCTACTAGAAGATGTTAGGGCTCGTTACTATACATGTACCCACTACATCATCTACAGAGGAGGAGATGCAGAAACTACTTGGGGTGCCACTCTCTTAACTACTAGCCTAGTAGTAATGAGAGGGGGAAATAATCTAAGATTGTATCAGATAGTGATACCGTTGAAATCTAACTTTCAACGGGGTCCCATCATGATAAATCTTTTGATTACAATAATGTCGTGCCTTCTAGGGATAGTGCAGACCCTATAACAGTCTCTCCCTCCAAAGAGATTGTTGGAATTCAATTTCATATTGACAAGGGTCTTGCCCCCTAGATTTGCAACCTTTAAGGAAAACTTACCAATTTCTCAAGGTACTAGATCTAGATTTTCAAGATAGTTGATTACTCTTTTTAATAAAAATTGACCTCTACCTTAAATCTTAAGTAGGAGAGAGTTGTAGTTGACTCCATCAAATGTTTAGATGTCCCTCCCTCCCACCACTTCAGTGGGTGATTTAATTGTTGAACTAAAATCAATATCAAACTTAAGTTGACTTAAGAAATGAACATCATATCAATCTTATAGCAATCTTCTATCTTAATAGGCGATTCTCGCATGTATAAAATATGTTCAATGATTTTCAAAGTTAAGGCAATACTCTTTTCAAGAAGATTGGGTGTGTTTTAAGGATTATTCTTCCTTGTATAAGAGAACGAATCCTCTCTCTAATACTTGAGATATAATCCCAACATTCAAAATAAAAAGTTCAATCAATTTAAAGGTATTTAAAGAAAGTGAAGTCACTTCTAAAAAAATTTGAAATCAAAAGATGAGAGAATGCTCCAAAAAACAAAAGATGCGCGAATGCACCAAAAATCAAGAAATGCATGAAGTGCACCAAAAATCAAAAGATACGCAAATTGCATCATCAAAAAAAAAAAGAGTAAGATGGCTTCCTTCCTTTAAATCCTTAAATATCAAAATACTCGATCACCTTTAAATACTTGACTTTGAAAATTTTGAATCTAGATTCTTCACCATGCATGAATTATCTATCAGATAGAAGAATATCATGCAAGAGAATTAAAAAGATCAAAATTCTACCTCCAACTTAAATACTTTTGAAATTGATTCTAATTCAAAATATACAAAGGAGACCCCAGTTTAGTTTCTACGAGACTTGGTCTGGCTCAACAAAATTGAAATCCACCCAAATTAGTTGGAGTCGACTCTACTTCTCAGTCTAATTGATAAATTTGTTCCTGCTTATCATTCCGACAGGGTCCAAATAGTTAGAAGAAATTTCTTAATAGAAAGATCAAATCTTCTACTCTTGATAAAAATTCAAATCCTATCCTTGAGAAATGGGTATAAGTCTTTGCACAGAGGCATCTCTTCCTTTAAAGCCTTTGCAACAAAATTACACTCTATACTGGGTCCAAGATCAAACCCCACTAGAGGAGTATTTTTTAATGTTGGGAATTGCCGTTCAAGTTCAAACCATGACTGAGCAGAGTGCCCGACTCAAATTTGAGGAGCTCAAGGCCTTGCTGAGCTTTATCTTTAAGGCTCATTAAAACTCAGAATCATACAAAGCCAGAGTGGTTTAAGCTCATGATAAGATATCGCGGCTTAGAACCTTCCAAGTAGGAGACTTGGTCTAGATTCTTTGGATGCATATCTGAGAGATCGGTGGAAGAGCTTGAACCAACTCAAGACTTTCCTCTTGTCGTAGAGACGATCGTTAAAAAAAAAAAAGTTCAAACATTAACTGATCAACCCTTAAGGATGCCACCTGATATTTTCAAATATTGGGGCGGCTCTTAAGGAAGTACCATGCCAAATTAGTGTCAAATTCAAAGTCAATTAAAAGTCTTCGAATTTCCTAGATTAAAGAAATTTTTTAATTCAAAATCAAACATTATAAACTTTTAAAATTCTTATTTAAAAGTCAAATTCAAATTTCAAAATCAAATCAAAATTCACATTCAAAATCCTCCAAATCAAATTTGTCAAATTAATCTTCAAATTCAAACACATTCAAATCCAAAATCAAATCAATTCAAATTCAAAAATTACCCAAATCTAAAATTTCAAAATTCAAACCTGATCCTGTGTGCAGAGCAAGTTTCCTCCACACATGATTATTCCAGACCTGATCCTTTGTGTGGAGCAAGTTTCCTCCATATATGATCATTCCAGACTCGATCCTCTATGTGGAGCAAGTTTCCTCCACATATGATCATCCAGACCTGGTTCTTTGTGTAGAGCAAGTTTCCTCTCCACAAGACCGTCCTTTAGTGATGGAGTACGCCCTCTGAGGCACCATCCTAAATTCAAATGCTAGATTCGATCTTCCATGGGAAGTAATGCTTCCTTCCCATGAGATCTTTCTAGTCTTCTTTTCCTTAAGTTTAGGTGTGAGTCCCAGAGCTTCCTTTCCTTAGGATTAGAATCACTACTGATGGAGCATGCCCTCTGTGGCACCATCCTAGTTTCAAATTCAAATTTGATATTCTATGGTTAGGTGTGAGTCCCAGAGCTTCCTTTCCTTAGGATTATATCTACTAGTGGTAGAGTACGCCCCTCGTGGCACTACCCTAGTATCAAACCCAAATTCAATCCTCTGTAGTTAGGATTTCATCCTTTCTATACAATCACTCAATATTCTTCTCCTTAAGGTTAGGTTCTTCCCTTCCTAAGGACTATATCTACTAGTGGTAGAGTACGCCCCACGTGGCACTACCCTGGTACCAATTTCAAATTCAATCTACTAGGGTTAGGTCTCCCCTTCCCTTAGAATTAAATCAAAACTCAATCCTCTAGGGTTAGGTCTTTCCTTCCCTTAGAACCAATTTCAAACTCAATCTTCTAGGGTTAGGTCTCTCCTTCCCTTAGAATTAAATCCAAATTCAATCTTCTTCTCCTTAAGGTTAGGTTCTTCCCTTCCTTAGGACTAGAACTACTAGTGGTAGAGTACACCCTCCGTGGCACTTCCCTAGTATCAATTCAAACCTCGATTCCCTAGGGATAGACCTTTTCCTTCCCTTTGGATCAAAATTCTAAACTTGACCTTTTAATTTGGTCAATGCCAATATGTGTAGTAAAAATTTAATTTACTACCCATATTTGGGGCTCTTCTATTGACCTCATTTTTGTATGAGGTCACTTGGACCAATCCTGACCCTAAATCAATTTAAACTTTAAGATCCTCCTAAAATCCCAACCTTAGGATCTATGCTAGGTCCTAGGATCCTTTTAGACTTCAGACCTTAGGATCTACTTAGATTTTAGATCAATCCAGTCCTTAGGATATACTTAGATCTTAGATTAATCCAGACCTTAGGATCTACTTAGATCTTAGATCAATCCAGACTCAAATCCAAGGCTAAAGGTCCAAGTGCTAGAAGCCTTTTTCAGTGAATTTTCAAACACTTCAAAACCCAGTCAAATGACCTCTGATTTAGAGTCCATCACTTTTAAAGTGATAAGATATGTCTATAGAGGTAACCCTTCAAATTTGAACCCATTCTGAGATCTCTAACAAAAAAAATTTAATCGAATTCCAAAGGCTGTAAAACTTTCAAATATTTTCGGCCTATGCCACTAGACCTGTCACTTAGTAGATCCTAACCTTAGAGCTTTATCCAAAGCCTCTAATCACTTCTAAACCATTAATTCTGACTTGTTGAACATTAAATTACATTTTGGTGGACCCACTTTGATCGCCCGGTTGACCAGGGGTCAAAATGACTAAAATGCCCTTTTAAGGCAATTTTGAAGTTTCTCTAGATTTCAACGTGTCATTTACAAATCAAACCCTAAAAACTCTCCCAATGCATCCTAATCACTATTAGGAACACATTGGATTAAAGCCCTAACCCTAGTCAAATTTGGTTGACTAGATCGACCTTTATGACCAAAATACCCTTATGGGGTTCAAATACCCATTTCAAACCAAATGACCTCCGAATTATTTGGAACCACTTCCAATAATTTTCAAATATCAAACCAAACATGTTGAACCCATTTCCAAACCTTGGACCCACCCAGTTGACCAAGTCAACCAAGGTTGACTCAATCAGCCCTTAAACCTATTTCCACACAATTAAGCTCCAGTTTAATTCTGAATCCTCTAAAACTCTCTTGAACTCAACCTAATTGATTTGGACTTGGCTTATCATCCCGACCCAATCACTAGTTGATTTGGTCAACTAAGCCCATATCTAGTCAAACTTGGCCCATTTAGGTCTATGTTTAAACCTAATTCAATAAAGCCTATCAAATTTCCATGTCCCTTCAATCATATGGTTTGAACTTCTTTGAATCTAATATGAATCAAGTTATGGCCTTTTTGACCAAGTTAACCCATTAACCTTTGGTCAAACCACCTCAAATCATTTCCAAAATATTCAAGCATTAATTCTTAAGTGTCAACCCTCTTCAAGTTATTTTAATTAGCTCCTCAACTATCCTTGGCTGCCACCTCAGCATTATTGACCATATTGACTGGTCAAAACAGTCAATATAAAGCTTTAAAAGGCTTAGATGATCGATCTTGTCCTAATGAACATGCCACCTCAAATCCACTTCACTCCAGCAGTTTCAAATAGCTTATAGAGTATTCTTATGCTAATCCTAATCCTTAGATTAGGATTAGATCAAATCTAAATTATCCCTTGTGCTCAAAGGACATTTTCACCTTTTGACATAGGTGTACTATGTCCTTTTTGATTCTCTACTTCTAACTGCCCTGGAGACAGATGGCATGCATCAAGGAGGCTTCCAAGTTGATCAGAATTGTCCCCTATAGCTAAGGTATCTTGAATAAAGGGAAAAGGACCAAAAAGCGAGGATTCTAATGCTAGCATTCTCTCACTCAATCCCTCTTCCCAAGAGCTATTCTAGCCTCCAAAACTCTCCAAAAACCTTCTACAGGCCTTTCCCTAACACTCCCAAGCTTTTCTTCATCAAATTCTAGCCTCCAACGCCCTCATTGAAGAAGAGAGATAATCTAGAGAGAGAATCCAAAAATTTAGGAATAACTTCAAATACAGTCATAGCCAGCTCTTGGAGTCTTCACCAAAGTTGAAGAAGGCATCTTTAGTTTTCCAAAAAGCCTAGGAAGTAAAAAATTTGACAGTTGGATTATAAGTTATTCCCATTTTTATTACAATTTTAAATTTAAAACTGTAGCAAATCTACAATTCATGGAGCCTCCAAACTCCAGGCATTATTAGATCACGTTGCCCTCTAGCTATAGTTTAAATCTCATGCGATTTCATTGAGTATTGTAAATAATATGGGCATTTGAAAATCTTTGACTCTAGTTCAACCAGAGCAGTCCGATCGTGCCTTTAGCACGCGATTAGACAGCCCAAAAACGGCTGCGTCACCTCCCAGACTCGTGCGGCTACCCTCTGGCTCGAATGCGAGTCATTCTGCGGTCTTGATGTCGACGTGGCGCTTTCGTAGAAGCCTGATCAGACGGAGGTAAACGGACGACCGATCCAACCATCCAATGTGGTTAAGTGGCAGGACCCAGCCCACCACGTGTCATAATGCCATTCGGTGCTGCCATTTAAGCACCAATAATTGGCGCCGGCGGCTGGTTTGACCAAAATTGGATTAAAAAAAATTAAAACAAATGCCCATATCTTCTATTTGATTTCTGTATTATGAGATATTTGAGTTTATATTAATTTTTTTTTTGCAATTTTCTCACAATTCAGTGGTCAACTAGATTCCAAATTTTGGTGGAAGATTTTTCAGTATCTTAGGCATGTTCAGTGATTTTCTTAGGGTTAGATACTCAATAGATCTTTGTGATATGAATTTTTAAGGTAAATGGTCCATTTTGGACCATAATCTTTGAAAATTCATAATTACCTAGATTTTTTGTATTTTCCTGTGAAACTTCAGTGATGTGAATGCATATATACCAGAGTTAGATACACCAAGTTTTAAGCCTATTTGAATAGTAGAGACACCTGGGAAAAATAATTAAGAAAATATTTTAAAAATTTAGAAAATTCCTAGGGCATTATACACACACCCAATAGGAGTTGAACTTTAACACAGTAAACAGAGTGACATTTTGAACCGCAGTTTTAAATTTGACCAAATTTAGAGTTCATTAGGTTAGAAAAGTAAACAAGGCGAAATTAACCCCTTAATGAAGCTTTAAAATTTCCAAAATTTACAATAAATTAATTTTAAATCCAAAAAATACAAATAATTCCTTATACTGACCAGAATTCAACCCTTAATCAACTAAAAATAAAACCAAATTTATTTGACAACAAAAAAAAGTTTAATTTAATTTTAAATGAAATTCAATGTTTAATTAATTTAATTAATTAAAAATAAATAAAATTATAAAAAATTCCCAAACACTTGGGAATCTCTCCTTAGGTCATTCCTGGCTTTTGGTGTTGATTTCATGGAGTTTCAAATTCATTTGGAGCAAAATTAAGAAAACCCCTCTAATAAATAATTAAATAAATTCAATAAATATACAAACTTTGAAAAATTATAACTAATTTTAGAAAACTCCAAATTGACCAAACTCAAAATCATTCAACTAATAATTATGTCTAGTATTTATCAAAAATATTAATCCTTTAAAAATCACTCAGAGTCAAAAAGTCAACAAAATGGTCAAACTTAAGTCAAAATCAAGTCAAATCTTCGAACCTTCATAACTAAATCCAGAAAAATCCAATTTCAGCGTACTTATAGTCTAACTGATTGTATTAAGGTCTACTATTTTAATAAAATATGTATTTCCTATAAAATACTCTTAATTAAAAAGTCAATTTTTGACCCCTTAATTAAATGATTAAAATAATCCAAAAAATTCCTAAAACTTGAAAATCCCTCTAAAACTCCAAAAATCTTTAATCAACTTTAAAATCCAGCAATCAACCAACTTTAATTAAAATTCTTTAACTTTCAAACTTTAATCAACTTAAATCACTTAATCATACTGGGTGCCACTAGGTAACCTAGGCCTACGAGGCTATTAGCTTAGCCTTAAGGAAGGTGAAATAAACTTCAACGCCTCGGTGAGAAACAAAGGTGGTATCCAACAAACAATTAAAATCTACTTTAAAATTAACTTTAAGTCATTAATATTTAAACTTGAACCTAAATTTTCCCTTAAGCTTGTCAACCAATCAAACCTTAAGCAACTTTAATATAATGATCGTACTTAGGACATATCCAAATCACACAGCCTTACTCACACACTTGGATTATTTTCTAGGACAACCAACTCTAGTTTTAGGCTAGGCCGGTGTTTACTTTCTGTTATTTGGCAGGTTTTTCGAGCTTTCACTGCAAGGTAGTTGTTAGCTTAGACTTGATTGACTGTCTATTTATTTATTTACTGCACTCTATTGAGCTTTTCAATTTCAAATATATAAACTTCTTGAGACCAATTATAACTGCTTGGAATTATATATAATTGCTGATATTAGGATAACCCTGCCGGATCGAGTCTAGATTTTTTTCAATTTTGATTAATGTAATCTGATATAATTTGAGTCATACTTTAAAATACTTTGAGAATGGGATATTAAAACATCCAATTTGGGATCCAAAGAGGAAGAGACATCCCTTAGGCGAGAGTCCCTCTCCATTTGGAGCTCCAAATTTGGATGATTTTGAAAATATCCAAAGAGGAAAGATAATACCCCATTCAAGGGGGAGTTTCTTTTCATTTGGATATTCGGACCTGATGATCCAAGAAGCAGCAGAAGGACGAAGAAGTGGATAATGAGGAGACCAATTCTCAAAGTCACTTGAGTCTTAGGATTAGAAATCTGGGTTGTTGTCAGTGGTGCCCGGCCACTTTACTTTTCTGCAATTCTGGGATGTAATATTAAGTGGCAGTTGCCACATGGACTTTAAATTTGATATTAATTTAATTTAATTGATTTATTTGTTGATTGATGTGTTGATTGCGATTAAGACTTGCCTGCTTTTAGTAGTTTTTTGGCGATTCTTGCATGTCGATTTTGATTTAGCCTGGAACCCGATCGTAGGCTCATAAGGACTCATTCAAAATTATTTCTACTTAAACAAAATTAAAACATTTAAGCTCACATAGAAATTCTAACAAATTTAAGAAGTAAGCCAGGGACCGTCGGGAGTTCTCATTTCAAAACTCTTAATTAAAATTCAAGCATTTAATCAAGTCGATTAGCATGCATCGCATTAGCAACAAATTTAAAAATCTTTAAATCTTTAATTGCATTTGCTTAAGCATCAAAAATCCAACATAAGTCAAAGGGGCCAATTAGGATCTGCTCTAAATGCCAGCCTCATTCTCAAAAACCTATCTTAAATAACACCTTTACCGCTCAACATTAAAAGGCCGAATTCATGCTTTTAAAGTGCCTAGGTGGTTTAGCTAGCTCCCCAATCCAGGCCATGGTAAGTCCAGATTTGCACTGCATTAGCTAGGTTCAGTTTACTTTTTAGTACCCACTTTAGACTAAGGTTCTGAGGCAAGCTCGGGCTATAAGACCTCAACCTCCGGGAATTGAATCCCAAATTTTTAATAAAATCGACCATTAAACTAAACATATTTTTCAATCAAATTCAAGCCCAACACATAGGATAGGTTGGAGTGTTTTCTGAATCGTTTTAGAATCTTAAAACACTCCCTACTCCTCTTCCTTTGACTCCAGAAATAAGTGTTGAATTTTGAACTAATCCCACTTGGAATTCAAACCCTTACCTCCTTTGACAACAAACTTTGAAAATCTTAAATAAAATTTTTATCGCTATTTTAATCGAGAGTATTCGTAGGAAACTTTTGTATCTTATGATCTAATTAACTACGAGGGCTTGTGCTCGTAGGAGATTTAGAAACCCAGACCTTATTTTCAAAATCAAAATTTTTAAAACCTTTAATTAATTATCTTTGGGAAAATTTAATACAACGATAATTATCAAAATTTTCAAACGATCGATAGTAATTGATATTTTTTTCTTCGGAGAGATATATCAATTATTATTATAGTTTTGATTATGAAATTAATGATTCCTTTTTCTAGATTAGCATAGTCAGACACTTGATTGAATTTAATGTTGACCCTCCGAGGGAATATGCGATTCTTTCTTGAGTTTGAATACGATAATCAGGATAAATTCAAATTTTGTAATTTGAACTCATTAGGGAATGATATGTTCACCTCCCGATGTGATATATTATTCATAATGACGTGTTCAATTTCAAAATTCCAGAAACTAAACTTTCCCAAAGAAAATTAATACTTTTTCATAATATTATTTTTCAATCAAAACAGAATGTTTTTAAAAGAATTCTTAGATATCTTTTGGGAACCCAAAACTTAAGAATTTGGTATCCTAGGAATAGCACTTCTTTTGAAATCATTGGATATTCTGATTCATATTTTGTTAGATGCAGGGTTGATCAAAAATGTACTTTTAGAACTTATTAATTCATTAGAAACTCTCTAGTTTCTTGGTCTAGAAGAAAATATAATTTAGTAGCCCTTTCTACTACTGAAATAGAATATATAGCCTTAGGAAGTTGTGTGGCACAGGTTCTATGGTTAAAATAATAATTTATGGATTTAGGGTTTTTTAATTAGAACTATTCTAATTTTTTGTGATAATATAAGTGTCACTTGCATTTCAAAGAATCCAATCCAACACTCTAGGACTAAGCATATAGACATAAGGCATCACTTCATTAGGGACCATGTCACAACAAAAAAATTAAGCTATATCATGTAGCTAATGAAAATAACGTTGTATATATTTTTACAAAACCTTGGTTTTTTAAACTTTCAGCACCTTAACAATCCGATTTGGTGTTATTTATATTCATACTTAAAAATTATAAATCTACAAGTTATATTTGTGGTTTAGTTCTTTTGTGTTTATGATTATATTTTATTCTCTATTTTTGGTTTGTTTAATTTGTGCTTCTATATTTTGTGCTAGATTTATCCTTTTTTAATATTATTTTTATTTTTGTATTTCATGGATCTTATTTGATTTGTTTTAGAAAGTGTCTTGATTATCATATGAAAATCTAAAATTCCTTTTCAATTCATATTGTACGACCACTTTTGTATTATACGAATTCTTTAGATTTTACATGATTTCTTTTCAAATTTGGACTAACAAAAATTTAATTTTTTATGGTAATCATACAGTACAAACACCTCATCGTCTGTATAATCCTTCATCTATTTTTCTATATTAACATTGCAGGTATTCTGAGAATGGTTATTATTCGAACATCATTCTGGATAAGCACTTGTTAGTTTGTAAAATCCACTTGTCAATTTGCATCTAGACAAATTCAATCGGTAGGTATGATCTTTATTGACCAATTATACCAGATGAAGACCTTTCCATCTATATGATTAGGGTTGGTCAAAGGTTGTATGAAATTACTCATAGGGAAAGCAACTTTATGAAAAATTATTTCACTGCAATAACTATTATTGACAGTTTATGTTTGTATGTATAAACCCATGTTTGAATTATACGAAGTTCAAAATTATATGTATGAACCCAATTTTGTACTGTACGATATCATTCAATTTCTATAAGTTGGAAGACTTCATTTGAATTTCTTCACCATCTATTCCACATTCAATCCTTTTCAAACCATGTACTCAATCCTTCTCAAATAGCAAGAGGCAAAATGCAAGTTCATTAGACCAAAGGGAGTTCATCTTATACTGAACATGATGATAATTTTCTTTCTAGAGAAAATGAACAAGCCTATGATCATTTTTTTAAGCAAAAATTACTCCTTCTCATCTTCTTATTAAAGAAGACATAAAATTTTTAATCATGCCCCTATTTCACTCCACATAAATTTCCTTCATTCTCACTTTGATTTATGGATTGCATTCTGACACCTTTTACTATTTTATTACAAATGTGAGAATGAGAGAGAATTATAGTACAATGTCCTCTTATGTATTCCACTAAAGAGTAGAAATTAGTAAGTAGGATTTGGGCACATTTTGCATCTTAGAGCTGAAGGTGTAAGGGCACATTCGATGATTTTGAGAAGTGATTTTGATTGGTCTGAAGTAAATCAAACTCTTAGGGGTATATCCTCAATCCAATAATTACCCCTTATTCATACTTTGAATCAAAATGCCAAAATCATCTAGCATGTTTTAAGATCCTCCATTATTCCTAAAGCTAGTGATCGAATCAATATCAATACTTTTCTTTCTATTATTACATACTTTATAATGTCAAACACTCCATTTCATGAAGCCCGGTTGATTCTGGGCTACATCAATAATCTTACAGACAATTGACTCTATGCAAATAGAAGGAAGAAGAATGTGGCTTTAGGACACTTGATTAAATACATTCTTGAGAAGAAATACAATCTTATTCATCCAGATCGACCAAAAAATTTACTTATCTTTTTTACTAATACTTCATTTTATATTCTTTTTAGTCAAGATCAAGGGCATGAGGGAGATAAAATTTGTGAAAAAGAGGCACCTGCTCTAGCACCTGCACTTGCTCCTGCTCCTAGATCTGAGCATCAATTCTATCAAGAAATGATCTAGAGATTTGAACATCTTGAGTCTCATTTTGATCAAAGATTTAATTATATTGAGACTCACTTTCACGAGTAGGATTTTAGATACAATGAGGATATGAGTTAGGTAAGATGATAGTTTGATTCGGTATAGGAAAACATGATGTTACCTATGGAGCAAATCCATCGGTAATGGGATGAATTTGGCAGAAATTCAACCTTTCGAGCAAAATACTAGAAAACCCACTATGATGGTAGGTTACATGTCGAAAAATAGTAACTGGTGAGATGTTTCCACCAGAAATGATTCCTATGACATTTCTAGCAGTCTTCTGGCTCAAAAAAATTAAGGAACAATCATTTTCTGAGGTGGTGAATTCTAGTATTTATTCTACTAGTATTTCTGGTGGATACATTATGCTAATAAAATCGGTAAAGAATCCACCACCTTCAGTCTTCGCACTATTATCAACAGAATGCCAGCGGTATATCCATCAGTACTTCGGATAAATCATACACCAGAAATGATGATCCACTTTCATCATATCATTTGTTCATCGGTCATTTTGGTGCATATTACGCCTGAAACCTATAGCAGAAAGAAAAAAAAACCACTTGGGTTCTAAAACAGATTTCCACAAACCAACATAGTAAAAAATGCAATACATTATACATTAAAACATATACTCAACAACAAACACATCCAGCTCTAATAAAGAACATCACCAAGCATATACTCAATAACAAAAACATGAATAATATCATTAACAAACATCACCAAATATCTAATAATAAATAAGTTTATATGTCCATAAAACAATCAAGTAAACATGTCCACAAATACACAATTATAGATATCCACATTATTAAAATAAATTACATCTACTCTAATTCAGTATCCTCCTCTCCCTCCTCTCCTGATGTTGTACTCCTCCCAATCATCTGCTCCACCATCTTTTACATTTCCTCTAACATTTGAGTTTACTGCATTTGTATCTACTGTTGTATCTCCATGTACTGCTATATCTGCATATACCAGTCAATTTGTGCTTTCCTTACTTGCTCTAGTTTAGCTATAAGGGTAGCCATTTGTTGGATATATAAATACTCTCAGGTATTTGTAGAGAAAATGGTGCCGCTAGATGTCTTTCCCTCGTATGCATAGGTTTACAAGCCTAAATTGTTTACTCTGCCATGCTGAATTCCTCCTACTGCTTGCGACCAAGTGCAATACTCAAAATATTCTATTGATCCACTAGAAGAACCTTTACCTATTGCAACTTGGATCTCCTGAGGCTATGAACAGTCCTCTTATAAAAGTTAATAAATATTTAAGCAATTTAGACATTACATTAAAAATGTTAAACTTATATACTTACATAGGCTTTCCTCGCTCGCTCATCAACCCATTATTGATCCTCTTTCCGCTTATGGGTATGACTATGCAATTATACAGAGGTTGATTCTCTACATAGCACCTTTTTCTGTATATATATTAGTTTTCAAATTAATGTAAATTATTAAAATCTTATTAAATTTCTTACCAACGACATCTGGCCTCAGTTTGTGGAACTCAACCCCCAGTTTGAAGGGAACTACCCAAGCCCCTAACATCAGAAGCTCTATTCAATCTATTTTGTTCTATTCTTCTGTTACACTCTAGGCTATCCCAAGCACTATTTAACTCAACCCAAACACTCTCACAAATCCAATGTGGTCACTCTCCTGACTTTCTAATATACGTAAACATGTCTTACTTGCGAGTCGACCCACGCTTCTCAAATTTTTTTTAAATTTTTTCGTTGTGCTGGGTAGCCATCAAAAATCTTTCAGTATTTAAGAACATATAATAAAGAATTTATATTTTTTATTTGTTTATATAGACAAGATAAAATATATAACATATTAATATAATAACTAACTTCAAACTCTCTAAACCACATCTCATGTACTTCTTTCAGAACTTTCTTCTAAGAAATATTAGGAGCTTCATACATGCTCCGTATTATGTCCCATATTTTATTTGTTGGTTTCTTTGACGGATAGAACTTAAAAAAATATGTTAGTTGTCAAAAAATTTAATCAATTTTATTTGCATATTTGAAAAATAATTAGTACATATGTGTCCTCGTCAGGTTCAATCAACCTACGACTCTTTATTGCCTGCACTGGTGCACTTGGGGTGGAAGGTCCACCTATAGTGGGCTGAGATGCTGGTGGGAGATAGTATGGCAGGACATGTGTTGGATATGGATATGTTATAGGGCCAACATGAGAAGGTGGGGGTGGCCGGTAGTAGGGGTAGACAGGAGTACTCTGCGTGATATCCGATGAAGGAAAGCGTGGGTCTGGTAATTAGTACTATAGGATACTACCTACAGTAGTAAGTAAAGGCATATTTGGCTGACTCTGGGTAGAAGGCTGAGAAAAAGAGGTGCCCTTAGTACATACAGGCCTGCTGGATGGGCCAACTGTTATCTTCTTGATGCACTTACAAGATATATTTTTTATCAATCCTCTGTGATGGTCATCACATGAAGTTATCTGTACAAAAAATTTTAAAAGTACTAGCTATATAAATTACATCAAAATTTGAATACGAAATAATGCAGCAATTATATAAATGAAGTACAATAAAAATTAAAAATATTGTTATTATAAATTGTTTGTTTATAATTGATTGTTAAAAATCATTTGCATTATGTTGATTCACTTTCATATGATGAAACTTCTTCACCAATATCAAATTCTTCATTACTTTCCTCTATGTTTAAATCTACTTCCTCTAAATGCAACTCACTCTCAATAGTTATAATTTAATTGTCCACATCGTTAGCAAGATCTTTTATGTTTGACATAAACTCTTCTTGATGTGTTGGTGGTATTATGTAATCTTCTCAATAACTCCCCTGATTTGGTCTTTATAACTACGAGACAGTCTTATTTGTCTCGAACTCTTCTGAGATAATTAGCAAAAAAGACTTAGCTTGCCTGACTAGTAATAATGAATGGGTCAAACTTTGAATATCTCCTAACCCACTTCACTTTTGTTATATCATAAAGAAAATATATTCTTGTATCTCTATTTTGTACTGGATCAAACCACTCATAATTAAATATATACACATTATTCTCATATCCAAGCTAGGAAATTGAGAAGCTGTATGAAAGAAAAAAAATCATCCCTTTAATGAAATCATCTGTTAATGTCTTTCGGCATTGCACTAATTGACTATACATCCAACTTCTTTGAGTTTTGATATCCATAATATAACCTACATATAATATGGATATATTAGATAATGTTTTAACATAAAATATGGTTATATTATGAAAACACTATGTAATAGTATCAACCACCAGAGCCACTCAAACCATTTCACATATATACTCATTTTGAAATATCTCTAAAAGTGAAACGACTAATCCACCTGAGCTTCCTCATCTCTATAACACTTAACTTAAAATTTTGCTTGCCTATTAATGGCCAATACTATGTTCCATAAAGAATTGCAGGTCTCACCATCATCTTATAGAATTTTCCCTTAAGTTTGAGGGGTACTTTTCTATCACATAACAAGCCTGATACTTTCCTCCACTTCGACCATCCAACTTGAATTGTACAACTAATATCCCCATTAATTTCACCATCACTTTGAACAATAGACCAATGATATCTAAACCGCGTATTTTTATTAATGACTTGATCACCCAAAGTAACAATCCCACCACTAGAACTATTATTACTAAAATTACACTTCATATATTAGATTTTAGTTCAACTTAAACAAAAACCTTTAGAATCTAAGGATGACCTCCTTAATTCAAATTTTTCTTCAACTCCTCGCCAATCTTATCAACAAGAAGAATATCATCAATAAAATGAATAGGTCTTGGTCCTAGTGTCCATTATGACAACAACATAAATGAGTTGACATAACATAAGCATTAAATTATAAACATTGCAAATTAATAATCTAAATATTAAATTAAAAAAAATCACTAACCAACCATCAAACTTAAATAAATAGGTAATCTCTAGATAACCTAGACTTACAAAGCTATTAACTTAGCTCCAAGGAGGAAGAAATAAACCACAAAGCCCTGGTTTAACAAAGAAAATTATTATTTAAATTGAACAACCATTAAAAATTTAGCAATAAAATACTTAGATATTTGAGGTTTTATAAACCTTACTTAACTATTTTCAAGAAGGCAAACATGTATTGAATTGATAGCTTTAAATGGCTAATCAAGATACCTTACAAAACCAATCAATAATCAACTTTAACAATTAAAATTTATCCTAAAATAAATCTCAAAACATCAAAAATACTAAAACTTAAACATAAAATATTATTTCCTTAGCTTTCAACAAACCAAACTCAACCTTAAAAAAATTCAAACAATAATAAATCTAATGATATATCCAAACCACACATCCTATTACACACACTATATATGGCTTATTAGAACAAACAACTCTAATTTTAAGTTAGGTCATTATTCCTTTCATGTTCTTTTCTATGATGTGAAAATAATGTGTATGTTAATGAGTTCTGGTTGTTATAGTTTGATGTGATGAATTTTGTAATGTTTATGATGTGCTCTCTTATAGGCATTTAGATTTTCTTAGGTAAGGAGTGATGGATTCTAATTAATAATCAAATTTTTTGTAGGTTGCCATGCTTACGTATGGCCATTAAAAAAGGGTGCTAAAGTTAATCATGATTTAAAACTAACCAAATTTTTTGGAAGAGCTTTTTGCTGCTTAACCCCCTAATCATTAAAAATATGGCAAAACTTACATGTTGCTCAAAATGAGCAAATGAATATATTTTGTGACTTATGCTTATGATTTATGTATAAATTGCTTCATTAATATGCAAGAGGTTTGAGTCATTTTCATTTTAATAATATAATTTATTAAATAAAGGAGTTATGAAAGTTTATAAAATGAGGCATTTTCCCAAAACATTAAAGGTCCAAAGAGGAAAGGACATCCTCTAATAGAGAGTTCTTTTTCATTTAGAAACTCTAAGGGATTAGTACATAAAGAGTCTAAGGAAAAGAGCCAAGTTGAAAAAGAAGAAGAAACGAAGACTAAAATGAAAATTCCTTATTTTAAAAGACTTACATAAATTCATAGCAATAGAATCCAAGTTGTTGTTGGTAGGGTCTGACCACATTTACTTTTAGCAAACCCTGGGTAGTATATTCAGTGGCACTTGTAATATGGTCTTTTAATATTTATATTCTTTTAAATTGATGTGTTTACATTATTTGCGTAAAAAGAAATTACATATTTTTCATATATATCTTTCTTGCATGTGCTTGTACATAGATTTTTTTAGGTTCTTAGGAATAAAATTTTTCAACATATAACAAAATAAAACTATTAAGATAACACATAAAGATAAATATATTTTTTTACGAAGTAAGCAAGAGCTCATTTGGGGTTTCATGTAATCATATCCTTCTCTCCTTATTTAGGTACCTCCTCGCTTGTGGGTAAATTTAGACCACACGACCTATGATGGTGGTGTTATAAACCGAGGTATGCTCTTTTTGGGAAAATTTTATTTTTATAAGATTTCTTCAAAAAATTCAAATCATTCTGATTTCATATATATTCAATTAGCATGTATTTTATTAAATTTTAATTGCATTAGCTCTAAAAGTAAAATATCATTAAATAGAAGTCTACTTATGATTTTCTCAAGATGTCTGTCGTATACTTCAAAGAACTATAAAATACAATTTCTTATTCATCTTTCATAAGATCAGAATGTATGATTTTAAGACGATTATAAGGTTTAGCTGGCATTCTACTTCAAGTAAGATGTAAGTTCAAAACTGCCCTTAAAATATATTTGGGTGACTATTGTGTATTATCCAACTTAAATCTAGATTCTGAGGTAGACCTCCAATCATAAGTCCTCTCCCTCTAGAAATATAATCCCAATTATATAATAAATTTTTAACTCAAATATAAAATATTCTCTATAAAATATTAAAGACCAACATAAGAAAATTGGAGTGCTTCTGGAGATCTCAAAATCATAAATTACTCCCTACTCTTCATTCATTTAGCCGCCAGAAAGAATTATTATGAGTTGATCCCATCCCTTTTGAAAATTCCTCACCCCTTTATTCTTGTTTTAATCCTGTAAATCTAAGAAAATATTTGCCCCTATTTTAATCGAGTGTTTTCATAAAATATTTAATTCTACTAGATATAATAAAACATAAAGGCTTGCTTTTATGGAGAACCATTAACTTCAAATCATAATAAACCTTATATTAAATTTATAAGATAGAAAAAATTTTAAAACATAGAAAATTTCATAAAAAACCTATTTTTATATTCAAAATACTTCATAGAATATCATTTTTACCTTTGTGATATGATATGATATTATCATTGTTGTTGTATTTGATAATAGAAATATAGAATTTTCAAAAATCCCATTTTTATTTTTAAATATTATTTTGGAATGATATTTCTATCTTTCTAGATGGTGTATTATTCCTCTATTTGAATTTGATTATCAAAATGAATGATTTCTAAAACTCTTCTTGTTTTTGAATCTATTATATAATAAATTCTCTACCTTTTAAGATAATATTTTTTTCTCAACATTGTATTTGATCACGAGAATACAAGCACCCCAAATCTATGTGGACTTTAAATATAAAAATTTATTTTCTCAAAAATAGATATCATCATCCTGATCATTTTGATTTTAATATTATTGAAATTTTTTTGGTAAATTGATAGTTATAATTATTTGATGTTACTACTCTCATGGCCCTATAAATAAAGGATAAAGATAAATCTTTTGGATTTTTTCCTATAACCTCCACAACTTTTATATTTATTTTTGAGGTATTTTAGCTTTCCATAGAGTATTCATACTCACTAGGCTTACAAACTCACTCCATTTTCTAACCCTAAACCACTAATAGCCTACTAGTAAGGTCCTGTGTTATTCATGAATAAATTATGATCCAAAATTATCTATGATGCTATGAGTGTGGATTTATGCCTTTGACAATAATATATGCTCACCTCAAATTACAAAAAAACCAAGATTTGTCCATGAACATTGGGAATTAAAGTTATACTACCCAGCATAACATGATGGAAATGAAAGAGAGAATCGCTAAGATGATCCAAGGTACACTGAAGAGTTCAGAAAAAAACCCCAAAAAAAATCATCCCAACTAGATCATCTAACTAGATAGATAGCTCGTCGAGGGGGATCGGAGATAAGGGAATTAACATCGGCACCCAATGCTTTCTATAGCCATAATACCAAGTGTGAAGAAGACTATAAGCCTCCACACCCAAGATAATGATGAGAGAGCTAGAGTTAAAAATTACATTCTTCAAAGTGATCATAAAGGGCAGGCAACTAGCAAAATTAATTTACTTATAAATATATGTGTCCTCAATAATAGTTTGTTGGATTGTAATATAGAATTTAGTAAGCTAATTTTTTAAGAATTAATGCATAAAATAAGTAATGTGAAAACAAGTTCCTTACTCATTAACTTGACTAAAGTTTCATCGATTTCTTCATATATAGTTTAAGATTAGCTCTATAAGTAATATTTGCTTTCAGACGTAAGAAGGATTCCTTGAGCCATATAATTTTTCATTCCTTTAGATCAAAACTTGTAATCATATGATTTGATTTTCAACTCTTACAAATAAGTACTCATCTTCTCAATTATACTCTTCAGAGACGCACCTTTTACCTTTAATTCATCAATATCTTTAGACTTAGGTTTCGTTTGGGACGGCTTTTTTACTGCTTTATAAAACGGAGTTTTAGTACAATTTTTTTATTTTTGTACTAAAACTCCGTTTTAGAAAGCAATAAAAAAGCCGTCCCAAACGAAGCCTTAGCCTTGTTCCCCCTTTCACTACATTTCTTTTTTTTTAAGATAATATTCATTGCCATGAGAATATTTAGGTTATCATAAATCCTAAATCTTATGTCCTTTCCTTCATATTATAGTTGAATTATCTATAATTTAACCACTATCTAATAGATTTGAGTGTAAGAAATTAATTAGTACCTTCGCAAACCATGGGAGATTAGAAAAAGCATAATAATAAAAAATATCCTCAAATCTAATGATATATTACTATAATATCTATTATAGATTCATATCATAAATATTTAGCACATGTAATAACTTTCCTATTTAAAATACCGACCAAATATAAAGGATCATAAATGATTATTAATACATGTCAAACTCCACTAAATACATAACCAAGCCTACGATTTTTTCAACACATTATTGCTTTCCCTATCATTACTGGTGGCATTGTTGGGGAAATATCAAATTGTTCATGCACCATCAAAATCATGAACACACTTTTTTGTCATTTCTTACAAAGCTTTTAGCATATTAACTCTTTCCATCAAATTGTTCAAAAGAAATTTCCTGATTTAAATCTATTTTATTTCAATCAGAACAACTCACCTCTCTATTGAGTATGCCATAAAGTTCAAAATCATAATCTTGTATTTCATAAATAAGCTTCTTTGAGTTATACTTAAACTTCTTGTCAATTATGTCTAGTATCTCTATATCTCAAGCAACAGGGTCTTGTGCCTCTAAACTACTCAGTTAAACTACTATGGAGAACATTCTACCTGTCAACAAATTGACATCATCTTTGAAAGCACAACTTCGTCTTACATTTTCATCCTCATCTATTTGGGATATGTACAAAGGAACAATTATTACGTCCTCCGACCGGACGTAGAGGAACGTCCGGTCAGAGGCCAAATCGCACCAAAAAACGAGAAATACCGAGCAAATACCGAGCAATACCAAACAATAACGAGGAATACCATCACGTGAAGACCCAATACCGAGTTATACCGAGCTATACCGAGCAATACCGAGTTGTACAAAAGTTGTACCGAGTTTTTCCTAGAAAAATCTCAGTACAACTCAGTATTGCTCGGTATAGCTCGGTATAACTCGTTATTGATCTTCACAGAGCGGTATTCCTCGTTATTATCAAATGATACCTAGTAATACCGAGCAAATACCGAGTTTTTCGGCGAGATTTTGCCTCCAACCGGAGGTTCCTCTACCTCCTTAAACCGTACCTAATAAAAGTTCATGTACAAAGAGGTAACCCATACTATCTAATTAGGCTGCATAAATATTATAGCATGTTGGCCTCTAATGTTGACAATTTGGTGCAATAGTATAAAAAAAATTTGGAGAAAAAGGATTCATGTAGCCGACCCCACGTAGTGGGATAAAGGCTTGATGTTGTTGTTATTGTTGCGGTGGTGGTATAATAAAAAAAAATGACATCATAGGATCTTTATTGAGTTTACTACAAGCACTCCAACTATCTCTAAGAAATTAAATGCCAATCTAAATATTAAATGATCCTAAAAACGAACTTTAACAATCTTCATAATCAATAGTACTCTCATGCTCAGAGAGTGATTAATTATGAAAACATAATTACATAAAAAATATTGACCTCCTATCAAAATAATTTCTGACAAAACATTAAAAAAATCTAATTAAAACAAACCAAATATACATAAAAATATTACTAAAAAATTCTCTGATATAGATGAGGCAGCTAGAGAGTATTGGGATTGATTTTTCCTTGAACGATGAGGCTTTCTAATAAAACATGTTCACTTGATCCCATGAACACACTGGACTGCAAGTATTCCATGACACTTATATCTATAACACATTTTCTAATTAAAGGAACATCAAATAAACAAAATGAAATTACAATGTGTTAAGTGACTACGGCTTTGTTTGAGAAAAATTTTATTATTATTTTTCTTTTCAAATTACAACTAAAATTTTTATTTGGCCACTAAATTTTCACTATATTCAAGAAATTTTTGTCTTAAAAAATTATTTTCTATTACAGCTTTAAAAAAAAAATAATTTTCTCCACAATAGCTTTACAATCACCTTTATTAAAAGTTGTAGCCATCACAAACAAAGCCTAAGGCTTCATTTGAGACAAACAAAGCCTAAGGCTTCATTTGAGACAACTTTTGTCCACTAATAAGTTTCTTTAAAAATCAATAATAAAAAAAATATCAATGAAAAAGAAAACTGTCTCAAACTAATGTTTCGTTTGAGACAATTTTCTTACTGTTTTCAGAAACAACATTTTAATATAAAAAACTCCTGATGCAATGAAAAAATGATGGTAAAAAATTGTCACAGATGAGACCTAAAATAGTATTCATTGATTCTAGACGGTAAAAGCAAAATTTTTAAATTAATAATATTTTCTTAAATATTAAACTTTAACCAAAACAAAATGTGCCTATTTTATTATAATACTTTACTATGCCACAAAGCATGTAAAAATCTAATTAAGGGAGACATAGATACTACAAAACCTATCAGTTATAATGATAGAAAGTTGCAAAAGCCAATCAAGGTATCAAGTAATTTTGGATAAGAAATTGGGAGTACAGGATTGGTATGACTGAACATCTACATACAAATGTTCTTTTTTATTCAACACGAGAGAAAAAAAAATAACACCAAATTTGCAAATTATATCAACTAAATCACATAGATATACAAGGAGCTAACCTTCTCTCAAATAATATATTCTCATGTAATGTCTCCCTCATCTTTATGTTGAATTTCTATAAATAAATCAATATATATATATATATATATATATATATATATATATATATATATATATATATATATATATATATATATATAAAGAGAGAGAGGGAGAGAGAGAGAGAGAGAGAGAGAGAGTTACCACGACTTTAACAATCAGATTAATGGGTGCTTTGCTCATAATGCAAGGAGGCCATCTTTTTTCAGAGAAATTCCAGTTTGATACAACCTGTGAACTGTCAAAGGTTTTCTGAAGCTACTCTTTTCGTCTCTCTGGTGGGTATTAATCCCTTTAAATTCTGCTTCGCGAGGTTTGAGAGTTTCAGCAAGAAATTGCAATCCCTGTATAAGCGACATATATTTTTTATTACTTGAATAAGAATACAAATGTGGGATCTTAATTCTGAAGATAAAAAGAGAAAAGAGAGATTAGAATGAGTATTCCTTAAGGCATATGGCTGCAACTTCTGGTGTTACCTGGAGTTGCTTATCCTCTATGAAGCTCGATGATGGAAGACCAGATCCAAAGTTCGCAGTAGCTTCCTGCAAGAAAATAAAATATGAACAGTTTATCTTTTAAATTCCAAAAATGCTACCTCAAGAGCACTTAGTTCAGTTAACCATAATAATACACTGGTTAGAAAAAACTCTGTACTAGTCAAATTTGTACTTGCTTTATCTTTATCATGAATATTAGCCCTACTATCTACTTGAAAGGTAAGTTATGTAATCAAGATACTTCTGAGCCTCCATGTTTGTGTTGACCAATATACAAAGAACAAAAAAAAGAAGGAATGGAAAAATCCTGCATACACACACCTTGCACCCGACGGATCCTCGAATCCTTGCCGGAATCGCGCCGATTCGGCGCCGTTTGAGTCGCATCCCGCAATTTGTGCTCAGAGCCGACCTCGATCGAGCGTCCGAAGAGGTCGTTAAATAGCGAAGGAATGGAGACGACACGGGCTGCTTCTCCGACTCTTCCCCCTCTTCTATTCTCTCTCCCACGCACACAGCAAGCTCCCGTCGCTGCTTCCATCTACCCGACGCTTCCTCCTCCGAACCTCCAGTCGGCCGAACCACTCAACCTCCTCCGACCTCACCCAAGCGAGCTCGCCACTCTCCCTGTGCCGACACCAAAGCCGAACCTCGATCAGAAGCTCCACCCCTCTCTGTTCGTAGACCACATCTCCGGCTCAGAGAGAGAGAGAGAGAGAGAGAGAGAGAGAGAGAGAGAGAGAGAGAGAGAGAGAGAGAAGAGGTAGATCTCCCCACCTCTTGTCCAAGCCGTCGCCTCCTCCGGCTCCCTCTAGCTGTTCGACTGCGCTCCTTCGACGGTTTTCCCTTCTTGTCGAGATCGGAAGTTGCAACATTTTGATCGAAGCAACTACGGGCGCCCGCTCACTGTGTAGGTAACGATCTCCCTTCCGCGCGCTTCTCTGGCCGGATCCCTTAAGCAGAAAGAGAGAGGGAGAGGGAGAGATCTATTTTACTCTATTTTGATATAACTATAATTATTATAATAATTATTATTATTATTACTAATTAACCTTAATTATAAATTAATGACAGTTAATTAATAATTAATAAATTTAATTAATAATTATAATTATTATTAATTAATCATTACATGATTAATTAAATGGTAATTATAATAACTAAGTGTGTATTAATTTTAATTAATTAAATTTAGTTATAATTAATTTTAATTAGTTAATTATAATAATAATCAATTGTACCCCCCGAGCCTTCTCCCGCCTCGACGTCCGAGCCTCCACCGCCAGTCCACCGACCCCGAAGGTATAACCCCCTAAACTCAGGCTTCCGTCCTCGATGTGTACGACTGACCGGAAAACCGCATATACACGCCTTTATTGCACGTGGTGGGATGGGACCCCGGTCCGATGCCTACGACGAGGCGGACAGTCGCCTTCCCTCTCGCTCTCTTACCTCGTCATGCGTGGCGAGTCAGTGGTCTACCCATGCACGCCTTTATTGAGCGTGGTGGGAGGGGCAACTGGCGCGACACCTACGATAAGGTAAGCGAGCAACCTTCGCCCTTTTATCTCGACTAACGTGTCGGGCCGGCGGTCTACTTATGCACGCCTTTATTGAGCATGGTAGGAAGGGCAACCGGCACGACACCTGTGTTGAGGTAAGCGAGCGACCCACGCCCTCCTGTCTTGACATGCGTGTCGGACCGACAAACCACCTAAGCACACCTTTAGTGGCCGTGGTAGGAGGGAAACCGGTTCGACGCACACGGCGAGGCCAGGCGAGCCTGGTGTACCCTTTTCTTTGCACGGCCGGAATGATTTATAAGTACCCCCGGGCGGGGGGAAAGCAACTGCTCTTCTTGTAACAGGTACCGTCAAAGACCCCATGCACGCCTTTATTGGCCGTGGTGGGAAGAAAAGTCACGGCCGAGGTGTCCTCGAAAGAGGGCACCTACCATGCACGCCTTTATTGGCCGTGGTGGGAAGGCCCAGTTTTCTCGTAGTTTTTCCCCTAAATAAGGGAGACGCCGGGAGGCTGCCGAAATTTCGGGTGAAATATTACTACACGGACCTGTTTGAACTCAAAAGAACAAAATATTTGGACCAAACAAGAAAGAGCAGTGAACTTTTGAACATGAACATGAACTGTAGATTTGTGGACCTGGCTCAGAACAAAGATCAAAATGATTTCTAAAATTCAAATCCAAATAAAATCAAGCCAGAACTAAAGATCAAATTCAAGTGAAATGAAATCAAATTGGGACCAAAATCGAATAATTTGAGCATTCAATTGAACCTGCAAAGATTCTAGAAGACTCCGAACAATCATTTGAACATACATTCGGACTCAAATTCAAAGGAACTAAGTGTGAAGAGCACTAAAATTGAACAAGACTCAGACTACAAAGGACACAAAACTGAACTTGCATTTTAAGCTCATGAACCTGATTTAAATTGATTCTGAAAGGGCTTGAACTTGAGCCTGGTTTGAGCATCATCGCCCTCTTACATTCAACGCAAGTGCAACGACCACCTGAGATCGGCGAAAGGTGAAAATGGCAAAATTGACAACGACTCCCCTACGAGTACTCCCAAGAGCTCGTAGTGGCTGCAACGGGTCCCCGCAAATATATACAAAGCACTTGTGGATAACAACAGTGTGCATATCGTAAGCACATCAAGCCACTGTGGGCACAAGTACAAACATCTCCTACAACGATCCCTACGATCGCCTGTTGATTGAGATGGCGATACGGGAGATCAATAATCAAAAGACCCCTTCCTACAAACAAATGCCACCCGACAAATCCCACCTGAGATTGGTGACAGGTGAGCATGATGTAGGAAACAATGGGTCTCCTACGAACAGTTCCAGGTGCTCGTAGTGGATACAATGGGTCCCTGCAAACAACTACAAATCACTTGTGGATAACAACAGTGAGAGTTTCGTAAGCATAGCGAGCCACTGTGGACACAAGTATTGATACCACCTATGATAGCGATGGTCAAAATATATAAGTACGTCGGGTACAAAGACAACCCGATATACGAAAAAGGACACCCCCTGGCAGAAGGGAGGAAATGTTTGAACAAATTAGAACCAAACTCCCTGGTGTTCCAAAGTTTCTTCTTAGTTCTATACTCGAGAAGAAAACAATCCCCAACATCCCATTCATAAACAATACAATCATAAGGAGCATGACCATAATGATTTGATGACAAACCAACTCTAACCAAGTTCTGAATCTCAAATTGAAGAAGATTATCGAGGCTTATGAGTTCTAGATGAATCAGTGATCACCGAAGCTTACATTGATGATTTCATAGGGCTCAAAGATGAAGGATATATGGTGTACATCAGCTCTTACGGGCCGTTGTAGAAGACTGTTGTACACACTAATTAAGCATCATCTACAAACCAAAAGATAAAGATCTGCAACACATACGATCTTTCTACAAAGACGGATGTATGTGCCACATGCCACTGATGGGTAGATACAGAAAGACTTCAGTAAATGCAGTATCCTGAAGTCAATTTCAGTCTGTGAAAGAATACATCTACTTGCCCACTTGTAGCAGTGGCAGATGTACTACATGAGCCAAGTACCATAATAAAGTACATAAAGAATACGAAAGATTCAATCTCTCACGAGCTTCTGCTGCTGGAGCCCCACTACGAATATCACATACAATCTACAAACAAATGCCAAAGAACTAAAACAAGTGCAAGCTCCTACGACCTAAGGCAGAAGATTGTTAGTGCACTATGATCCACCTACAAAAATCAACAAATAGTGCATGATAGTCTACCTGTACGAAGCAGCGAACAATTCTATCCAGAAGCTGCTACGCCACGCCACCGAATCTGCAACATTCGTACAAGCAGACAGAAGGCGTCCACAACTACAACGTCACGCCACCGGATCTGCAACATTCGTACAAGCAGACAGAAGGCGTCTATTCCAAGAATACCCCCGCACGTGCACTATAAATTGTATACACATAGGTACACTAAAAGGGGTAAAAATAATTATAAAACCCACATGAGCCCCGGAAAACGTGTTATTGGTACACACGTGACGTCTAGGGATGCTGCGCGGGTTGACAAGTGAATTCAGGTTCGAAACTAATCCTTCTATACGGGTCAATAGAAGTCGACAGGGTTCGAACCATTAAGCAAATATAAAGTTGTGGCGACCAGTATATTTGCTTTAAAACATTCATATTAGGCCTTCAAGGCCTACAATAATGAGAATTCACTATCAAAGGGCATAAAGCCTACGAAACCCGATCCTCTGCCGACAGCCCGACAGAGTGACAAGGTTCAATCCATAAAGAGAAATAACCCCGAACACCCCGATGATGACCGTGTTGAATGTTTATCTCAACCGGAGGGGTCCTCAAATATTTTCAAATATCTCCCAAATATCCAAAAGTCCATTCCAAACACTTTCAAGCTCCACCCAAATACCCACGAAAATCCAAAAATCCAAAGCTCCACACAAAAAGCCCAAATTCCGTATATTTAAAAATGAAATCAATCCATCAACACACTTAAAGCAAAATCCATCCACCCTCCGCAACAGTCTGTCGGGGTAGACAAATTCAAATAAACTCTAGCTCACAAAGAGCCAAATGCCTAGTCGAAAATATCACTACGATCCACTCTCAAACAATCTCTTACCAGTAAGGACGTGGTACGTGTCCTCTAACCGGCAGTTTCGCCACCAAATGACACTGCAGGTAAACGGTTATGACCCGGGGCCCTCTGAACCGAGTGGTTTTGCCGTCAAATGGCACCACAGATAGCGGTTATGGCCAGAGCCAATACGCTCCTTAATGGCATTAAATCCTTGAGATATGAATCAATAGGATATAATCGACAGGGCACAAAGCCTTAATCGAAAGTTCTCTCTCGTGATCGGGAGGGGTAATTAACTATAGGGGTTTGCGCCTATAAGAAACCAGAACTCAGATCATAATGTCCTCACAAAATGAGGGCGAAATCTCTGGGTAGTGTCTTATCTACAAATCCATCTGCCTTCCAAAATTTACCTCGGAACCTAATCTGTTAAAACTCCCTCGCCGAATAAAAAGAAAAGGCGGGCGGAGGCCGGGGCCGAATTTTCGGAGCCCACATTCTCCATCTAATCTACCTTCCGAAAATTTTCTATATAGCTTAATTCGTTAAAACTCTCCTCAAATTAGGACAAAAAGAAGCATAGGCACACAAAAGTCAATTTTTTAGAGCCCACACTCCCTTTGCATGAACGATGGCAAGTTTTCCTATGTTTGTGCTTACTCAACCTGCAATCATGCCCATGAGCTTCTATGAGTTCATAAAACCTCTCATTTAAGCATGATCGCTAGTGAGTAAGCACTACATGGTGTAGTACCACACATCGAAGAACAATGGCCAAGGAACATTACTAAAAATAAAACAATGTTAGCCTAAGCTTGCAATGTCATTGAGGTCATAGATGTTTTTTCGATTAATGATCTCACATTAGCATCAACAACCTAGGAAAGCTCACCATATCACCAATGAAGTATCAATGTATTGGAAAGCTTGCATTATGTGGTAGAGATACATAGAGAGGGGAATTTTTCAAAACCTTAGCAAATATATTTTGATTCAAAACCATAATATGTATATATAGGGTATATAAAATTATTGTTTAAAATTGCGCAATATGAGGCTCACCTTAAGGCCCACCTTAGCACAATTCCAAATAAAAATGCATCGAGGCTTACGCCTCAAACTTTTTTTATGAGGTTTGCGCCTCAGCATGGCTGAGGCCCGCCACGCATTGCTGACATGAGTCTTACACCTCATCCTATTTATATATATTTTTACTAAAACTTACCTAAATTTTAAATTAAAGCATCGAAAAAATCACGCTTTAATGCACCCCGAAGTTGCAGCAACGTCTTCTCGACTGCCTTGACCTCCAGCCCTCCGTTTTCTCCATATTTAATATCATCATAGCCATCAAGGATCACTTGAAACTCGCACACCACCCCACTTCCTCTAAAATTTTAAGAGTATTAATCACATCTTTATACTAATGAAAAATATTTACAAAAGAGGAAGATGACTGAAATAAATAAAGAAGAAGCAAATTGGGAGACCTTTCACTCCATAGGATGAGAGAGGGGAGAGACTAATTTGTTGTTATGATGACGACTCAAATAAAAACCTGCTTAGTGATGATAGTGCAAATGAAATCTAAGTTTGTGTCAACTATTTCAGTTTTCGTGAGGAATTGAATGTGGATAAGTAGGGAACTGAGAAAAGAGAAATTTTGAGTTGAACTTGATATTATATGATAGTGATACTTTTATGTTATTCATATATTTAATATTATTTTGCTCTTAAAATATTTGAATTTCAATTATATTTCATGTGTGCAATTTTTTATTTCATATATATGTCATGTTATTACTTCATTATTCAATAGAGAAAGGTAACATGTCATCCTTCAAAATATTAATTGGGTATTATATAGAAAATTACTTTTAACATTTATTTTGACTTAACACAATTTTTTGATTTTAAGGCTTAGGCCTCAAAAAGCCTTGAGACTTAAGCCTCGCCTCACGAACAAAAAACACTTCAATACACAATTGCGCAATCTTAAACCTTGCATAAAATAACCTGCATGGTTAGACATAATGATTATGTCAAAAGACATGTATATCTATGTCATCTATAACTCACACAACCCTTGCAGGTGGTGCGTCACCCACCAGCATCCCCTAGCAGGCACCCCTATCTAGCTTGGCCACATTGGTGTTCTCATTCGTATCCCATGATTTTAACCAACGCCCTTGCTCTCACTTAGAATGTTTTGGCCAGCACTCTATGTGTTCACTTGACCCATAATACCAGCTTTATGACGATCACCTGGGCTCAAAAATTGAAAATATCCTAACCTCATGCAAAGTGCCATCTTTCACATTCGAAATACATGCCTACCTACGCATGGTCCACTCATGTGTCCAACACCCCCTATGCAATGTTGATGATCCACGCATTTAGTGTCACGTTTTTATTAAAGACCACCATCGCCTCTAAGCATCCATAATCAAACTGATATGAAGCAATTATAAATTGCAATTATTTTCTATCAATCTTCTAAAAACTACGAGAATTCTTTACAAAAATCCGTACAAAATCACAAAAACAGTAGATAATTTGTATTACTTGATGAAAGCGAAACGGAAAACAGCAAGATATACTTGATCCCCTATTCTAGTGAGGATCGATCTCTCCCAAATCTCTAGACGCCGCTAGAGCCCAAAGGAAACCTAAATCTAAGAGATCTCAAATTTCAGCCAAATTCAAAATGCCCTAACCCTAAGAAAATAAACTATTTAATGCATACAAATCAAAAGGAAATCCCTAAACAGTCCATACATTCAAATTTCCCTCGCAAAACCTCAAAAACTCTTCCTAAAATGGCCGTTTGGCGCTTGTGGTGCAGTCGGCCATGGAAAGAGGCAGAGGTTCCGCCTCGGTTTAGCGTCTGGGCCGGTCCCGCGTGGCCCGGCTGGACCGATCTAATGGACGGGTCTAACACAAACTTATGCCTCTCTAGGTTCAACACCTAGGATGGCGCACCTGTTGATTTAATCTGGCTAGCATTTGTTAATTTCTATTCAACATTTCATGTATGACATCATGCATCCCTACATCCACTAGATTATGATCATTCCCCGGGTATCAATTTCATATATTCTACCAACAGCTCCTCAGGTATTTCCATTTATTGCCACCCTTCCATATAGGATTTCATCCACGATGGAATCTAGCTTAACTTGTGCTCCTGGTTTTTTAAAAGAGGTTGTTAGGGGGGATGATATTCCTGGTCTTCAGGATATCTCATCTGGATTACCAAGATAATTTGAACAAAATTTTAAGCCAATATAACCCAAGCTACCATCCTTCCATCTAAATAAACCAACACCCATTTTTTTCTGATGAATAAATCTCTGAATTGGCATCTCCTTTTTATTCTCCCTTATTAGCATGTTTTCCCAGGGCCATTCCAATATGAATATTGATCGTAAATTCAGGGCTGAATAAAGATTGTGCAAGGTTTATTCAATTCTATTTATTAATTCTCAATCATATTCTTATCAAGTAATCCCTAAAAGCAAATTATTCAAGACTATACATGAAAATCATACCATGTGGATGGGTTCTAACTATGGATGATTGAGCAGTCAACTCACTTGACTATTTCGAGGAACCAATTATTACTCCAATTTAAATTGCTTTTCCTCAACTTTGGATTTGATGGTCTCATGGAGCGCTTTTTAGTAAAAATTTTTCAAGTAGACACTACTAGTACTAAGCTATTCAGGCAATTAGTGGATAAGATCCTAGTAAAAATGGACATTATTATCTATTTGGAGAAAGAAATTT
Source organism: Dendrobium nobile (assembly GCA_022539455.1). Classification (NCBI taxonomy): domain Eukaryota; kingdom Viridiplantae; phylum Streptophyta; class Magnoliopsida; order Asparagales; family Orchidaceae; genus Dendrobium; species Dendrobium nobile. The sequence continues at coordinate 30,012,070 of CM039728.1, read as the reverse complement.
GAATTGGGTCCACTGATCGTAGCTACTAGAGAAAGGCTTATTTTGATGGCATTCTTTCATATTGCTCTTCTTGCAAAATATTTTACAACTAGTCAACATGTTTCAAGGCACTCCCAAAATTGCGAACATCCCCAAAAATCAAGACAGTGGGGGATACTCGATTAATTGTGGGCTCTGAAAATTCGGCCTCGGCCTCCCCGCCCGACACTGCTGTGTGCTTTTATCTTCGGCGAGGGAGTTTTAACGGATTAAGTTCCGGGGTAAATTTTGGAAGGCAGGTGGATTTGTAGATAAGACACTATCCACAGATTTTGCTCTAATTTTGTGAGGACTTTATGATCTGAGTTCTGGTTTCCTATAGGCAGAAGCCTCTATAGTTAATTACCCCTCCTGATAACGAGAGAGAACTTTCGAATAAGGCTAGTCGTCAATCAGATACGTATAGAGATACATGTTATCTGGCATATAGTAGCAGCAATGGGCTTAGGATTTGAGATTTGGAAAGTTGGAAGATTTGATATTTAAAATAGAATATTCACCATCTTGCACTTAAAGCGGATGGTGCGGGAATGGATGATAGACCCGATCAAGATCTCATGATTCCGTCGTCCCGGGCCGTCGTGGTTCATGGTTTACTTAGTCAAAGGAGGTAGACGACCCAACCTGACAGAAGGATCCTTATCGGCAGCCATGGGTTGCTTCGTCCGAGGGGATCTTGTAGACCTGGGGTGAATGTTTGTCTAAAGGGACAAATTTGAATCCACCTTAGCTAACAGAGGGCTTTGTACCCTATCGATCATATCATATTGATTCATATCTCAAGGATTTGATGCCACTAAGGATCGTATTGGCTCTGGTCATAACCGGTATTTTGTGGTGCCATTTGGCGGCAAAACCACTCGGTTCAGAGGACCCGGGGTCATAATCGTTTATCCTGCGGTGCCATTTGGCGACAAAAATGCCTGTTAGAGGACATGTACCACGTCCTTACTGGCAGGAGATTGTTTGAGAATGGATCCTAGTGATATTCTCGACCAGGCATTAGCTCTTTGTGAGCTAAAGTTATATTTAAATTTGTCCACCCCGGCAAACTGTTGCGGAGGGTGGATAGATTTTTCTTTAAGTGTTTTGATGAATTTATTTCAATTTTAAATATTTTATAATTTGGGATTTTAGGATTTTTGGATATTTTTGGATTTTCATGGGCTTTGAATGGACTTTTGGAAGGCATTTGAAATTATTTGAATCACCCCTCCGGTTGAGATTTACGTTCAATGCGGACATCATCGGAGCAATTGGGGTCATTTCCATTTAAAGCTTGAACCTTATCGACCCTATCAGCTTGCTTATAGGGGATCGGGTTTCATAGGTTTTATGTCTTTGTTAGTGAATTCTTAATGTTATAGGCCTTGAAGGCCTAATATGAATGTATTAAAACAAATACATTGGTAGCCACAACCGTGTATTTGTTTAGAGGTTCGAACCTTGTCGGCTCCTATTGATCTGCATAGAAGGATTGGGTTCGAACTTGAATTTACTTATCGACCCGCGTAGCATCCCTAGGCGTCACATGAGTACCAATAACATACTCGTTGGGGCCCATGCGAGTGTTTGAGGGTATTTTTTAATTATTTGTTGAACCTTGTTGACTCCTATTTATCTGCTCAGGAGGATCGGGTTCAGATTTATTGACACGCGCAGCATCCCTATACGTCATGTGTGTACCAATAACACGCTCGTCGGGGCCCATGCAGGTTTTTGGTTGTACTTACTCCTTTGTGTACCTATGTGTATAAAAATTACGGTGCACGTGCAGGGGTATTCTTGGAATGTTTATAAACGTCTTTTGTCCGCTTGTATGAATGTTGCAGATCTGGTGGCGTGGCGTAACAGCTTCTAAATAGAGTTGTTCGCTGCTTTATACAGGTAGACCGTCGTACACTAATTGTTGCTTTCTGCAAGTGGATCATAGTGCACAAACGAATCTCCTGCTTTATATTTGTAGATGCTTGTAGATAGCTTGTTGTACACACGAGGAGTTTCCCACTATAACTCGTAAGCACTTTTTTTTATATAGTCACTTTGTATCTTGCTTGTGTACAATGGATTGGGTGTACTACATGTCATATACAGTGGCCCGTGGATACTTGCATTTGTTGTAGTCATTTGGTATTTTGTTTATAGATATCATTGTGTGGATACCAATTTGATTGAAGAGCTTTGGCCACTTTAATTTCATCATTCCTTGCTCTAATGGTGATTCTCATTTGGATGAATAGGCTCGTTCATTACTGATTCTATTATCATTTGAAGGTATGATCCTCAACTTGTGTACTCTATTGAACATACATCCCCTATCTGATCTTGATTGAGTAATCATGATTATCAATTAACGCTTCGATATCACAAATCCCTCTTGCTATTTGATTGCATTTTTATTTGATTCTTGCTTGCATGTGAACTGTAGGGTCATATCACATTCACTGTGTGTCATCCCTATGTCATAGAAACTAGTGTATTCATCTATATATATGCTAGCACTGGTTGTTGGATGGATTGTGCTCCTAACACATTACCAATACTAGCACCACTTATTACGACCATATATGCTCATTCGTAAGCATAATTTGAGATGGATGTTCCAAGTCAAATGTCATTATTCTGGAGTTTCATGTCATGACTTATAATCATGTCACACCTTTCTTCAATTCCACCATCGCTTGTGAGCAAGTTGTGTTTGCAACATCGTTGTCCGCTACAAGTTATTGTTTACTTGCATTTGATCTTTTTCCTTTGATATTTCTTCTTGGAGTTTGATTATTGTTGGTGATAGGGATGCCACCACATCCCTTCATGCCCACTCATTTTGTAAAATCTGTTTAATCAAACAAATCCTTACACTCTCTGAGTTGTGTTTGCTTGCATGAAGTTCAACTTTGGAGTGTTCCTTACAAATCTCTGTTTGCACTTTGACATTCATCTAGCAAATGTCAAGTTCACATTTATTTGATCCTTGCTCATTTCAAATTTCATGTCATTATGAGTTTAGTTCTTTAAAGTTCATTCAAGCTCAGGTTCTATGTTTACAAGTTTGATTGATATTTAATTTGAGTGAAGGTTCTTCATGTTTGCTCAAATTAGAGTCCAAATTTGAGTACAAGTATAGTTCAGGCTCAAGATGAGCCTCTTCCATTCATTTGAGTCCCTTGTGGTTCGAGTTCTTTATCAGCTTCGATCCACATTCAAGTTCACTTTCGTTTGTTCATGTGACAAGTCTTAAGTCCTTGCTCAAATTGTTCAAGTCAAGTCCCTTGTAGTCACTTGAGTTAAATCAAATTTGAGTCCATATTCAAATTCATTTTGCTTAGGTTCAAATATTTCATAGTTCATTTAATGTTAACGTTCAAGCTCAAGTCCAAGTATAGTCTTGCGTTCAGCCAAAATTTCAACAGTCTCCTGGCATTTCCCCCGTTTAGGAGAAAATTACGGAAAACTGGGCCTCCCGCCGCGCTAGAGAAAAGCGCGCACGATAGGTGCCCTCGGACGAGGACACCGCGGCCGTAAAATATTTATTCCCCACCACGCCAGAGAAAGGTGTGCATGGGTTTTCGGACACCGGTTTAAAGCAAGTAATTTTACATTTGACCTCGCCTCGTCGTAAGCATTGCACCGGATTCCCTTACCACCACGCTAGAGAAAAGCGTGCGTGAGTTGGTTTTCCGGTGCGCTGCTAACGTCGAAAATGGGGTTTTGTGATTTTCCGCCCTGTCGGAAGCATCGCAACGAATTCCCTCCTACCACGCTAGAGAAAAGCGTGCATAGGCGGTCGTTCGCCGCTACAAGTGCCGGGAACGGGTTTTCAAAGTTTTAGGAATTTATTCCTTCGTGGGGTTGGCATGTAGATCGAGGCAAGCACATAGGGCTGCAAACGAACCGAGCCGAGCCGAGTATGTGAGTGTTCATGTTTGTGTTTGTTTAACATTAGCTTGTTCATGTTTGGTTTGTGTTTGATTCGAGCTTTATTATTTGTGTTCATGTTAGGTTCGTTTAATTTAAGGGTGTTCATGTTTGGTTCATGTTTGTTTGTTTAGTGCTTATCGAGCTTTAAACAAGCTATGTTCGTGAACATATTTCGCAAACAATCTATTGAACGAGCAAACCTTAAATTTGTTCATGAACATCCTTGACAAACAATCTAACAAACATGGACAAATATGAAATGTTTATTGTTATTAATAAAAAATAATTATATTATTATGTTATAATTAAAGTTTTTATATTATGTATATTTATCATTTTTATAATAACATATTATTTAAGTTTTTATCGAGCGGTTTTAATCGAACCTGAATCGAGCTTTTTATCGAGCTTGTTCATGAACATCAACTGATGTTGTTCGCGAACATAAACGAGCTGAACGCATTAGTGTTCAAGCTTGTTTATTTAAGAATCAAGTATTTAAAATATTGTTCAAGTTTGTTTGTTAGTTAATTAAACGATCACGAACGAGCTTTAATCGAACCGAACAACGAGTAGTTCGTCGAACGTTTGGTTCGCTTGCAGTCCTACAAGCACATAATTTATAATTAGTGATAACTTAATCATAATTAGTTGTATTTAATCTACAACTATTTTTAATTAATTTAAAATTAATTATAAATTAATAAGATTTAATTTATAATTAAAAAATAATTATAATTAATTACATTTAATATATAATTAATTATAATTAATTTAAGATTAATTATAAATTAGTTTAATTTAATTTAAGATTTTTTATAAATTAATTTATAAATAATCCTAAATAATAATAATAATAAACATAATTATTATAATTAATAATAACTATAATTACTAATAATTATGATGACATAATTATTTAATAATTATCATAATTACAATAGCTACATCCTCTAATTATCATAATTATTAATATTTATAATAACATGATTATTATAAATAATATTAATTATAATAGTTTATAATTAATACTAATGAGAGGTTAGGGATTATCTTGGGCTAATTTGAGTTCCAAATGGGCAAAAAGGGGGGCTCGGTTTAGGGTGATGGGTTCGGCTAAGACACGATCAAAGCTCAGTTGAGGTTAGATAGGGTTCGGCAGTTGATTTGGGTCGGAGAGGAGCTCGTGGGTTCTGTCTCTAGGAAGAGGAGGCGTAAGAGTAGGATATCGTGAGAGGGGTTCAGTTGTTGGAGTTGGAGCAGCGGCTTCAGGGAAGTAGAGCTCCTTCTCTCTCTCTCTCTCTCTCTCTCTCTCTCTCTCTCTCTCTCTCTCTCTCTCTCTCTCTGTAGCGACCCGGCCCGGCTAGCCCGATAATATCGGGGCGGGAACAGACGATCGTACGGAAGAGCATTAGAAACATAAATCAAATTCATTAGATAAATAACATCAGTACATAAATATCATCCATAAATAAGAAAGAGCCACTAAAACAACATCAAATACAGATAGTCCCAACATTTCAGATTATCTCAATACCAATAAAAACTTTTGAGTCAACATTTTATAAACTCTACATACTGTTCATACTCAGATACTAACTCAAACCTTAGACTTAAAACATAAAATAAATGGAACCTTTCATCCTGAGTCCCCTACGACGATACATGTAAGGTCGTCGTACAGCCATTACTTTTCTCCTGAAAAAGATTTCCAAAACGAGGAATGAGCTAAAGCCCAGCAGGTAGTTCATAATACAATTAACTTTATAAATTGCTGAAATAAAACTATTTTAATTAGAAACTGATTCTTTAAACATGTCCTAAAGCAATAACATTCTCTTTTACATAAGCATTTCCTTTCTTTTCTTTTCTTAATCTTATTCATATGAAATGCAAAGTGCAGATTATGTATGCTTAATGAATCACCCGTCCCGAATGTACCCCATTTCGTACTGATCAGGTACGCAGTCAAATAGTGGCCAAATTCCTTTACCATAAGTTCATAAGAACTTTCCTTTACCATAGGTTCATAAGAACCTTCCTTTACCAATGCTCGTAAGAGCTCCTTTACCATTTGGGTACATCCGGATCAACATGCAAACATGAAAGGTTACTATTCCCTTAATTCTTTCCTTTTCAATAAAATTTCTTCCATAAACTTTCATATAAATTTCATGCTCAAATATGTCTCTTTATATGATTCGTATGCATAACAAAAGATGAAATCAAATAAAAGACATAAACTTACAAAAGTTACTGAATTTAAAACATAATTCAATTGAATAAAAACATGAATTATAAATGAACCAAAGAATTAAAGCATTTATAATTTTAACTGTTTATGAACACCTACCTCAAGTTTTAAGCACGATTTGTCGCTTCAATAAGATCCTTATCTCCACCCTTAAAGATCACAACCTAGAAATAAAATAAACATGTCACATAATTCCTAATTTCATTAAGGTTAATTCTATGCCTAAAGTTAAACCTATTTGATTCCATTTAACTATCTATTAAAATGCTTAATAGATTTTTAATTAAAATAATATAAATTTTTGGATTTAATAATTACTAAATTTTTAGAAAATCATAAATCCTCCATTTCACTAGAATATTGATTCTAAATTGATTCATAACATATAATAATAATAATAATATAATTTTCGGATTAAAATAATCATGAAAATTAGTGAAAATAAAATTTTTGTCCAAAATTAAAATTTCCGCATTAAAATCATTCCCAATACCCTTAGAAATCATTTTCGTAAAGAATTCTTACTAAATTAAGATTTAGGTCAAAAATCCTACTTTCTAAATCTTCCAAAAATTCCTCAAATTACTTCATTTTCATTGTTAAAACATTCCTCTAATCCTTCTTTAGAGTTCTTGTAAAGAAATTACGAAAGAAAACGAAAATCTTACAAAACCCTAGAAAATTCTTTTCCAATTATCTAGAGATCTAGAAAGTTTCGCTTGAAAATAAACATACCGGAGTAATCCTCTCGTCGCCCTCTTCGATTTGACCTAAAGCTCTCGCCGGAAAATCGTCGCCGAAGCAACCCTCGCCGAAGCCGTTCGGTCCGCCCGTCCGCCCCTTCCTTCCGCTCGGTTCGCTCGGTCACGCGTGAAAGAAATGAGGGAGGAAGGTTTCGGTTGCTATATTAGGGAGAAAAGGGGAAACCAAATGACCTTAATACCCTCACTTAAAACATATGTGATTCAATACTTAATAAGGGTAAAGTTGGTATTATGAAACTTCGTTAAATTTTAATTCCTAAAATAGGCTAAATTAAGTATAAGTTATATATATCAAAATGATCAGAATTTCGCGTAGGATTTTCTAAAATTATATTTGTTACATTCCGTTAACCTTGAAAATCTTACTTAAAAATTCGTCGTGGCGCTTTAAAAAGCGTGCTAAGCCAAAAATAGAAATTTTCGGGTTTTACAATTCTCCCTCCCTTAAAAAAAAAAATTTCGTCCTCGAAATTTAAGACAAAGTTAGGAAAACATACATTAGTCAAAAAGGTGAGGGTAGGTCTCCCTGATCTCTGACTCCTTCTCCCAAGTGGCATCTTTTTCAGAACTATGCTTCCAAAGCACCTTAACAAAAGGAATTGCTCTGTTCCTCAACTGCTTAACCTCAAAGTCAAGAATCTTTTCTGGTTCATTAACAAAAGTCAAGTCAGGTTGAATGTCTACCACATCTGTACTAATCCTCTGAGTCTCATCTGAAATATATTTCCTTAAGGAGGAAATATGAAACACATTATGCACTCCACTCATATGTGCTGGTAGAATCAACCTATAGGCCACCTTTCCAATCCTTTCTGAAATCTCAAAAGGACCTACAAATCTGGGACTCAGCTTTCCCACATTGCCAAATCTTCTTACTCCCTTTATTGGACTGACTTTAAGAAACACAAACTCTCCCACATCAAACTCAACTGGTCTGTGCTTGGCATCATAATATTTCTTGTCTGTCTTGCACTGCCCTCAATCTATCTCTGATCAATCTGATCTTTTCTGTAGCATCATCAACTAGATCAGCACCAATTACCTTTCTTTCTCCTGTCTCAGCCCAATTTAAAGGTGTCCTACACCTTCTCCCATATAAAGCCTCGTATGGAGCCATACCGATACTTGCTTGGAAGCTATTGTTGTAGGCAAATTCAATCAAAGGCACGTATACCTCCCACTTACCACCAAAATCAAGAACACATAATCTGAGTAAATCTTCTAAAGTCTGGATGGTTCTTTCTGTTTGCCCATCTGTCTGAGGGTGGAAAGCTGTGCTAAAGGTAAGTCTGGTACCCAAAGCTTCCTGAACTTTCTTCCAAAATCTGGAAGTAAATCTCCCATCTCGGTCTGACACTATAGTCTTCGGTACTCCATGCAATCTGACAATCTGATCAACATATAAATTTGTCAATTTTTCAACTGGATCAGACTGTTTGATAGGTATAAAGTGTGCAGACTTAGTCAACCTATCAATAATCACCCATAAAGTGTCACATCTTCTTCTGGATCTGGGTAAACAAACTACGAAATCCATAGCAATATCTTCCCATTTCCACTCTGGTATGGGTAAGGGTTGCAAATACCCTCCTGGCTTCTGATGCTCAGCTTTAACCATCTGACATGAAATACATTTGGACACTGTATCTGCTACACTTCTCTTCATTCCTGGCCACCAAAACACCTCTTTCAAGTCCTGATACATCTTATTACTGCCTGGGTGAATGGTGTAACTGGAGTAGTGAGCTTCTTGAAGAACTTCTTTCCTCAAATCATCCACATCTGGAATGCACAATTTGCCCTTATATCTAAGCAATCCCTCGCCATCAAGCTCAAAATCTTCAATGTGTCCCACACTAACCATATCCAGTATCTTCTTAAAATCTGCATCAAGTGGCAAAGCTTCTCGTACCCTTTCTGGAAAGGTTGACATAATTATAGTCTGATTCAACCTTATAATTTCTGCATCATTGGGCTGAACCACTGAAATCTCCAACTTCTCCAAATCCCTTATCAACTCTTGTTGCTGTGTAATCATCCAGTTTGCACTACCTGAATTCTTTCTGCTCAAAGCATCAGCAACCACATTTACTTTGCCCGGGTGATACTGAATGTCCAACTCATAATCCTTTATGAGTTCTAGCCATCTCCTCTGCCTTAGATTCAATTCCTTCTGAGTAAAGATATACTTCAAACTCTGGTGGTCAGTAAAAACTTCACATCTAACTCCATACAAGTAATGCCTCCAGATTTTCAAGGCAAAAACTACCGCTGCTAACTCCAGATCGTGGGTTGGATAATTCCTCTCATGATTCTTCAATTGCCTAGAAGCATAGGCAATGACTCTCCCATTCTGCATCAGTACACAACCCAACCCTTTATGTGAGGCATCACTGTAAAGCTGAAACCCATCTGTCCCTGAGGGAATAGTCAGCACTGGAGCAGTTATCAAACACTGCTTCAACCTCTGAAAAGCTTCCTCACACTGAGCTGTCCAATCAAACTTCACTGCTTTTTGAGTCAATCTGGATAATGGCATTGCTATCTGTGAAAATCCCTCAACAAACCTCCTGTAGTAACCTACCAATCCCAAAAAGCTCCTAATCTCAGTCACTGTAGCAGGTCTTGGCCAGTCTGCTATTGCTTGCACCTTATGCTGATCTACAGATATCTTCCCCTTAGAAATCACATGCCCCAAAAATTTAACACTTTTCAACCAAAACTCGCATTTGGAGAATTTAGCATACAAGTCATTATTTTTTAAGGTATACAATACTGACTTTAAATGATTTGCATGCATCCTTTCATCTGGGGAGTACACAAGTATATCATCTATGAATACTATCACGAATAGATCTAATGAAGGCTTAAAGATTCTATTCATGAGATCCATAAACACTGCAGGGGCATTTGTTAAGCCAAAAGGCATCACTGTAAACTCATAATGCCCATATCTGATACTGAAAGCAGTCTTTGCAATGTCCTCCTCTCTAATCCTGAGCTGGTGATACCCTGACCTCAAGTCAATCTTGGAAAACACTGAAGCACCCTCCAACTGGTCAAACAAATCATCTATCCTTGGAAGAGGACACTTGTTCTTCACTGTCAACTTATTCAGCTCTCTGTAATCTATACAAAGCCTTAGGCTTCCATCCTTCTTCTTCACAAATAGTACAGGAGCACCCCAAGGAGAGGTACTAGGTCGGATGAAACCTTTCTCAAGCAACTCTTGCAGTTGCTCCTTCAACTCTTTAAGTTCCTTAATCGCCATTCTGTAAGGAGCCTTAGCAATAGGTTCAGCTCCTGCCACTAACTCAATAGAGAAATCTATTTCTCTACTTGGAGGTAAACCAGGTAGATCATCTGAAAACACCTATGGGAATTCCTGAACAATTGGAATATCCTTCAGCTCTCTTTCTTTCTTCTTCTCCTCCTTAACATAAGCCAAGAAGCCTTCACAACCTTTCTTTAACATCTGAAAGGCCTTCAAGGACGACACAATTACTGCAGTTACTCCTCTATCTCCTTGAAATTTGAACTTCTCCTCTCCTAGCAAACAGAACTTAACCTCCTTCTTGTTACAATCTATAGTCACGAAATGGCAAGATAATCAATCTATGCCTAAGATTGCATCAAACTCAAACAGAGGCAAAACAATCAGATCTGCTTCTAAACTCTTATCACAAATCTTCAAATTTACTTGACATTTCTGATTAGCTTCCATATGATTCCCATTAGGCATCAAGACTGATAGAGACTTCAACATAAAGGTAGGAATCAATTTAGCAGATTTAACAAACTCTTCTGAAACAAAGGAGTGTGACGCTCCAGTATCAAAGAGGATTCTAACGGGTCTATCGCACATAAGGAGTGTCTCTAAACATAAACAGGTGCAACATTCATTCACAAAACATGTCATTCATTGTTTGTTCAATTCATTTTCATTCATTATTCATTCATATTCATAAAAGAAAATTCATTGCAATTAATTAAACTACGCACCTATAACCACATCAGGAGACCCCTTAGCTTCTTGTTGGGAAAATCCATAGACTCGAGGTTGAACATTCTGGCGAGTCTGACCTTGAGAAGGAACAGAAGTAGTAGACTCCACAGCTCTTGGTCTACCAGCTGTCCTCTGAGTGTTGTTGCCTGACCTCACCTCTGAAGCAGATCTCTGTCCTAAAAGAGGACAGGACTTCGTCATGTGCCCAGGCTGATGGCACCAATAACAAGTATTAGTGCCTGAGAGGCACTCTCCCTTATGCACTCGCCCACACTTGCTGCACAAAGAGGCAGTTGAAGCACTGCTGTCAGAACCACTGGATCTGGGCTTCTTCCAAGTAGAAGCTCCTGACTGAGAAGACTGAGTCATCTAGGAAGGCTTTGACCTGCCTTCCATCTTTCTCTTCTGAAAATCCCTCCTCTTCTGAGTTGCCAGCATGTCCATCTCAATCCTTCTGGCTCTTTCCACTAAAGTAGGGTAATCCTCAATTCCAAAAGGCACAAGAGGCTGCCTTATCATGTCCTTCAACCCATTTAGAAAGCGGTTGCACTTCTCTTCAGCATTGGGTATCAGGTGAGGTGCATACCTGGATAACATCGTGAACTCTGTCTCATACTGAGAAACAGATCGATCTCCCTGAATCAATCTGTTGAACTTATCCTGCATCTGTCTCCTGGCGGTCGCAGGTACATACCAATCTCTGAATGCCTTTACAAACTCCTCCCAGGAAACTTGGCTGCTTGGTCTTCCTCCAAATGTTTGTTCTAACTGACTCCTCCACCACCTCTCAGCCTCGCCATCAAATGCATAAGCAGCCAATGTCACTCTCTTTTCCTCAGGGCAAAACATGCCTCCAGGATCTTCTCAATCCGCATTAGCCAGTCTTCAGCTTCTATAGGTCCACCACTTGAGAACAGTGGAGGTTTCATATCCTGAAACAACTTCAAGCTCTTATCCATAGGCCGACCTCCACCTCCACTGCCACTTCCCTGATTTTGGGAAGTCCTAATCATCTGAGTCATCGCTTCCATCATCTGATTGAATGACTCCATACTATTGTTTCTCTGAGGTTCTGCTACATTTGGTAGCTCCCTCCCTTCCTCCAAATTAATGCCATCAGTGACATTCTGCTCAGGATCCATACTCCTGAGATAAAACACATCAATCATAAGGCGCATAATTCATAAAATTATACTTCCTACACATTCTAAGACTCAATCATTCATCCTATAGGCTCTTTCATTGATCAGTACTAAACCTTTGCTCTGATACCACTCTTGTAACGACCCGGTCCGGCTAGCCCGATAATATCGGGGCGGGAACAGACGATCGTACGGAAGAGCATTAGAAACATAAATCAAATTCATTAGATAAATAACATCAGTACATAAATATCATCCATAAATAAGAAAGAGCCACTAAAACAACATCAAATACAGATAGTCCCAACATTTCAGATTATCTCAATACCAATAAAAACTTTTGAGTCAACATTTCATAAACTCTACATACTGTTCATACTCAGATACTAACTCAAACCTTAGACTTAAAACATAAAATAAATGGAACCTTTCATCCTGAGGTCCCCTACGACGATACATGTAAGGTCGTCGTGCAGCCATTACTTTTCTCCTGAAAAAGATTTCCAAAACGAGGAATGAGCTAAAGCCCAGCAGGTAGTTCATAATACAATTAACTTTATAAATTGCTGAAATAAAACTATTTTAATTAGAAACTGATTCTTTAAACATGTCTTAAAGCAATAACATTCTCTTTTACATAAGCATTTCCTTTCTTTTCTTTTCTTAATCTTATTCATATGAAATGCAAAGTGAAGATTATGTATGCTTAATGAATCACCCGTCCCGAATATACCCCATTTCGTACTGATCAGGTACGCAGTCAAATAGTGGCCAAATTCCTTTGCCATAAGTTCATAAGAACTTTCCTTTACCATAGGTTCATAAGAACCTTCCTTTACCAATGCTCGTAAGAGCTCCTTTACCATTTGGGTACATCCGGATCAACATGCAAACATGAAAGGTTACTATTCCCTTAATTCTTTCTTTTTCAATAAAATTTCTTCCATAAACTTTCATATAAATTTCATGCTCAAATATGTCTCTTTATATGATTCGTATGCATAACAAAAGATGAAATCAAATAAAAGACATAAACTTACAAAAGTTACTGAATTTAAAACATAATTCAATTGAATAAAAACATGAATTATAAATGAACTAAAGAATTAAAACATTTATAATTTTAACTATTTATGAACACCTACCTCAAGTTTTAAGCACGATTTGTCGCTTCAATAAGATCCTTATCTCCACCCTTAAAGATCACAACCTAGAAATAAAATAAACATGTCACATAATTCCTAATTTCATTAAGGTTAATTCTAAGCCTAAAGTTAAACCTATTTGATTCCATTTAACTATCTATTAAAATGCTTAATAGATTTTTAATTAAAATAATATAAATTTTCGGATTTAATAATTACTAAATTTTTAGAAAATCATAAATCCTCCATTTCACTAGAATATTGATTCTAAATTGATTCATAACATATAATAATAATAATAATATAATTTTCGGATTAAAATAATCATGAAAATTAGTGAAAATAAAATTTTTGTCCAAAATTAAAATTTCCGCATTAAAATCATTCCCAATACCCTTAGAAATCATTTTCGTAAAGAATTCTTACTAAATTAAGATTTAGGTCAAAAATCCTACTTTCTAAATCTTCCAAAAATTCCTCAAATTACTTCATTTTCATTGTTAAAACATTCCTCTAATCCTTCTTTAGAGTTCTTGTAAAGAAATTACGAAAGAAAACGAAAATCTTACAAAACCCTAGAAAATTCTTTTCCAATTATCTAGAGATCTAGAAAGTTTCGCTTGAAAATAAACATACCGGAGTAATCCTCTCGTCGCCCTCTTCGATTTGACCTAAAGCTCTCGCCGGAAAATCGTCGCCGAAGCAACCCTCGCCGAAGCCGTTCGGTCCGCCCGTCCGCCCCTTCCTTCCGCTCGGTTCGCTCGATCACGCGTGAAAGAAATGAGGGAGGAAGGTTTCGGTTGCTATATTAGGGAGAAAAGGGGAAACCAAATGACCTTAATACCCTCACTTAAAATATATGTGATTCAATACTTAATAAGGGTAAAGTTGGTATTATGAAACTTCGTTAAATTTTAATTCCTAAAATAGGCTAAATTAAGTATAAGTTATATATATCAAAATGATCAGAATTTCGCGTGGGATTTTCTAAAATTATTTTTGTTATATTCCGTTAACCTTGAAAATCTTACTTAAAAATTCGTCGTGGCGCTTTAAAAAGCGTGCTAAGCCAAAAATAGAAATTTTCGGGTTTTACACTCTCTCTCTCTCTCTCTCTGGATCGAAGGCCAGCGAACGGGGCAGAGGCGACGAGAAGAGGAAGCCTTGGGAGTTCGAGATTTGGCGTCGATTAGGGATGGGATCGGACGAGGAAGGGAGAAATAATACTTGAGTGAGATTTGGAGTTAGTTGGGGTCAGCTTGGTGGGAGGTCTCCGATCGGGCTAGGGAGAAGGCCAGATAGGGCTTGGCGAGGAGGAGCTCGGCCTGCTTTGCTTGAGGTTTTCGTGTGTAGGAGCCGAAGCTTTGTGTGAGCAGCGGGTATTTAACGACATTAAAGAGTGACGATCGAGGCCGGCTTCGCGCAGATATTACGGAGAAACGACTGAAGCGGCGCCGAATTGGTATGTATACGGGATTTCTGCTGATTTACGAGAATTTAGGTTGAAATTTGAGCTGAGTTTTGGTTCTTATCCTTAGGTTAACATTAATAAAAACAAAACTTCTGAAAAAAGGTTGTAGTTTTTGACTTCCTCTGATTTGGTTTGCATGCAAAATATAAAATCTACTGTAGATACTGTGTAGTAATTAGAGCCTTTCTCAGATGTCCCAAATCCATCCAAAATATTTGCTTCAGACGATCATCCCATCGTTAGATATATTGGTGATCTAGTCTTTCAATTTGATCCCTCAAATGTTGAGGCTGTAAATTATCGAGAAAATGATTAAAATGATTTCTTACTCTTTATGAAATATCAAAATAATCCCCAACTATATTAAATAATTATTTTGATCCCTAACTCTTTAAAGAAGAACAAAAATAGTCCCATTTTGAGACTATTTTAATTCTTTCTTAAAGACTTTGAGCGACCAAAATGATCTTTAATATATTTGGGGACAATTTTGATCTTTCATAAAGAGTCAAAGGGCTATTTTGATACTTTTGCCAAAAAATGCAAAGAGTGGCAAAAATGAAAAGAAAATATATCATCACTCTCCAAAATTTATTGAAATTCAAGTAAAAAATATTAGATGAGATTTCATAGGGTTCTTTCCCTCAAAAATGTGGCTCTTGCAACAATGATATATGTTGTAATTTGCGTTTCCATTGATCAATTTCTACAATTGCTTTTAATTGTACTAATTTAATTATCACATAATAGACAATTTGGTTTAAGAAATTTTCTGAATAGTAACATCATATTTTCAAGAAGACTATGCATATATATATATCAGAGTTTTTAGAAAGCCATGTCAGGATATCAAGAGACCCTCGTATATGTGTATTGTTTTTAAGAAAATTGCCCTAGTTTATAAGCAAACTATTGTCCTTATTTGCAAAGATTTTGTAAACTTATTTTTATTATAAAAAAATAAAAAAATGGCAGAGAGGTTTATATAATTTTCCTTTCTTTAAATGCTTCACAGCAAATCTAGATATAGATGATTGGATCTACTTGTTGCAATTGAATTAACTCTTTAATAAAGAATTTAACTTGGAAAGTTCAATGTGGGCTCCGAAAATTCGGCCCCGGCCTCCCCGCCGCACGATTTCTGTTGCTTTTATTTTGATTCGGCGAGGGGGAGTTTTAACAAAATAAGTTCCGAGGTAAATTTTGGAAGGCAGATGGGTTTGTAGATAAGACACTACCCAGAGATTTCGCCCTCATTTTGCGAGAACTTTATGATCTGAGTTCTGGTTTCCTATAGGCGCAAGCCCTTATAGTTAATTACCCCTCCCGATCACGAGAGAGAACTTTCGATTAAGGCTAGTCATCAATCAGATACGTATTGAATACGTGTTATCTGGCATATAGTAGCAGCAATGGGCATATGGATTGGAGATTTTAGAGATTTTGATATTTAAAAATAGAAATTGCACCATCTTGCACTTAAAGCGGATGGTGGGGGAATGGATGATAGACCCGATCAAGATCCCATGGTTCCGTCGTCCCGGGCAATCATGGACCCTGGTCTACTTAGTCAGAGGAGGTAGTCGACCCAACCTGACAGAAGGATCCTTGTCGGCAGCCATGGGTTGCTTCGTTCAAGGGGACCTTGTAGACTTGGGGGGAATATTTGTCTAAGGGGACAAATTTGAACCACCTTAGCTAACAGAGGGCTTTTGTGCCCTGTCGATCATATCCTATTGATTCATATCTCAAAGATTTGATGCCAATAAGGAGCGTATTGGCTCTGGCCATAACCGCTATCTGTGGTGCCATTTGGCGGCAAAACCACTAGGTTCAGAGGGCCCCGGGTCGTCATAACCGTTTATCCTGCAGTGCCATTTGGCGGCAGACCGCCGGTTAGAGGACACGTACCACGTCCTTACTGGCAGGAGATTGTTTGAGAATGGATCCTAGTAATATTTTCAACTAGGCATTTCGCTCTTTGTGAGCTGAAGTAATTTTCAGATTTGTCCACCTCGACAAACTGTTGCGGAGGATAGATGGATTTTTGCTTTAAGCGTTGATGGTTTGATTTCAATTTAAATATCTTTGGGATTTTCTGGAATTTTGGGTGGAACTTTGGAATTTGAGTGGACTTGTGGAAGGCATTTAAAAATGTTTGTGAACCCCTCTGGTTGAGATAAACATTCAACACGGCCGTCATCGGGGAGTTTGAGGGTAATTTCTTTTTATTGATTGAACCTTGTCGACTCTGTCTAACTGTCGACAGAGGATCGGGTTTGTCGTAGGCTTTATGCCTTTGTTAGTGAATTTTCTTCATTTTAGGCCTTGAAGGCCTAAAAAGAATGTATTTAAACAAATACACCGGTCGCTACAACCGTGTATTTCGTTAGGTAGTTCGAATCTTGTCGACTTCTATTGATTCGTATAGAAGGATCGGATTCGAACTTGAATTCACTTGTCAACCCGCGTAGCATCCATAGGCGTCACATGTGTACCAATAACACGCTCGCCAGGGCCCATGCGGGTTGAGATTGTATTTACCCCTTGTGTACCTATGTGTATACAATTTATGGTGCACGTGCAGGGGTATTTTGGAATAATTATAGTTGTGCAAGTAATTGCCCTTTTGGATACACAACATTTCATTTAAGAGCCTATACACGCCTTCTGTCCGCTAGCATGAGTATTGCGGATCCGGTGGCGTTGCATTGTAGGTTGTGGACGCCTTCTGTCTGCTTTCATAGATGTTGCAGATCCGATGGCGTTGCATTGTAGGTTGTAGACGCCTTCTGTCTGCTTGTATCAGTGTTGCAAATCCGGTGGCGTTTTGATATTGGCTCCCCTTTTCTCATTCACCGGGGAAGGACTTTCTGAACTATGGAGTCAATGACTGCTGATTTAGAAAGAAACTCCTTTTAGGATCTTCAGTATAGCAGACTTGTTATTTCAGGTATTTGTGGGTATCAGAGCTGTTTTCTTCTTAAATATAAAACTAAGAAGAGACTTTGGAACACCAGGAAGTTTGGTTCTAATTTGTTCAAGCTTCCTTTCTGATTATGCAAGGGAGTGTACTTTTCGTATATCAGGCTGCCTTTGTACTCGGTGTACTTGTAGATTTTGACCATCACTATCGTAGATGATATCAATACTTGTGTCCACAGTGGTTCGCTATGCTTACGAGATTCTTACTGTTGTTATCCACAAGTGGTTTATAGTTATTTGCAGGGGACCGTCGTACTCATTACGACTTCCTAAAAGTATTCGTAGGAGAGCCCTTGCCTTTGCATTGAAACCACCTTTCACCCATCTCAGGTGGTTTGATGATTACACTTACTTGTAGGGGACGGTTCTTCCATTATTGGTCTCCCATATTGCCTTTTCAATCAACAGGCATTTGTAGGGATTGTCGTAAGAGTTCGTGCATCGAGGTCTTATAATGTACCCTGAGTCACTATCGACTGTATGAATATTGTTGTAATTTGAACTCGCTCGCACATGATTCAAGCTTTTCCTTTATTTATGTTCGAGTTCGAATTAAGTTTCATTTAGACTTGAATTCATCAAGTTCACAAGTCCCCACTTGATGTCGTATAGCCTGAGTTCAAGTGCGAGTTCAACTGCTTTATTCGGATCCGGATCCAGTCCAAATCAAAGTCTTTGTTTGATGTTCTAGTCTTGTTCAAGTCCCCTGCAGTCCTTTGAATTCAATTGCATGCTCACATTTTGTTCAAAGTCTTTTGGAGTCTTTTTGAGTTCAATTGTATGTTCGTATTGACTTGATTTTGACTTCAGTTTGATTTTATCTCATTTGGTTTTGATCTTTAGAAATCATTTAAATTTTTGTTCAGGTCCAAGTCCCCTGTTGTTCATATAAGTCTTCTGCACACTTAGTTCAATTTCTGTGTATTATTGTCTGAGTACAGTTCTTCTACAGTGTTGCCCAAGAAGGTCTTCAAATTGTTCAAGTCTTTGTACATTTCAGTGAAAATTTCGGCAGCACCCTGGCATATCCCCCGTTTGGGGGAAAATAGGGGAGCTGGGCCTTCCCACCACGCTACTAGAGCGTGTATGGTAGGTGTCCTTAGACACCGCGACCGTACAAATTTTCATCCCACCACGCTACAAGAGCGTGTATGGGGCCTTCAGCAGTATCCGTACCAGAACAGCAGTGACGTACCAGAACAGCAGTGACTCCCCACCACGCTACAAGAGCGTGTATAGGGCTTCCCCACCTCGTCGTATGCTTCGCACCGGGCTCCCTCCTACCGTGCTACAAGAGCGCGTATAGTGTCACGACCCGGCCCGGTTAGCTCGCAAGTGCGAGGCGGGAACAGAGATCGGACATAAAGAAGATAAAAGAAAACTTTACAAGACAATAAATATAATTTCAAAATATTCATCAACATAAAGAAGAGCCACTACAGTATCCAACATAAACTTTTTCTTTCCTTTCATTTAAAAAAAAAAATCACCAATCGAAGGATTTAGCATTAAGTTTACAAAAAGATACAAAAGGGGATCCACAAGTATAACCTTTTTTCCTCTTACAATCCAATTCTAATCTATCTATACAAAACATCAAAATACAAAAGAACCTGCCGCCCGTCGTCTCCCTACGACGGTAAGTGCGCGGAGGTTGGTCAGCCATCTAACCCTTCCTAGTTCCTCCTGAAAGGTATTCTCATAACGAGGGTGAGTCTTAAACTCAATAGGCCAATGCTTTACCAAATAAAATTTAGAGAAAACAATATGAATGAGATGAACATAAATGAAAATACTATAGGTAAAAAGAACATTGAACCAATCATAAATTTAAATAGTATGCCTCAAGGTGACCCATTAAACTTTTTCCTTAAATGAGCTTATGATCCATCACTTATCATAACGCATGAAATGCTTTTCTTGAACCATGAAGTTTTGCATATGCATAAAATAACATGTATCTATAATCACCCGTCTCAAAGGTATCCTTTTTGTACTGATCAGGTACAACATAATTGGCCATTCCTTTTCCATTTGGTTCATAAGAACCACCTTTACCAATGCTCATAGGAGCATCCCTTTACCAATGCTCGGAAGAGCATCCCTTTACCAAAGATACCTCCGCATCAACAAGCACATTCATTCATTCTTTAATTACTCATAAGGAGATTCTTATTCATGCATATGGTCAACTATCTCCTAATGTACTATATGGTTTCATGATAGCAAGAGGAAAGAAAAGAGTCAAATGCAACCATGATTCATCACTTTAGAAAGAACGAATGCATTAAATACTATTACATAAAAGATGAGCTTGCAATGTGAGTTAACGCATGAGTAAAGGCTTATGTATGGTAACAAGTATAAGCTCAAATGTCTCTAAACCATTTCCAAAGGAGTTCTTAACAATTAAACAATCATAGAAACATAAACATGATACTTAAAGCATAAAAGAATATATAAGCAATGTGATTGGAAGAACGCTAGAGCTTGCATAATAATGTAAAACATGCTTTGGAGGAAAGTAAATGCATTTTCTTCTAATTTTTAAAGGCATTACATTTACCTACCTCAAAGGAACGTGATCCGCCAAGAATCCTTACAAACTTCTCTTCCCCAATTGTCCAACACCTAAAAGAAACATACACATCAATCCCTACACGCATTACACATTCCAAATAAACCCTAGGCAAAACATGTAGTTAATTAACCCATCAAGCATTGGTTTTTTTTTCTATAAAGCCCCTCACATTCTCTCTCAATTAAAGTTTAGTCAACATTCCTAAGATCTTTAAGCATGCAACACCTTTCCTACTCTCACATTGTAAATAAAATATATAATTTTCGGAATTTAATAAATCCAAAATTAGAAAATCTTGTATTTCAAACAAAATCCATAAGGTAGCCTCTAAAATCCTCCCAAACCCTAATAAAAACCATAAGGATCAAAAATTCCTTCATTAGAGAGAAACCCTAAACTCCTAAACTCAAAATTTTTGCTTAAACCCTATAATATCTTCACATAAAAACTTCCCCATACCCTTAAAAAGATCTTTTGTGAAGGCATTTTCCAAGAAGATAAATTTTAAGCAAAATCCTAATTTTCAAAATCCATACCTTCACAAAAATACTCCACATTAGGGTTTAGAAACATCACACTATCCTTCCATAAACTTTTCTCAAATGAACCCTAAAGAAAAACTCAAGTTTCCCTAAAACCCTAATTTCATTCTTTAGAGAAAACTCATGAAAATGGAAGGGAAACACTTGCAAAACACTTACCTTAGCCTTCTCTTAATCTTCCCTACAATTTTCCCCAAGATCTGTCGCCAGAAACCGCCGCCCGAAGCTCCCGTCGCCGCTCTACCCGCGCCCTCTCCCTCTTTCTCCGCTCGGTTTTGGGCGAAAAGACCGAATGGGGGGGAGTGGGGGTCTCGGTTTGCCTATTAGGGGGAAAATGGGATGCCAAAAAGACCTCTATGCCCTCACTTAAACAACCCATGCTTGAATAAATAGGAGGGGTACTTTGGGTATTATTTGTTTTCAACTAATTTTAATCCTTAAATTATACGAAATCAAATACAAGTTCTATACATCAAATTTCTTAGAATTTTGCGCTCTAATTTATAAAATTATTTCCGTCGAAATCCGACAACTTCAAATTTTCCACTTAAAACTCGTCGCGACGCTTTGAAAAGCGTGCGAGGTCTAAAACGACATTTTGCGGGTTTTACAATTCTCCCTCCCTTATAAAAAAATTTCGTCCTCGAAATTTAGGACAAGAGTAAGAAATCGTACCTTAGTCAAATAGGTGAGGGTAGCTTTCCCTCATCTCTGATTCTTTCTCCCACGTAGCATCTCTCTCAGTTCCATGCTTCCACATAACTTTGACATAAGGAATCTCTCTACTCCGAAGCTGCTTAACATCGTAATCTATGATCTTCTCAGGCTCCTCTACAAAAGTCAGATCTGGTTGGATATCTATTGCTTCAGTACTGATCTTCTGAGTTTCATCTGCAATGTATTTCCTCAAGGAAGAGATATGAAATACATTATGTACTCCACTCAAGTGAGATGGCAAAATCAATCTGTAAGCCACACTGCCTACTCTCTCAGAAATTTCAAATGGGCCAACATATCTTGGACTCAGTTTCCCAACTTTGCCAAATCTCTTCACACCTTTCATAGGACTTACCTTAAGGAAAACAAACTCTCCAACCTCAAACTCAACAAATCTGTGCTTGGCATCATAATACTTCCTCTGTCTGTCCTGTACAGTCTTCAATCTATCGCGAATCAGCCTTATCTTTTCAGTAGCATCATCTACTAAATCAGCTCCAATGATCTTTCTTTCTCCTGTCTCCGCCCAACATAAAGGAGTTCTACACCTCCTTCCATACAAAGCTTCATAGGGTGCCATACCTATACTTGCTTGGAAGCTATTGTTATAGGCAAATTCAATCAAGGGAATGTGTGTCTCCCATTTGCCACCAAAGTCCAGTACACATAATCTGAGTAAATCCTCCAATGTCTGAATAGTCCTCTCTGATTGACCATCTGTTTGAGGGTGAAATGCCGTACTGAAAGTGAGTCTGGTGCCCATTGCCTCCTGAACTTTCCTCCACAATCTAGAGGTGAATCTCCCATCTCTATCTGAAACTATTGATCTAGGTACACCATGAAGTCTAACAATCTCATTAACATAAACACTTGCCAACTTCTCAACAGCATCAGATTGCTTGATAGGCAAGAAGTGTGCTGACTTGGTCAATCTATCAATGATCACCCATAGAGCATCATGACCAGTTCTGGACCTAGGCAATCCAACCACAAAATCCATGGCTATGTCTTCCCACTTCCATTCTGGTATAGGTAAAGGCTGCAATAAACCTCCTGGCTTTTGATGTTCTACCTTAACCATCTGACAAACTGTACACTTAGCCACAAATTCTGCTACACTTCTTTTCATCCCTGGCCACCAAAAGTATTCCTTCAAATCTTGGTACATCTTGTTACTACCTGGGTGAATGGTGTAACTTGAATAGTGTGCTTCCTGAAGAATGTCCTTCCTCAAATCTCCAACATCAGGGATGCAAATTCTGCCTCTATACCGTAGTAACTCCTCTTCATCAAACTCAAACTCCTCTACGTGACCAACCTTCACCAATTGTAGGATTTTCTCAAATTCTGCATCTTGTGGCAAGGCTTCCCTTATCCTATCCTTTAAGGTGGACTGAATGATCATCTGATTCAAAGCAACAAACTCTGCATCATCAGGCTGAACTACAGAAATCTCTAACTTCTCCAAGTCTCTAATCAATTCAAGCTGTTGTGTAATCATCCAACTGGCACTGAAAGTCTTCCTGCTTAAAGCATCTGCTACAACATTTGTCTTGCCTGGATGATATTGGATATCCAAATCATAGTCCTTGATAAGCTCCAACCACCTCCTCTGCCTCAAATTCAACTCTTTTTGTGTGAAGATATATTTCAAACTTTGATGATCAGTAAATACTTCACACTTCACTCCATATAAGTAATGTCTCCAAATCTTCAGGGCAAAGACCACTGCCGCTAACTCCAAATCATGGGTTGGGTAGTTTCTTTCGTGGTTCTTCAGTTGCCTTGAAGCATAGGCAATGACCCTTCCGTTTTGCATCAAAACACAACCCAGCCCTTTGTGAGAGGCATCACTATAAATCTGAAATCCATCCGTCCCCGAAGGAATAGTAAGCACTGGAGCAGTCACCAAACATTGCTTCAATCTTTGAAAAGCCTCTTCACATTGATCTGTCCATACAAACTTCACTGCCTTTTGAGTCAATCTAGATAATGGCATAGCTATTCGAGAAAACCCCTCAACAAACCTTCTGTAATAACCAGCTAAACCCAAAAAGCTCCTGATCTCCGTCACAGTAGTGGGTCGTGGCCAATCTGCTATAGCTTGCACCTTGTGCTGATCCACAGAGATCTCTTCATTGCTAATCACATGACCCAAAAAGTGTACACTCTTCAACCAAAATTCACATTTGGAGAACTTAGCATACAAGTCATTATCTTTTAAGGTATACAATACTGACCTTAAATGATTTGCATGCATCCTTTCATCTGGGGAGTAAACAAGTATGTCATCTATGAATACAATCACGAATAGATCCAAAGAATCCTTAAAGATTCTATTCATCAGATCCATAAACACTGCAGGGGCATTTGTTAGGCCAAAAGGCATCACTGTAAACTCAAAATGCTCATATCTAGTGTTGAATGCTGTCTTTGCTATGTCCTCTTCTCTGACCTTGAGCTGATAGTATCCCGATCTCAAGTCTATCTTGGAAAACACAGAGGCACCCTCCAACTGATCAAACAAGTCATCAATTCTCGGAAGAGGGTATTTATTCTTTACAGTCAGTTTGTTCAATTCCCTGTAGTCTATGCAAAGTCTTAGACTTCCATCCTTCTTTTTCACAAAGAGCACAGGAGCACCCCAAGGCGAAGTGCTAGGCCTGATAAATCCTTTACTAAGCAATTCCTCCAATTGATCTTTCAGTTCCTTCAGCTCTTTTATGGCCATCCTATAAGGGGCTTTAGCAACAAGATTTGCTCCACTAACCAATTCAATGGTAAAATCAATCTCCCTGCTTGGAGGCATTCCAGGTAAATCATCTGCGAACACTTCTGGATACTCTTGCACAACAGGTATCTCCTCTAACCTCCTTTCTTCTTTCTTCTCCTCCTTAACATAAGCTAGAAAGCCTTCATTACCCTTCCTCAATAATTTGTAAGCCACCAACGAAGAGACTATCATGGAAGTTAGGCCTCTTTCCCCTACAAACTTGAATTCTTTCTCCCCTGGCATACAGAATTTAAGTTCTTTCTTATTACAGTCTATGGTCACAAAATGACTAGACAACCAATCCATCCCAAGGATCATATCAAACTCCGTTAAGGGCAATAACATAAGATCTGCGCCCAAATTTCTATCACCTACAATCATCTCCATATGACACCCCTTGTTGGTTTCCAACTGACTCCCATTAGGCATCAAAACTGATAATGGTTTGGGCATACTTGAAGAAGACAAACCAACAGATTTAACAAATCCCTCAGAAATAAAAGAACATGATGCTCCCGTATCAAACAACACCTTAACAGGCTTGTTACAAACAAAGATTGTTCCTAAATATCATGCATATAACATAACATAAAGCTCGTTTTACTCAAAAAGCATAAAGGAATTCATTGACATTAAATAAAGTCCATACCTGTGATAACATCAGGTGAGTCCTTTGCTTCTTGTTGTGACATTCCATAAACTCTTGGTTGAACTGGTGGACGAGCTTGACCTTGTGATGGGGTAGATCCAGTAGACTCTACAGTTCTTGGCCTGCCAGCTGTCCTCTGAGGAAGAGTGTTTCCTGTTCTGGCCTCAGTAGTAGGTCTTTGTCCTAAAAGAGGACAAGACTTTGCCATATGCCCTGGTTGGTGACACCAGAAGCATGTATTAGTGCCAGAAAGGCACTCTCCCTTATGAGTTCTCCCACACTTATTGCATACAGCTGTAGAAGCACTACTCTCTGAAAAGTTAGATTTAAACCTCTTCCAATTGGGCCTTCCAGAGTGAAAAGACTGGGCAGGTCTTGATCTATCTTCATTCTTCCTCTTCTGGAAGTCTCTCTTCCTCTGAACACTCTGATAATCAAGCTCAACCTTCCGTGTTTTATCAACTAATTTAGAGTAATCTTCAATCTCCAAAGCAACCAATGACTGTCTAATGCTATCCCTCAAGCCACAAAGGAAACGGTGGCATTTCTCTTCTGCATTAGGAATCAGATGAGAGGCATACCTAGATAGCATCGTGAATTCAACCTCATACTCTGCAACAGTCTTATCTCCCTGTACCAATCTATTAAATTTATCTTGCATTGCTCTCCTAGCAGTCATTGGCACATACCAATCTCTAAACACTTTGACAAATTCCACCCATGAGATTTGACTGCTAGATCTCCCAGTAAAAGTTTCTTCCAATTGTCTTCTCCACCATCTGTTTGCCTCCCCACTGAAGGCATAAGTAGCTAAGGCTACCCTCCTATCCTGAGGGCATAGCATCCCCTCCAAAATCTTCTCAACTTCCATTAACCAGTCCTCTGCTTCTATAGCTCCACCTCCCACAAATGATGGTGGCTTCATGTCCTGAAATAACTTTAAATACTTGTCAATTGGAGCACTTCCACTACCTCCAGCTTGAGTCTGTATAATTCTTTATCATCCCCGTCATAGCCGCCATCATTTGGGTAAAAGAGTCCAAAGTAGCATTAATGCTACTGCCTTGAGGCTCTACTACAGATGGTAATTCCCTCCTGACCTCCCCTGTGTTGCCATCAGTGGCATCTAGTTCTGGTTCCTCAGCCCTGAGACATAAAGCAACATAGCAATCTAAGTAAATAAATACACAAGCACCTTACACCTATTCTAACCTATAAGATCTTCCTATCGGCTCTTTTATGAAAATCAATATCCTCAAATCCTTGCTCTGATACCACTCTTGTCACGACCCGGCCCGGTTAGCTCGCAAGTGCGAGGCGGGAACAGAGATCGGACATAAAGAAGATAAAAGAAAACTTTACAAGACAATAAATATAATTTCAAAATATTCATCAACATAAAGAAGAGCCACTACAGTATCCAACATAAACTTTTTCTTTCCTTTCATTTAAAAAAAAAATCACCAATCGAAGGATTTAGCATTAAGTTTACAAAAAGATACAAAAGGGGATCCACAAGTATAACCTTTTTTCCTCTTACAATCCAATTCTAATCTATCTATACAAAACATCAAAATACAAAAGAACCTGCCGCCCGTCGTCTCCCTACGACGGTAAGTGCGCGGAGGTTGGTCAGCCATCTAACCCTTCCTAGTTCCTCCTGAAAGGTATTCCCATAACGAGGGTGAGTCTTAAACTCAATAGGCCAATGCTTTACCAAATAAAATTTAGAGAAAACAATATGAATGAGATGAACATAAATGAAAATACTATAGGTAAAAAGAACATTGAACCAATCATAAATTTAAATAGTATGCCTCAAGGTGACCCATTAAACTTTTTCCTTAAATGAGCTTATGATCCATCACTTATCATAACGCATGAAATGCTTTTCTTGAACCATGAAGTTTTGCATATGCATAAAATAACATGTATCTATAATCACCCGTCTCAGAGGTATCCTTTTTGTACTGATCAGGTACAATATAATTGGCCATTCCTTTTCCATTTGGTTCATAAGAACCACCTTTACCAATGCTCATAGGAGCATCCCTTTACCAATGCTCGGAAGAGCATCCCTTTACCAAAGATACCTCCGCATCAACAAGCACATTCATTCATTCTTTAATTACTCATAAGGAGATTCTTATTCATGCATATGGTCAACTATCTCCTAATGTACTATATGGTTTCATGATAGCAAGAGGAAAGAAAAGAGTCAAATGCAACCATGATTCATCACTTTAGAAAGAACGAATGCATTAAATACTATTACATAAAAGATGAGCTTGCAATGTGAGTTAACGCATGAGTAAAGGCTTATGTATGGTAACAAGTATAAGCTCAAATGTCTCTAAACCATTTCCAAAGGAGTTCTTAACAATTAAACAATCATAGAAACATAAACATGATACTTAAAGCATAAAAGAATATATAAGCAATGTGATTGGAAGAACGCTAGAGCTTGCATAATAATGTAAAACATGCTTTGGAGGAAAGTAAATGCATTTTCTTCTAATTTTTAAAGGCATTACATTTACCTACCTCAAAGGAACGTGATCCGCCAAGAATCCTTACAAACTTCTCTTCCCCAATTGTCCAACACCTAAAAGAAACATACACATCAATCCCTACACGCATTACACATTCCAAATAAACCCTAGGCAAAACATGTAGTTAATTAACCCATCAAGCATTGGTTTTTTTTTCTATAAAGCCCCTCACATTCTCTCTCAATTAAAGTTTAGTCAACATTCCTAAGATCTTTAAGCATGCAACACCTTTCCTACTCTCACATTGTAAATAAAATATATAATTTTCGGAATTTAATAAATCCAAAATTAGAAAATCTTGTATTTCAAACAAAATCCATAAGGTAGCCTCTAAAATCCTCCCAAACCCTAATAAAAATCATAAGGATCAAAAATTCCTTCATTAGAGAGAAACCCTAAACTCCTAAACTCAAAATTTTTGCTTAAACCCTATAATATCTTCACATAAAAACTTCCCCATACCCTTAAAAAGATCTTTTGTGAAGGCATTTTCCAAGAAGATAAATTTTAAGCAAAATCCTAATTTTCAAAATCCATACCTTCACAAAAATACTCCACATTAGGGTTTAGAAACATCACACTATCCTTCCATAAACTTTTCTCAAATGAACCCTAAAGAAAAACTCAAGTTTCCCTAAAACCCTAATTTCATTCTTTAGAGAAAACTCATGAAAATGGAAGGGAAACACTTGCAAAACACTTACCTTAGCCTTCTCTTAATCTTCCCTACAATTTTCCCCAAGATCTGTCGCCGGAAACCGCCGCCCGAAGCTCCCGTCGCCGCTCTACCCGCGCCCTCTCCCTCTTTCTCCGCTCGGTTTTGGGCGAAAAGACCGAATGGGGGGGAGTGGGGGTCTCGGTTTGCCTATTAGGGGGAAAATGGGATGCCAAAAAGACCTCTATGCCCTCACTTAAACAACTCATGCTTGAATAAATAGGAGGGGTACTTTGGGTATTATTTGTTTTCAACTAATTTTAATCCTTAAATTATACGAAATCAAATACAAGTTCTATACATCAAATTTCTTAGAATTTTGCGCTCTAATTTATAAAATTATTTCCGTCGAAATCCGACAACTTCAAATTTTCCACTTAAAACTCGTCGCGACGCTTTGAAAAGCGTGCGAGGTCTAAAACGACGTTTTGCGGGTTTTACATATAGGTGGTTCCCCGGTCCGCTGCAAACATCGAGAATAGGATTTGGAACATCATACCTTTGCGTAGCAGTCGTCGGCGGTGTCGGTGTCGAGGTCGAGGACCGTCCCCACCACGCTACAAGAGCGTGTATAGGGCTTACCCGCCTCGTCGTATACTTCGCGCCGGGCTCCCTCCTACCGTGCTACAAGAGCATGTATAGGTGGTTCCCCGGTCCGCTGCAAACGTCGAGGACGGGGTTTAAGATAGAAATTATACCTTAGGGCCCGGCGGGGAGTCGTCGGTGACTGTCGGCGGTGTAGGGCACGAAAACCCAGGCGAGAGGAGTATTTTTAGTGAATTAATTATAATTAACGTTAAAATTAATTAAGAAATTATTTTAATTAATTATAATTAATTATACTTAATTAATATAATTAATTAAAGTTTATTAAAATTAATTAAAATCATTAATTATAATTAATTATAATTAATATTAATTAACTTTTAATAAATAATAATCAATTAAAATTAATTAATGATAATTAATTTTATAATATTATAATTAATTAAAATTAATTCTAATTAAAATTTATTATAATTAATTAAATTAATTATAATAATTTAATTAAAATTAGACATAATTAATTATAATAATTATAATTAATTAAAAATAAATAATTGTAATTAATTAAAATTAATTAAAATAAATCACATCTCTCCCTCCCCACTCTCTGTTCGACGGATTCAATGGATTTGGCCGGATTTAGGCTAAATCCAGTCAAACGGTTTCAGTGCTCACGCTAAATCCCGACGATGGTGAAATCCTGGATTTACTAAATCCTTTGGTTCGACAGATTTCGGGATTTGGCCGAAGGAACACGTGAAGGGTAGAAAGTTACCTTCACAGCCATGAGTTCCTGTTGTTGCTGCCGATCAAAATGGTGTAACTTCCGATCTAAATGTCGTAACTTCCGGCCGAACAGGAAGGGCAAGCCGTCGAAGGTGCGAAGTCGACCGGCCAAGAGAGAGCAATCGAAGGGGAGGGAGATCACTTCACAGCCGGCGAGTACCCGCTGTTGCTTCCGATCCCGATGTCGTAAGTTCCGACCGAGCAGGAAGGAAAGTCGTGCAAGGCGCGAAGTCGATCGGCCACGCAGGAAACGGAGAAGCCACGGAAAGGGAGGAAAGTTGTCTTCACTGCAGGCGAGCTCCCCTCTTACTTCCGATCAAAATGCCGTAACTTTCGATCCGACCCAAAGGGAACATCGTCGAAGGAGCTTTGTCGAACGAGAGAAGGAGAGAGCGGGAGAGGGAAATCTAGAGAGAGAGCTTGCAGAGGATACAGTCAAACGAGGCCTTCGGCCTCGTTTTCTTTTGCTCTTTAACGACGTGAATGCGTCGTGGGAGAAATGACGCGTCGCTAGATTTACGGGATTTGAACAGCGACGACGTGCGGAGTTCGGCGCCGAACAGGTACGAGAGAAACATTTTTTTTTCTTTTTGGCTCCTGTATACAGGTCAACATTCAAAAACTATGGAGTTATGTTGAGATTCGTTGTCAAAAGAGAAAGACAAGCTTGCTTATCAAATGGAATCCCTTCATTGAGATGTAGAGCCTATATTTAGAGAATAAATCAAAACAAGCGCCTAAATACCTGAATAAATTTCGTATGCAGCCCATCTTTAATGCCACCAGCAATTTGGCATAGATACGAGATGCCTAAATTAGTTGCATCCTGCACGACAAAAAGAAACAATAAAGTTAAAGAGGAACATCTCATGAATGCTACTTCCACACAATCATGCATAATCCAAACCTGCTTGCTCTCTAGGAGTTCCATCTTCCCCTCCTGGTGCATAAGAGAAATACTATTAAGTTAGCACTGTCACTGATGGGTTAGAGAAACAATGTTAAAACTGACCAAGAAACACACATATGGATGATGATTACGGACTAACCAATCCAGACAACAAATATTGAATTTCCTGGATATCAAATCCGATTTGAGAAAGATCAGTTTTCACCCCATGAACCTGCAAATACACAGACAATTATTAATCTAACAATCATTAGCGAAGATGCATTGCTATTTTTCTGTATGCATATCAAGGTGATAAAGCTAATTTGAATTTTAGTCAAAAAAAAATAGCAAGCATCTATCAAACAAAACTATCATTAAAACTTAAGATGTTTTACTAAAAGTAAAAAATAAAAGTAACTTTGTGATGCTGAAGCATGACGGACCCTTCCCTTGTCAAAATCTATAAGAGAAGCATATTTAATGTTTATTTTATGTTTGATTTTCGTTTTGAAGTATTTTGAATATCATGGCCATTGTTTCATTTGGTTTGGATAATTTGGCCTTTAGATTATGAACTCTCATCTATTCAAGTTCTTGTGCTTGTATTAAGTTATATAATGTTTTATGAATGGAAACAAGTTTATCGTAGCCCTCTAAATCGGCTCCACTCTACATTAGCCCTTGGCTGACCTCACCTCACTTCTTAGTCCACCTGTCCCTCTTTCCCTCCCTCTCCTCAACCCTTTTTCCTGTTTCAAGGCAAAAACTGAGAAGAACTCAAAAAGGACTGCTGTGAATCTCCATTACTTTTCTTAGGGATTAAAACCCTATACATTCCCTTGGGGGCAAGGTCTATTGTGAATCTCCGTTACTTGGTACTAAAGAAACTTGCAAAGGAGCCAAAACCATTTTTATTTCCATTTTGGTGCTTGTAGGGGTGTCTGGAATAATGAGCTAGAGACGTAATAAAGTGCATAACTAATTACTTAAGTATGAGAGATTATGTTAACCTCTTATAATCTCAAAGGTGCATTGAGACTGGATCAGCCTGTGGCCTAGCCCAACTAATTGATCATTGGAACTTAATTGAATTACTGTATACAGTTACAAACTAGTGTACAACCATCATAACACCAATAATTTTAATAGAATTGAAATGGTCCAAGTGAACCACTATGATGATCTAGTGTGAACCCACTTAATATACTACAGCCCTAGTTGACTCAATCAATTTCATTTGGTCTCAATTGACCTAACATAACCATGGTTGACCAAGCCAATCACAATTGCCCAAGCTGGACCCTAGTTGGCCCAATTGCCCCTAATTGAGCCAAATTGATCCCAAGAGACTCAGTCAACCCTAGGTAACCTAAAGTGGTTCTAGTGAACTCCCTTGGTCCTAATTGACCCCATCTCAATTCTAGTTTATTAGGGTGACTAAGTAAAATCCCTTAATGGATCGTTCTAAATTATTTTGGTCATTATTTATCTCGGTTTAGCCTTCAGTGATCCTAGTTGGATCCTAATTGATTTGGGTGCAATCAGTTGACCTAAGTGACAAGAAGAAACTCATAAAAAGTAAAGAAAAAAACAGTTGACCTAAGTGGGACGTATATGGCGCAAGTGCTCCCGATCAACCTGAGCTTAATCTCAATTTAATTGATTGAGCCAATCAGACCTAATGTTGACTAAATGGACTCAATTGGTCCATATTAAGTCAACAAGGAAAAACCACTAATAAAGACATAAAGCCCACAACGAACCCGATCCTCTGTCAACAAGTAAGCAGAGTCGACAAGATTCAACCGACAAAATTAAAATGCCCATTAAAACTCCGATGATTGTCGTGTTGAATATTTATCTCAACTAGAGGGGACCTCAAATATTTAAAAATGCCTCACAAATTCCCATGAAATACGTTGAATAATGCAAAATTTTAAATTTGAAATAAAAGACCAAAACACTTAAAACAAAAATACACATCAGTACTCCGCAATAATTTGTCGAGGTAGATAAATTTGAAAATCATTTCAAGTCACAAAGAGCAAATGTCTAGTCGAGAATATCACTAGGATTCATTCTCAATCCAATTCTTACCAATAAAGACGTGGCACGTGTCCTCAAATTGATGGTTTTGTCGCCAATTAGCACCAAGGAAAACGATTATGACCGAGACCCTCTAACCGATGGTTTTGCCGCCAAGTGGCACTATTAAATTATGGTCTTGGACAAAACTCGTATGTTCCTCAATGGCGCTAAATTATTGAGTGATGAATTTATAGGATATGATCGATAGGGTACAAAACCCTTTGTTAGCTAAGGTGGTTTCAAATTTATCCCCTTAAACAAATATCCACATCAGGTCTAAAAGGTACCCTTTGATGAAGCAATCCATGATTGTCAACAATGATCTTTCGGTCAGGTTGGGTCGACAACCTCTTATGACTAAGTATACCAAGGATTATGATGACCCAGGACAATTGAACCATGGGATCTTAATCGGATTCATCATCTTTCCCCCACAATCTGCTTTAAGTATAAAGCGGTGAATTTTTTATTTTAAATATTAAATTTTCAAAGACCTAAAATCATGTTGCTACTATATGCCAGATACTCCGAATCTATTTGACAACTACCCTTAATTGAAAGTTCTCTCTCGTTACAGCGAGGGGTAATTAACTGAAAGAGCTTGCGCCAATAGATAACCTGGACTCAGATCATAAAGTCCACACAAAATTAGGGTGAAATCTCTGAGTAGTGTCTTACTTCAAAACCCAATCTCACTTCTGGAAATTTTCCTCGGAACGTAAACATTAAAACTCCCCTCAATGACCAAAAGAAAAAGAAAGGGGCTGCAGAGAGGTCGGGGCACAAATTTTCGGAACCCGCAAGGATATCCTGATCAAAAAAAAATTAGGTAAAATTTGAGGATAAAGCTTAAATTATTATTTTATTAATCTGAAGCATCTCAACTTGCGTAAATACAATCCTACTAACCTAGGAAAAGCAATAAAAGAAACAAATCAACTAAAAGATTTAGTTGAGTTGTGACAAAAATAAATCTACCTCAAACAGACCAAAAAATGAACAAACCTGGATTACTCAAGAATATGCGCTTAATAGTCTTATAACCAGAAAACTAGCATCTAAAAGAAGGAAGAAAAGATAAGTAGCCAATAGAACAAGAGGCAGATCAAAGGCCCATAATCAAGCGATCAAACCACAATGGAACTTGGTTGAAAAAAGATTGGGGTAGAGAGAGAGAAAGTCCTAAAGGCAACACGAGAAAAGACATGTATACCAAAGTATATCATCACGTCATTCAACATGTTTGTAGCAACCCATAAAATGGAATTAGAAGTGGCAACAATCAAAAAACAGCCATCAATAGTAAGAATGCAAAGGGGATGCGACATAGCATCTCGCAATGGAAACTCCTATAGAAACCATTCATCACAATACTCCATAATACCATCACATAAATAGCCAACAGAAAGCTATCCATAAATCTAGGAAAATATCCAAAAGTCATTGGTAGCACGGAAGCATTAAAGCATGTAAGGATGAAACTTATCAACCAGCTCACCATATGCCAACAAAACTTACCAGATTGAATCATTACCATAATCCAACAGATATTCGTCCATCCAAACTTGAAAGGCAACACAAATCATTCATAAGCCAGCATATAATGGCTCGAAAAAACCCAAGAAATCAAAGAGAGAGAATCCAACACACACAAGCCTTGCTAGAGATAAGAAACAATCTAGATACATCTAACAACTGTATCTTATTGAATCGACTTGAAGCATTCTTTTATTAGGTCAAAAAAAACTCAAATGTAAACTAACCTCTTTCATTATGATCTCAGTTGACTCCTTCTGCTCATCAAGTTTATAATCCAACTTTTCAAGCCGCTGTGTTAGATGCCGCTTTGTCGTCTGAAAATGAAAGAGGCAAAAAATATTATTATAAAGAAGAAAACCATAATTCAAAGGAGCTCAAAGTGATTTATCGTACAGTTAAGGCAGCGGATAATTGCTCCAGTTGTTTTGATACATTTGCAACGGCATTTGCCATGTTCCGTTTCGTAACAAACATAACATCAGAAAAAGACCAACCCTGTATATCCAGGAAATATTTTCTCATACAACCGTAAAATCATACAGTCCAAATTGGAAGAAGCAAATAAGACGAAGAATAAAAAATAATTAAAATAATGAAATACTCTTTGGCCAATTCAGCATTTAGATGTGAATCAGAGAATGTAAAAGATGATTTGAAAAGCTTCACAGTGTCTGCGAAAGATTTACCATGGCACATGGTTGTTTGAGGGCCTCATTTATCAAACATATTTAGTATATAATGATAAGATAATATAGGAAAATCCATGTTATACGAACCAACATAGAAAATTTGGTACGAAATATGAATCGTTCAAGTTCTACCAAGCTAACACCCTAATTATGAAGTGGGAAAAAAAAGTAGTTAGTGATATATCAGGTTTTACTGTCACACTCACACCCATCATAAAGCCATAACATCAATAGTATAAAATGAATGAACACACAGAAATCTACAACATCTAAAGTTCCAAATAATTACACAAAGGGCAACCTAATCAGCCCATGATTGTGGCGGCTCCAAAATCAAATTGGTCAAGTCATATAACGAGCCCAAGTCAAACCCAAAATAAAACCTAAAAATCAAATTGAGTGCATCGAACATACCTGTCTCTATCGATGCTTCATTAAATGTTTTAATTTAATGAAAAGAGCTTCAATTTAAATGGCAAAACTTTTCACGACAATGGAGTGGCTAATCTTTACCAAAATTTAGGTAGAGGTTGATTTTGATTTAAAAATCAAGGAATTTATCTAAATCAGGAGGTTTAGTAATCAATATAAGTGGATTATCCTACCTGATAACTATTTTCACGCTTATAATAAGAAAATAGCACTTATCATTATCTGATTTACCATATATATCCCCTTTTTTTTACCATACATATCCTAGGTTTTATTGTAATTTGTACCTAGGGTTTTATAAAGAGTAGGTCTAAAATAGCAGTTAGGTTGCCTCAAGTAGTCAAGCGTATTCAAAAGGACCCAAGTTCAAAATAACAAAAAAAACCTCTACAAATGCAAGTGTAAGGCTACATACAACAACAACTTCTCAAACCTTACATTATCAAGAGCTCTTTGCAAATTAAGTGATTTTTTACCTAAAATTTTTCACTCAATTCTATTTTAAATGAAAGATTGAATCCAAGAAAACCTTTCAATTCCACTCCCTCTCTCTTCTTAACCCTATTCAAATAAGAGCCCCCCATCTTTTATCTCTATCCCTCATGTTATCATATCCATGCTATCCATCACTTTATTGAGCATTCAGGCAAGGCAAGGAAAGCATCATCAAGACAAAAAAAAAAGAAGGAATGAACCCAAGCAAGGAGAAAAGGAAAAAAAATAAGAGGTGGGGAAAAGATCATGTCATTATTATTTGACAAGTTTTACGTTGGCTGTCGACTACCTAACGCAACCCTCCACTTTTCTCATCCAGGACTTAGGACCTAGCAACAGCAGTGTTAAAGGCTTGATGTTGTTGTAGGTGGGGAAAAGATCAAAGGACTAAAAAATTTAAGAGGAATGGTAAGGCTCTAAACCATCCTATCTTGTAACACATTTACCTTCAACTCCTTAATTGCATCATCTCCTTCCTTCTGTTTTATTTTTTAATGCAATATACTACCACCATCAATCCCTTCACTGGTCAATTTATATACAGTAAAAATAACATAACTTTAAGGTTTTTCATAGTAAGAAAACCAGTTGCATGAATCAGTTATCTTCTTATTTTCCTTCCTAGTTCAATGTTGTAATCAAGGTTAACTCCATAACCTTAATTCATATATCAAGGCTTAGCATTAATTCTTGTAACATACACCCCATCTAGAATGTAGGTTTGGATTAAACGGGTTGTCTTATTCTACTCGATCTAGGATCCAGCATCAAAATTTTGAAATCAAGCTAATAATGGTGCCAATTATCTCAAATCATAAGGGTATCGAACTGATGATTCATACTAGTAGGTTGCACGAATAAAAATGTTAAACCTAGGAGCAAAACTGTTAGAGCCAGACCGGCCTGTTCAATTGAACGGGCCTATTCCCCATAGCAGGAATCAATACCCGAATAGGCAAACCACACGCAGCCCGCATCCGTGTGTAAACCCTCCAGACGAGGTCGGATCACGCCATTGAGTGGGAAATCGCGTGCAAGAGAGAAAGGTAGTAACTACTTATAAGAGATAACTTCCTTTCATGCACTCCAATGGCAGAAAATGCAAGTTAGAAGTTTTGTATGAGAGAAATTTTGTTATGGGGAAGAAGAAGAGGAAAGAAGGTATATTCGTATTTTTTTGTGCTTTTGGTATAAATTATTCGTGATTAAGTTTGAGAAACAAATCTATTGTTCAACTGAGCGCAGAGGAAGAAATTTGGAGAGAAAGAAGAATGAATTTGGGGATTTTCTTCTGGAATTCCTTTTATTCTCTAACAGTGGAAGAAAGAGTAAGTGTTCAAATTATCAATTAAGTTCGACTTAGATAAGAAATAAATATTCCCATTTTTCTAATTGAAGAAATAAAAATATTTCTAGTCTATAAGGAAAATCCAAGAGAAGTAAACCTGATTCAATAGAGAAGGAAAGCTTTATTGCAAAGAAGGAAAGATTTAGTAAGATAAAAGATGCAAGTTATACAATTGAAATTTTTGATCTATTTTAGAAAATTATATATGCAACATGATTAGAAAAATAGTTTGTTAATTAGAGGAATTTGGCATTTATTATTGCTTTGATGATTTCTTCAAATTTTAGATAATAATATTTAATGCCAATTAATATTATTTTCGAACAGAAGGGAAATTAAATATTTGAATTGAAAAAAATATTGGAAGTCAATTTCAAAAAATTGAAGATTTTGAAGGATTTGAACGCGAAAGAGAATAAAGTGGGCAATTACTATTATTTTATGGATATTACATAATTCTATTTTATTACATACAGTCTCCTAGATATTTATTCAATTATAAATGTTTGAAAGTTATTATATTCACAATGATGAATGATAAAAAATAGCCATTAAAGTGACAAGATAATATTAGTATATATGAATGTATTATGTGAAATATGTATATATGGATTGAAAATATATTGAAAGAAAAAGAAAGGAAATTTAAAATGTATATATATATATTCTATCAAAGTCATCTAAAGACAAGCAAATAAAGACAAATGAAGCAAATGCAAAAATGAAAGGAAAAATGTATATGCATGTAAATTATAGAAGTTCACCCCAGTATGGTATTGTCTAAAGAAGTAACGTACCCATGCACCGCGCACTTTAAATAGAAATGGAAATTAAAATGGTTGTACTTATGTTGGTAAAAATACTTAAATAGTGCTCCTATACAAAATGAAAGATGGAAAATGAATAACTAGAAAATGTACAAAATGAATAAGTATTATTTGAAAGAAAAAAATATTGTTTGAAAAGAAAATTATATATATATATATATATATATATATATATATATATATATATAATTGTCAGAGAAAGTCAAATGAATATAAATATTTATGTATGTATAATTACTATTATAAGTATAATTAACCATAGAGATTATTTTGTAAACTAATTCTGTCAAACTAACTATGGGAGCGAGTTATGGAGCATAGGCTGCAGCGTGATACTTATGTTTCTCAAAATCAATTTGGATTCATGCCGGGTAGGTCGACTATAGAAGCCAAACATTTATTAAGAGGTTTGATGGAGAAATATAGAGAAAATAAAGAGGATCTACATATGATATTTATTGATTTAGAAAAAGCATATGATAAAGTTCCAAGAGAAATGCTATGGAGAGTTCTTGAAAAGAAAGGAGTCAATAATGCTTATATTCAAATCATTAAAGATATGTATGCAGGAGCTATTACTTGTGTTCAAACAAAAGGTGGATTGACCAAGTATTTTCCTATTTCGATTGGGTTACATCAAGGATCAGCCTTAAGCCCATATCTTTTTGCTTTAATCATGGATGTTCTCACTAGAAATTTGCAAGAGGATGTACCTTAGTGTATGCTTTTTGCTGATGATATTCTTCTTGTTGATAAGACTAGAGAGGGAGTTGAAGGTAAACTTAAATTATGGAGGTCAACCTTAGAGTCTAAAGGTTTTCGCTTGAGTAGATCTAAAATGGAATATATGGAGTGTAATTTTAGAAGTAAATAACCTAGTGAGGGGATTGTGACTTTGAGCGATCAAGTCATTAATAAGAGTACACGTTTTTGATATCTTGGATCTATTGTTCAGAGTGATGGTGAAATAGATGGAGATATTATCAGCAGAATTCAAGTTGGATGGTTGAAGTGGAGGAATGCATCGGGCTTGTTATGTGATAGAAATGTACCCCTCAAACTTAAGGGAAAATTCTATAAGATGGTAGTGAGGCCTGCAATGCTTTATGGTGCCGAATGTTGGCCATTAAAAGAGAAGCATAATACTAAGTTAAGTGTGGCAGAGATGAGGATGCTCAGGTGGATGAGTGGCTTTACCCTTAGAGATAGGATACGAAATGAGCATATACGTGAAAAAGTTGGAGTAGCTCCAGTAGAAGATAAGATTAGAGAGAGTCGCCTTAGATGGTTTGGTCACATAAAACGGCGGCCTTCCGATGACCCAGTTAGGAGAGTAGAGGTATTAGATTTGACTTATGTTAGGAAAGGTAGGGGTAGACCTAAAAAAACTTGGTTAGAAAATATTAGGAATGACCGTTCTTTATTAGATTTAAATGAGATTTTGACTTTTAATAGGACACAATGGAGAAAAAGGATTCATGTAGCCGACCCACGTAGTGGGATAAAGGCTTGTTGTTGTTGTTGTTGTTGTTGTATTCTGTCAAACTAAAATTTTTCAGGTAAGTCTCCTGATAAATAGAAATGGTAGAAAGAGAGGAGTTGATGGGGACATCAGAGCTTGGAAAGTTTATCAGAGACGTGGCTGTCGATCTACAGCCACTATTGAGCCGATGTACTTCTGAGTCATAATATGCATTTTCTTTATTATTATGTTATGTTGTATTTGTTTTATTAGTGTTTCCGTTTTTATCCTTTACTTAAAGGATGTCATATGTCAGCCCAGAGGGCATCACCATCTTTTTATTTTCTTGAGTCATTTGTACAAGGATATATATAGCCCTCTTGTTTTCTTTTCATGTTAATGAATGAACGATAAATTTTTTTCCTTGATTGATTTCGTTATGAGATCTTGAGAGTGCTTAAGAGAGAAATCCCAAGGAGGGGGAAATCGGATCACCCACCAACCATGGAGATGATCGGTTCGTGGTTCCTCTTCATTATCTCTTTTTCCTCCTTTCATCTCCTAGCCACCGGCCAAGACCTTTCCCAAGCCTTTAGCTGCCGGCCAAGACCTTTCCCAAGCATTTAGTAGTCCAATTGGTAACAGATAATGTTAGTGCTTACAAGACTGTAGGGAAAAAACTTATGGAGAAGAGGAAACATTTGTATTAGACTTCATGTGCTGCACTTTGCATAGATCTCATTCTTGAGAAGCTTTGTGAGCTGCCTCAACACAAGAATGCACTTACCAAAGAAAAAAAGATAACTAAGTTTATTTACAACCATTCTTGGATTTTGATACTTATGATAAAATTTTTAAAGAAATAAATTTTGAGGCCAGCACCAATAAGATTTGGCACCGCTTACTTGACATTATATAGTATGTTGGATACTAGACAATCTTTGGAGTTTATGTTTACCTCCACACAGTGGCTAAGTTGTGCATGGACAAAGAAACATGAGAAGAAAGATGTTAGAAAGATTGTTTTAAATAACATATTTTGGCAAAACCTTATGTACCTCATCACAACCACTAGATCATTATTACAAGTTTTAAGGATGGTGTATGCATAGAAGAAGCATGTTATAAGTTTCATCTGCAATGCTATGAATGAAGCAAAAAAGATGATTACTTGCAACTTAGGGGACGAAGAGGGAAGCTATAGGGAAATTTAAAATATTATTAATGATAGGTGCGAGCTACAGCTTCACCGATACTTTGTGGGCTCCGAAAATTTGGCCCCGGCCTCCACTCGCTTTTCTTATTCGGCGAGGGAGTTTTAACGAACTAAGTTCCGAGGTAAATTTTGGAAGGCATATGGGTTTGTAGATAAGACACTGCCCAGAGATTTCACCCTCATTTTGCGAGGACTTTATGATCTGAGTTCTGGTTTCCTATAGGCGCAAGACCCTATAGTTAATTACCCCTCCCGATCACCAGAGAGAACTTTCGATTAAGGCTAGTCGTCAATCAGATACGTAGAATATACGTGTTATCTGGCATATAGTAGCAGCAATGGATTTGGGATTTGGAAGTTGGAAATTTGGTTTGGATTTGGGTATTTGAATGATTGATATTTGGAAATTTGAAGGTTTTGATATTTAAAATAGAGATTTCACCACCTTTCACTTAAAGCAGATGGTGGGGGAATGGATGATGGGCCCGGTCAAGATCACATGGTTCCGTCATCCCGGGCCATCATGGTCCCTAGTCTACTTAGTCAGAGGAGGTAGTCGACCCAACCTGACAGAAGGATCCTTGTCGGCAGCCATGGGTTGCTTCGTCCAAGGGGACCTTGTAGACCGGGGGTGAATGTTTGTCTAAGGGGACAAATTTGAATCCACCTTAGCTAACAAAGGGCTTTGTGCCCTATCGATCATATCCTATTGATTCATATCTCAAGGATTTAACGCCATTAAGGAGCGTATTGGCGATGGCCATAACCGGTATTTCGTGGTGCCATTTCGCGGCAAAATCACTCGGTTCAGAGGGCCCCGGGTCATAACCGTTTATCCTGCGGTGCCATTTGGCGGCAGACCGCCGGTTAGAGGACACGTACCACGTCCTTACTGGCAATAGACTGTTTTGAGGATGGATCCTAGTGATATTCTCGACCAGACATTTGGCTCTTTTGTGAGCTGAAGTAGTTTTGAATTTGTCCACCCTGGCAAACTATTGCGGAGGGCGGATGGATTTTGCTTTAAGTATGGATGGATTTATTTCAGTTTTAAATATTTTTTTTAGGATTTTTGGATTTTGAACTTTGTGGAGTTTTGGATTTTTGAGAGATATTTGGAAATATTTGTGAACCCCTCCGGTTGAGATTTACATTCAACACGACCATCATCGGGGTGTTTGGGTGTCATTTCTTTTTATGGATTGAACCTTGTCAACTCTGTCGGGCTGTCGATAGAGGATCGGGTTTCTTAGGCTTTATGCCCTTTGATAGTGAATTCTCATTGTTATAGGCCTTGAAGGCCTAATATGAATGTATTAAGATAAATATAACGGTCGCCACAACCGTATATTTGTTTGTTGGTTCGAACCCTGTCAACTTCTATTGACTCGTATAGAAGGATCGGGTTCGAACTTGAATTCACTTGTTAACCCGCGCAGCATCCCTAGACGTCACGTGCATACCAATAACACGCTCGCCGAGGCCAATGCGGGTTGAGATTGTATTTACCCCTTTTAGTGTACCTATGTGTATACAAACTACGGTGCACATGTGCAAGGGTATTTTGGAATGATTGTAGTTGTGCATATAACTGTTGTTTGGATGCACACAACTTTTCATTTGAGATCTTGTACACGCCTTCTGTCCGCTAGTACGAATGTTGCGGATCCGGTGGCGTGGCGTAGCAGCTTCTGAATAGAGTGGTTCGCTGCTTCGTACAGGTAGACTGTCGTGCACTATTTGTTGATTTTCGTAGGCGGGTCATAGTGCACTAACGAGCCTCCTGCCTTGGGTTGTAGAAGCTCGTAGGAACTTGTAGTCTTTATGCATTATGCTGTGGTTTTGGTCTTTGCAATACGACCATTACTGTTGGAGGTAGATATTCATCCTTAGACTGAAGTTGACTACAGGATACTGCATTTACTGTAGTTTTTATGCATCTACCCACTGATGGATGTTGTACATACATTTGTATTCATAGAGGATTTGTATGGATTGCAGATCTTTTGTAGTGACTTGTAGGAGTTCGTATTGTCGCTTGTGAGTGAACCGACATTTCACTTCTATTTGGGATTTTTAATGAATGACCTTCATTCATTCATTGACCTCTTTATTTGCAAGGGATACATGTCTTCTACGACGACCTCCTGGGAGTATTTTGTAGAAGCTCCATTGTTTCTGTATCAAATCCAACCTTTCACCAATCT
The DNA here is from genome assembly GCA_022539455.1 of Dendrobium nobile. Taxonomy (NCBI): domain Eukaryota; kingdom Viridiplantae; phylum Streptophyta; class Magnoliopsida; order Asparagales; family Orchidaceae; genus Dendrobium; species Dendrobium nobile. The sequence continues at coordinate 29,969,287 of CM039728.1, read as the reverse complement.
CGGGTGGTTTGCTGATTGTATTTTGTAGAGACGGGTCATATTTGACACTGTCTTTTAAAGATGCCCGTAGGAAAGTCATCTGCACCAGTACCATCTCGGCGATTGTACTTGCTTGCAAGGACGGATCTTCTACTATCAAGTATTAATGCTGCCTTCTCAATCTACAGGCATTGTAGGAATTGACGTAGGAGATTTACATCTTATTGTGGTCATTTCACATTCGTAGACATTTGCACTTAGTCTGCTAATCAACTACCTTCTAGTTGCAAAGAACATGTGTCTGTCCTCGATCGGATGGTTATTGGCGCTAACAGGCACTTGCTTTCATTGTGTGCTACGCTGAATACATTCGTAGGAAGTGTTGTGGTTTGATTGGTGTCGAATGTGAGGGCCCAACGATGTTCAAATCGAACTCAAGCCTGGATTCTTCCAAGTCCAGTTCAAATCAAATTCATGAGCTCAATGTACAAGATCATTTCTATGTCCGTCGTAGTCCAACTCAAGTACTCGCTTGAGTTCGAATTGTTCAAGCCATTAATGTTCAGGTCCAGAGTACAAGTTAAAGTTGATTGTTCATTCACATCCTTGCTCGCCGTGCAATTTCAAGTCTTATAATTTGATTTGAGTTATTTGAGTTTGAATGTTCAATATCAAATTCTTGCTCGAGTCCAGTCCAATTTCATGTTCTTTTCAATTTTGAATTTGAATTAAGTCTTTTATTAGTGTCTTTGGAGTTCAATCAAGTCCAGGTACGAGTCTCATTGGATGTGCAAATCAAGTCCAAGTACGGTCCGTCTTCACCCAAAATTTCGACAGCCTCCCGGCGTCTACCCCGTTTAGGGGAAAATTACGAGAAAACTGGGACTTTCCCACCACGCGCAATAAAGGCGTGTATGGTAGGTGTCCTCTGACGAGGACACCGCGGCCGTGATTTTTTGTTCCTCCCACCACGCGCAATAAAGGCGTGTATTGGGTCTTTGACGGTACCTGTTTAAATGCACAGTTTGCTTTCCCCCCGCTCGGGAGTACTTATAAGTGACACAATTTGCTTTCCCACCGCTTGGGGGTACTTATGAGTGACCCCGCCTCGCCGTAGGTGTCGCACCGGGGTCCCTTCCCACCACGCGCAATAAAGGCGTGTATAGGCGATTTTCCGGTGCGCCACGAACGCCGAAGTAGAGTTTAGGCAATTGCTCGCTTCGTCGTAAGCATCAAACCGGCGTCCCATCCCACCACGCGCAATAAAGGCGTGTATAGGAGTTTTTTCGGTCTGCTACAAACAACGACGCGAGAAATCTGAGTTTAGAGAGTTCGTACCTTCGCGGGCTTTGACGGTATCTGTTTAAAAAAACTCAGTTTGCTTTCCCCCCGCTCGAGGGTACTTATGAGTGACCCCGCCTCGTCGTAGGTGCCGCACTGGGATCCCTTCCCACCACGCGCAATAAAGGCGTGTATAGGTGATTTTCCGGTGCGCCACGAACACCGAAGTAGAGTTTAGGCGATTCCCGCCTCATTGTAGGCGTCGGACCGGGGTCCCATCCCACCACGCGCAATAAAGGCGTGTATAGGCGGTTTTCCGGTCCGCCGCACACAACGAAAGAGAGGATCTGGGTTTAGGACTTCATACCTTCGCAAGGAATGTCGGTGTCGGCCCGAGGATCGAGGGATGAGAGAGTAGCATTTTTTGTAATTAATGATAATTAATCATTTAATTATAAATAATCCATTAATTATATTTATTTACAATTAATGTTATCTAATTATAATAATTATAATTAAATAAATAATTAAATAATTAATCAAAATTAATAATGCTTAACTATTATAATTAACCTATTAATTATAATTAGTTAGGTCTAATTATAATTAATAATAATTAATGATAATTAGGAGTTAAACATAATTAATAATAATTAATAATATTTAATTATAATTAATTATAATTAGTATAATTATTAATTAATTATAATTAAGAAAATAATTATTAGATTAATTATATTTAATATAAATTAATTAATATAATTAATAAAAAAAACTAATCTCTCCCTCTCTATTCTCTCTAGCTTGACTGAGTTACAGGATTTGGCCGAATAAGAGCGTGATAAGGGAGAAAGTTACCTTCACAGCTGACGAGCTACTGTTCTTGCGTCCCGATCAAAATGTCGTGACTGCCGATCGGGCAAGGAAGGGGCGGCGTCAGAGATCAGAAGGGAGGTCGGCTAAGGTAGGTCTTCCCTTTTCCCTCTCTCTCTCTAGCGTGCGACCTGGGTGAGATCGGACAAAGGCAGAGGGAGGAGGCGGGCTCGACCGACTGGAGGTTTGGTCGTGCAGGACAAGGGAAGCAGGTCGGGGCTGTTTCGAACAAGGAGGAGATCGGCTTATGGGGTTCGGCCGGCTTCGGAGTTTGCCGGGATGCAGAGAGTGGGAGAGGAGAGGTATCGGGAGAGGAAGAAGTAGCGAATGGGAGCTTTTGCGATTGAGTGGGGAATTCGCTCAGTATTTAAAGACGAGAAAGGGGCAACGATCGAGAGCTGGATTTTGGCAGGGATTGCGGAGGATGCGATGCGAACGGCGCCGAATGTACAGTAACCCGGCGGAATTCCTTGCGGGATTTACGGGATCTCTTTGATCGAACGAGGTATGCAGATTTTTTTTGTTCTTTTGGTTATTACATAGAGGTCAACATACTTGTATGTAGAAGACTATTACTTAAACCCTCAATATCAATATGCAAATAATAAATCTACAAATCCTGAGATAAAATAAATATTATATCATTGCATGGATCAACTGATAGGTGATACAACTGAAAGATCAAATATTGACATATAGTTGGTAGCTTTTAGGAATAAAAAAGATTTTTTTAGATTACAACAAATAAAGGACATTATTTCCAAACGATCTCCAGGTAATATTTTTTATTGTTTTACTCATTTATTTAAAAGTTATTTTTTGAGTATTGACTGTATTCATTTATATAAATCTTAGTTGAGTGATGGATTCAATTTAGTGATGTCACTCCAGAATTGCAGTATTTTGTTGTGAAAGTTTTGGGATTAACATGCTCTTTATTTGGATGTGAATGGAGTTGGAGCACCTACAACCAAGTGCATACAAAGAGGAGAAATCATTTGTCAACTTTGAGGATGAATTCACTAGTGTATATTATGTACAATAGGAGACTCAAAGATAGGAACATGAAGAAAAAAGGGATAAAGGATGACAAAGATCCTTTAATTTGTGAGGATATGGCCTCTGATGATGAGTAGTTTGTAGATGATAAAGTAGAGATGACGTCATCCGAATTATGAGAGAAAGATTTAAATGTTGATTTCTATGATGATCATAGAGTATCTACATCCACCATAACTCAAGAATAAACCAAAAAAGGTATATTAATAACATAATTTTCTTAGACTTTACTTTTCTTAATGTATTACTCATCTCCATATAGTTCAAAAATGTTCAGGGAAAAAGAAGATAGTTGATATAGAGGAAGAAGAAGCTGATTGGGAGACATTGGATTTCATAGGAGATGAGGAAGGGGAGAGAGCAGTTCAGCATTACGATGATTCAAATGAAGACCCCCTTAGTGATGACAGTGCTGATGACTTCTGAGTTGTTATGTCATTGTTTTTTTTTTTTTTTTTGAAGAAGCAAAAAGCAATTACTAAAGAAAAGAGAAAAAAAGGGACCAAAAAAAAAGGCCCCTACAGAGTACAGGCAATAGATTCCTCCTTCAAAATATTAATAAATGAAGGAGGAACCTTATCAAGGAATAAATCATCCCAAAAGAAAGAAGAAAAAGCACCATAGTTAGCACATAAGTCCGCTAACTTGTTACAATCTCTTTTGACATAATTGAAAATAACATAATTAAAAGTATCCACAAAAGTAAATTTATCCATACCTTTACCTCCCTTTTTGATAGCCTTGTGGATAAACTTGATAGCATTCATATTGTCACTTTCAATGATAATGTCTTGAAATCCATTCACCCGATCCTTGATCATATCTTTGACTGAAGCTATAGCTAGATACTCCAAATAAGTGATATCCCAATGCATTTGAGATATACCATAAACTGCTATTAATCTTCCTTTATGATCTCTAGCCACTCCTCCAATGCCTCCTTTATAAGAATGAAAAAGTGTTGCATCAACATTCACCTTGATCCAATTGGGTGGAGGAGAATACCAACGATTTTCAAACAGCAAATGCTGATTGGTACTCAACCGGCCCGATTTGTCATAGTTTGGAGCATTGAAAGCTCCTACATAGCTAATTGCCTCGGCAGCTATGTAAAAAGAACTTCTTTCCTTCTTCCCGTGAACAACTTCATTTCTTTCCTTCCAAGTAAAGTATATGGCATTGCAGAGTAGACTAGAAAGAAATACATTTTGATTGGTCAGCCACTTATACATTTCTTCTTAGTTATTGAATAGAGGAATATGAAAGCCTCATTTGTTCAATTGTTGTATAACTTTAACTATCTTTAGACATCTACAAGTTAAGTGACATATATATTCCTCCTCATAACAGCCTCTAGGATAGCTATTAAACCTTTGAATTCTTCTATAAGATAAAAAAGATGTGGGCTCCGAATATTCGGCCCCGGCCTCCCAGCCGCTTTTCTTTTTTATTCGGCGAGAGAGTTTTAACTGAATAAGTTTCGAGGCAAATTTTGGAAGGCAGATGGGTTTGTAGATAAGACACTACCCAGAGATTTCGCCCTCATTTTATGAGGACTTTATGATCTGAGTTCTGATTTCCTATAGACGTAAGCCCCTATAGTTAATTACCCCTCCCGATCACGAGAGAGAACTTTCGATTAAGGCTAGTCGTCAATCAGATACGTATATATTACGTGTTATCTGGCATATAGTAGCAGCAATTGTTTGGATTTGGAAATTGAGGAGTTGAGTTTGGATTTAGGTATTTGGAAAGGTTTGAAAAATTTGATATTTAAAATAGAAATTTCACCATCGTGCACTTAAAGCGGATGGTGGGGGAATGGATGATAGACCCGATCAAGATCCCATGGTTCCGTCGTCCCGGGCCATCATGGACCCTGATCTACTTAGTCAGAGGAGGTAGTCGACCCAACCTAACAGAAGGATCCTTGTCGGCAGCCATGGGTTGCTTCGTCCAAGGGGACCTTGTAGACCTGGGGTGAATGTTTGTCTAAGGGGACAAATTTGAATCCACCTTAGCTAACAGAAGGCTTTGTGCCCTATCGATCATATCCTATTGATTCATATCTCAAGGATTTAATGCCATTAAGGAGCGTATTGGCTCTGGCCATAACCGCTATCTGTGGTGCCATTTGGCGGCAAAACCACTCGGTTCAGAGGGCCCTGGGTCATAACCATTTACCTACAGTGCCATTTGGCAGCGAAACTGCCAGTTAGAGGACACGTACCACATCCTTACTGGCAAGAGATTATTTGAGAATAGATCTTAGTGATATTTTCGACTAGGCATTTGGCTCTTTGTGAGCTGAAATAAACTTTAATTTGTCCGCCCCGTCAAACTATTGCGGAGGGTGGATGGATTTTGCTTTAAGTTTTTGATGGATTTATTTCAATTTTAAATATTTTTGGACTTTTGGAATTTTGTGGGATTTTGGGTGGAGCCTTGGATTTTTTTTGGATTTTTCTGGGATTTTGGGTGGAGCTTTGGAGTATCTGAAATGGACTTTTGGGAAACAATTGAAAGTATTTGGGAACCCCTTCAGTTGAGATCTGCATTCAACACGGCCATCATCGGGGTGTTTGGGGTCATTTTCCTTTGTTGATTAAACCCTGTCGACCCTATCAACTTGTCGATAGGGGATCGGGTTTCGTAGGCTTTATGCCCTTTATAGTGAATTCTCATCGTTATAGGCATTAAAGGCCTAATATGAATGATAAATATACCGGACGCCGCAACCGTATATTTGTTCAATTGTTCGAACCCTGTCGACTCCTATTGATCCGTATAAAAGGATCGAGTTCAAACATAAATTCACTTATCGACCCGCGCAGCATCCCTAGACGTCACGCGTGTACCAATAACACGCTCGTCGGGGCTCATACGAGTTTTGTGATTACTTTTACCCCTTTTAGTGTACCATGTGTATACAAACTACTGTGTACGTGCGGGGGTACTTTGAAATCATTTGTAGATGCCTTCTGTGTGTTTGTATGGAGGTTGCAGATCCGGTGGCGTGTCGTAGCAGCTTTTGAATTGAGTTGTTCGTTGTTTTATGCAGGTAGACTGTCGTGCACTACTCGTTGCTTTCTGCAGGTGAATCGTAGTGCACTAACGAGCCGCATGCCTTTGCATTGAAACCACCTTTCACCAATCTTAGGTGGTTTGATGTATTTGCACTTGTTATAGAGACGGATCTTTGACTGCAACAAATGGATAGTACTCGTACCGCTTGCAATTGTTCGTTGCTTGTCACGAGTATTGTGCATTGACTTTGTAGGGACTGTTGTATCTATTAAGACCTCTTGGAAATATTCATAGGAGAATCATTGTCCTTGCATTACACCCACCTTTCACCAATCCCAGGTGTTTTTTTTTGAATGATTGCATTTTCTTGTAGGGGACGGATCATCCACTTTCAATCTATAGGGGGACTGTTGCTTGCATGACAGATCTTTGATTGTAACATATAGATGATAATTGTGCATTTCGTAGTTTGATTGATATCATTAATAAGTCATTTATGTTTGAAGACTTCTTGCCGCTAGTCCTTTGCGTGCATCAAATGTTTGTGTTCATTTGAGAATTTAGGATTTTCATATTTTTAAGAGCATGAAGACTCGATTTCTTGCAGTCCGTATTGAGCTCAAGTGCTTATTCAGGATCTTCTGAAGTTCTTTTGAGTCCGGTTTGATTTCATTTGAAGTTCAAGTTCAAGTGCCGTTCAAATTGAGTCCAACTCAAGTCCTCTGTTATTCTGAGTTCAATCAAGTCCAGGTACGAGTTCAAATCAGGTCTTCTATTGTTCTTATAGAGTTCAAGTCCCAAATAAAGCTCCTCTGTGGTCTTTGAGTTTAAATTCAAGTTTATATTGAGTTAATTTAATGTCTTTTTGAGTTCAAATGAGTCCAAGTACGAGTCTCATTTTTGTCCATTGGATGTGCAAATCAAGTCCAAGTACGGTCCGTCTTCACCGGAAATTTCGGCAGCCTCCCGGCGTCTCCAATCCCACCACGCGCAATAAAGGCATGTATAAGCGGATTACCGGTCCACCGCACACAACGGAAACAAGGATCTGAGTTTAGAAAGTTCGTACCTTCGCGGGCTTTGACGGTGTTGACTCGAGGATCGAGGGAGATAAATATTTATTAATTATAATCAATATTAATTGTAATAATAATTAATTAATTATAATCCATAATTAATCATTAATTTTTAATTAACTATAATTAGTAAATAAATCATAATTATAATTAACATATGATTAATCATAATTAATCGAAATTAACTATAATTAACTAGATAATTATAATTACCAATTAATAACTAATTATTAATTAATTATAATTAATAAATAAACTATAGTTATAATTAAGTAATTATTAAATATAATTAATAATTATTATAACTAATTAAATTTTAATTCACCCAAAATTGGTCGAAGAAATGTTCGGGAGCAGAAAATCATATATGATTTTTATTTGGTATCCAGATTTACAGCGGAAATTAAGTCGGATTTATGTTAAATCCAGCCGAACGGTTTATGTGCTCGTGTTAAATCCCGGCGATGGGTAAATCCCAGATTAAGGATTTACGGCTTAATCCTGTATTTACTAAATCCCTTGGCTCGGCAGATTTAAGGGATTTGGCCGAGCAGAGCGCGTGAAGGAGAAAGTTACCTTCAGCGAGCGAGCTCCCTGTAGTTGCTTCCGATCAAATGTAGCAACTTCCGATCCGACAGTGAAGGAAGTGTTGGGTATGGAGTCGGACGGCAGGGAGGAGTTCGGTCGGTAGAGGTAGGTTCCCTCTCTCTCTCTCTCTCTCTCTCTCTCTCTCTCTCGGCTTGGGATCGGTATATGCAGAGGAGGGAGCTCAACGGGATGGAGAGGAAATGTCGATGAAGTAGGAGTTCGGTCTGGGAGGAGTCGGACGTGGCTCAGGCGGTGGAGGTAGGAAGGGCTTCGAGACAGAGACGGAGAGGGAGAAGGCTAGATCGGAGAAGCGGAGAGGTTTCACTCGTGGATATGGAACGGAAGAACTGTGGGGAGTCAAAGTCCCCCTTCGACCTCTATTTATGGGCGCTGAGAGGAGCGGAATCGAGGAATTATCGCAGGATTTGCACCGGATTTGTGGAGACGCGATGCGAACGGCGTCGATTTCAACCACATTCGCGGATCCGACGGGTATGAAGTTTGCACGTTAGATTTTCACTTTACTTTCTCCTTTCTTTTGTTCGTTTGGATATTATATGAAGGTCAACAAATGCCCCCCAACAAATGTGGTTCGCGTCTAGAGCGAATCACGTTTGTTGTATGCTGATTGACCCTGCAGATCTCTAGATATTTGTTCTAGATGTCACACTAGGGCTTTTATTTAGTGGATCTCCAAAATTTCACTTGGATGTCACACTACGATTTTCATTTAGTGGATCTCCAAAATTTCGCTCGGATGTCACACTACGATTTTCATTTAGTGGATCTCCAAAATTTTGTTTAGATGTCACACTAAGATTCACTCTATAGATCTCCCAGAGTCCATCTTTGTCTTTGTAGATCTTTTAGATGCACTTGTAATCTTCAGTATAGTTGATACATTTGCTCTTAGTCAAATAGAGATCTTTTGCTCTTCTTTTGCATCACTGTCACTTTTGCTTCTAGCAATTTTGTATCATTTTGAATCTATCTGATCTTTGCAGATTCATTAGTCGGTCGGACTTTGCTGCCTTAGGCTCTCCACAGTTGCTTTTGGGTTCAGGTACACTTTTTTTCTCTTTTCTTAGTTTTGATTTCATGATCATACTGACATTGCTTTGTACTTTGTGCAGGCTACTTCAAGAAGAGAATCCAAGCTTCAGCCAATTTGCTGCCTCAGGAGACTTCAGTTTTGGTACGTTTTTACTTTATTTGTACTGTTCTTTTCTTTCTTTAGCTGCTTTCTGACACTTTTTTTTTTGCTCTGTGCAGGCTTCAAGAGGAGCGGGATACTTTTTCACGAGCCACCTCGGGAGACCTCTGTTTCAGGTACAACTTTCTTCTTCTCTTTTTTTTGTAGCTTTGTATATATCTGCATGATATTTTCTTCTTTCTTTCTGACACTTTTCGTTGCTTCGTGCAGGTCCCAAGAGTGCAAAATACCTAGTCTTTGGAATGAGCGGAATAAAGCTGTTGGCTTCCTCTTCAGGCGTAGTTTAGGAGACAGATTTTAGTCCTCTATGAAGGACATTGTACTTTCCTTTTCTTTTAGCTGATGTAATCTTGTAAAATGATGTAGTCCACAGATTTGTATATGAATTTTTGAACTTAATAAAATAAAGTTATTTTATAAATTCAGTTGTTGACGAGCTCTCTTTTTACTGTCCTTAAGATTTCTGTGGTTGTACTCTGACCTGTGCTCCTGATATTTTTAATATTTATTTGGGGATTTCGGCATGCAGCGCGATGTTGACTCAAATAAATATTTAAAATGCCCCCAGTCATTAGGGACACTTGTAGATATTATTCGGGATGCTTCTTTTCGTGGTTTTAGACTGAGTCACGAGATTTTGGTTCTTCTGTCCTGTGCTTTGTGCTCCGGACATTAATGAAGAATTACCTGGTTTGTCTTTACTGACTTGTCAGGTGATTTTTATACCTTCGGCCCTATGCTTCTAGCTTTGACGGGCTTGATGAAGGAGTAGATGCCGGTGACCTAAACCCTTAGGTTTGTGTTAGGTCGATGGCAAAAGGTCATCGGTCCAGTGCTTTCTGCATAACGGACTTGTTGATGACAGAATCCACTTAGTTCAGCCTTAAGCTTTGTGTAAACTTTGGGATAATTTCCTTCTGTCATTTGCTTTGTGCTTTGGCGGACTTGTTGAAGAAAAGTTCATTCGATCCTCGCTTTGTGCTTTAAGGATTTGTTGAAGGATTTGCAGGTTATGGATTCAGTTGATAGTACCGAACGTAGGTAGTATCTTGATCCTTAACCATTTGAGAAGACTTTAATCTGAATCACTTGAGTTCATCAGATCAGGAGAGCTGGGATTTGACAGCTCTTCGTCCTCTGGTTGCTGAGATGGGGGTTCTTCTACTGTGGCCTTTCTTATGGCTTGTTGAGAAGATGGAGCTGCCAGCGATCCGGCCATATTTGGGCTTGTTGGATCCGACCTTTTACACCCATTCAGGCTTCAGACATGAGCTATGGGAATTGCACTCCCCAATGCTGACTTTACTGAAGTTGACAGATTTTGAGTCATCCTTCATAGTTTTAGATTTTGGAGCCTATGAACATTTGGTAGTTGCTTGAGACTCATCCTTCCACTGGAACTTTGATTCTCTAGTCATTTGGGAGAATTTGGTGGACTACGATCACTTGAACTGGTCGAGTCAAATTAGCTTTCGTACTTCTTACAGTCCCTACTGATGGGTTGATGAAGTGGGGGTTCCGCTACTACGGCCTTTCTTATAGCTTGTTGAGTAGACAGAGCTGCCAGCGATCCGGCCATATTTGGGCTTGTTGGATCCGACCTTTTACACCCATTCGAACCTTAAGCTTCAGGCTGTTGAAAGACTTCAAGCTTTTCCAGCTCAATTTTGTAGGAGTGTGTAGCCACAAAAGTCATTTTCTTGACCTTTGAGTCTTTGTTTGTTGGAGAAGACGGTGTCTCTAACACTTGAAACATCACCTGCATATACTTTGAAAAATAAATAATTATATTCTTTTTAGCACAAAAGAATATCTGGATTGATAATTTTAAATATTTATTCGGGAATCTCGGCATGCAGCGCGGTGTCGACCCGAATAAATATTTAAAATGCCCCCTGTCTCGCAGGGACATTTTAGAATGGAATAAACTTGGAATTTAAGGATTTTAAATATTCATTTGGGGATATCGGCGTATAGCACGATGTCGACCCAAATGAATATTTAAAATGCCCCCTGTCCCGCAGGGACATTTTGGATAGCTTTTGTATCTTTGAAATTTTAAATATTTATTTGGGGATCTCGGCACACAGTGCAATGTCGACCCAAATAAACATTTAAAATGCCCCCAGTCTGATGGGGGAATTTGAAATGCATTCTTGCTATACAAGAGAATTCCAAAATATAAACAAACATGCATTGATAAATATGCATATAAAATTTTGATAATTGCAAAATACATTAGTCATGAAATTCTCATGCATGATATTTCTTTAAATGTCAGTCGTTGATGGGCGGCATGGGTCTCTGACCGTTCAGATCGATAACCTGATATGCTCCTCCTTGATACACCATGATGAAGAAGGGGCCTTCCCGGCAAGTTTCTTTCCAAGGTCTGGAAGAAGACGTAGTAAGCATATCTTTGTTAATGACTCAAAAAATACAATTTATAGTATTGGGGAGCTGAATTAAAAATAAAACCGTATAAAAAAGCTTTTCAGTCAAAAGAACAATTATGTAGATATGCTTCAGGAAGTTTTAAGCAACTACCAAAATCATTAACTTCTTTGGATTATGAAATATTAGGAGTAATAAAAGCCTTACATAGCTTTAAATTATTTTTACAAAAAGAATTTACTATAAGAACAGAATGCGAAGCAATCGTACATTTTTATAAAAATAAAAATGAAAAGAAAATATATAGTAAACGATGGGTAAATTTTATTACAACAATAGAAGGAAATGGATACAAAGTAAACTTTGAACATATTAAAGGAGATAATAATTTTCTAGCGGACTATTTATCTAGAGTTACTAGATCTTCAGATTATAAACCTCCTTAATTTCTTAAAAAGAGAATTTATTACTAATAAATATTTTACTTTGTTTTTGCATGAATTAATGGAACCATCTCCTTCATCTCCCTCAAAGCATGAACATAGTTTCACTAATATTATTCATTTCGAACATTTAGCTTTATCCAATAGGCAGGGGACGAATCTTCAATTCCGACCCAAAGTACCTATAGAAAAACCATTAAATCTATATCAAATTACTTTATTAGATAATTTATGGTGTAATAGATCTGATACAAAAGCTATGATACATACTTTAAATTGCTTAACTATATGTTTTAATGGTATAAATAAGCAAGTAGAATTTTTAAATAATGAAATTAATAAATTAAGAGCTGAAGTAAATACTTCCAACATTACTCTTTTTCCAAAAACTCCTACCAATTTACAAAAGGTAGTAATAGCAAATCAAGAAATAAAAATTAGAGAATTAAAAAAATCTCTAGAGTTAGAAAAAGAAAAATATAAACAATTAGAAAAAGAGAATCAAGAAGTAGAAAAAGATCAAAATTATTTATCCAATATTATTTTAGACATATCTGAAGATAATATGTTGAAATAACTCCAATATATTATCTTCCTGAAATGGATAATAATATTAAAAGAACTATTTTCAAAAAGATTCAAAGTGACCAACAAACAGATATGGAATCAGCCTATAAAGAAATAGTTATTTCTTATATATCAAATGAAGAAGTGTCAGGCATCTCTTATGCATCAAGAACATTATTTTCATCAGCAGATCGACACTGTCTCTATAAAATTTGTATGTCAGGATTCTACATGATTCATCTTTCCCTCAATTTAACTCATATCAAAAAATTTCAGAAATGAAACGTTCAAAAATTGATGGATATGGGTTACTGAGTAATCTTATTATAAGCAGAGATGACAAATTATCAGATCAAATTGAATGCCTTGAACATTCAGAACTCAAACGAATCATTTGGTACATTTTTGAAGATTATAGAATTTATTCTGTCACTATAATCATAAATTCTATTGGACTAGCATACGAAGAATTTATGGATGGAGCAAAACACATCATAGAAATTCATAAAACTCCGGAAAGTGTTAAAGCTGAACAGTATGATGATTCTCCTCACTCATCTATAGATCCAGAGTTATCTAATCAGTCTTTAAAATATTACAGAGCATTACAACTAGCTCAATACGGGAGAGGTTTTCCAAAACCTATATTCTACATGCAGTCAGCATACCAAGATAAAAATATGATTATCTTTCTGCATAGCAAATTAATCAAGGGACCACTATTTAAATTTCGTTATTATGTCAAAAATATTAATCTTATAAAACATGTCAAGACCTTTTCTTCACATCTAATCGTCACTAAAGGATATTATCATACATATTATCAGAAATTAACTCCGGAACGGAATATGCCCCTCTCAGATTCTGAGGCAAACGACCGTTTCTGGATAGATGGGATGGATGATGAAGGGCTAGCAAATATAGAAAATGCTATGGAAGGGTAAAATAGTCAGATCAAATAAAATCAATAAGCTGATAGGAAGAAACATTATAAGTATGACAGACAGTCATAATCAAGTACTATTTTTACTGTTCACCTTTTTACTGTAGCGTCCTTTTACTGTAGTAAATTTATTATTTAAATGTAAATATACGGTAATGATACCGCAGTTAGGTTTCATGAATTATGTACTATAAATAGAGGATCTTCCTCTCTTGTAAGTGTGGTTGTTGTGTGCCTGAGTTGTATGAGAGTCTAAATATTAGTGTGAGCGCTTCTTCTGCAAGCTGTAGTCATCTTCAGTCTTTGTAAGTCTTTCTCTTTAATATATAATAAAAGCTTTGTTTAATCTTATTAGTCATACTCTCTATTATCTTATGGATAAGACATCACTTTTTATGAGTGAGTAGTGTTTTAATTATTTCTACCCTAAGGGAGAAATGCTTTAAGAAAATTTGTCTTTCTGCCATGATCTCTGTTTGATGAAGATAAGCTAAAATCCAGTTCTATATTTATCATATACAAATTCTCTTTGAAAGACGAAATAACTTTCGACCTCTATGACTAAGTACAGTGAATCCAAAAATTCATGAGTTTGAATCCCATAAGTCCCCATTAATGCTTTGTCTTTGGGCTGGTGGAAAATACTCCTTAATCTTTGCATGATATCTGTATAGTCGGTGTATGTCGAATTATTCTCGCACCTGTCACAGAGAATTTTTATATCATAAATAAAATTACTGAATTTTCTCTTAACTTTTAATTATGGAGAATGAGGCATCAAAGAAAAATTTAAAGCAAATCTTACTCGATTGGGAGAAATAATTCCTCAAACATCTTGATATATCCATAAAACAAATTGAAACAATGGTTCTCGAATTTCGTGAAGAAATACCTAGAGAGATTAGAAATAATTTAGCACCAATAGAAGCAGATATTATAGCAGAACTTAGAGAAATAAATGACGAAGTAGATACAATTTTATTAAAGCATTTTAATGAAGAATTCAAGCAAATTTTTCAAGCCATAAAAAGGCATATAGACAACTATCCTGATATAAATCGAGCACAAGAAATTAGATCAATAGGAAAGAGAATTTTAGCTGAATTAAACAGTCTTCTTCATAGATAAAATAATGGTTCTTCTCTTAAGAGCTGATTTACCCATAGAAATTAGAAATACTTTAGTATATTCAGATATTGTTGCTGAACTCAACAATATAAATAGTGAAGTAGAAGATATTTTATTCGAGCATGTTAATGAAAAATTAGATAGTGTTCTAGCAGCCTTACGAAGGCATCTTAGAAATAATAAAGGTATTAATTCACTCTAACAAATTAGAATAATAGGCGATAAGAGTTTTACTAGAAATGAATAATTTTACTCCAAGATACGCTCAGTAGCCATAAAATTATGACTTCTTCTCCTAGATGCAAAAAATATAGCTTTAGAAAAACTTACAATGTAGCCAGCCTGATTCATCGGCGCTTAGCGTTAATAAAAATCTATTATCTTAGTATAAATAGAACATTAGTTTCATGCAAATGTTCCAATAGTGAAAAAAAATATATTATATAGGTATGAATAGGATATTAGTTTCATATAAATTTTTAAATAGTAGCAAAATCGCAGCTACATGCATTAGCCAAAAAGTTTTTGCTAGGCAAATAAGTATCAGTCAATTAGAAGAAATATTAGCCTCCAATTAATCATGAGATTAAGCATTTGCCCAATCTCATATAGAAAAAGACTAGTTTGTAGCCATAAATGTCTTCATTATAGGGTTGGAAAAATCCATCCCCTAGGTCTTAATTATGATAAAGAGGCACGTTTAATTAAAGTATATAATATTGATATAAATAGTGAATTAGTTCATACAAAATTTGTGAATAGTCAAATCAGATATTTTATAGATACGAATAGGATATTAGTCACATATAAATTTTTGAATAGTATACAATTTGCACCAGAAGAATGGTGAGCATTAGGAATATAAATAAATTATGAACTAGCACAAAATATATTATCTAGCCAGAAGCCAATTGGTATCAGAGCATATTTAGAAAGGTCATGGAACCAAAAATTATACAATATCTAGATTTAGAATTATCTCAAAATAGAAAAAATTTAGTCATTTTTGATAAATACAAAATTAGTTGTTATTTCGATTCAAAATATAGGCAAAGTCTTCATAGTAATGATAGTCCTAATAATAGTATTATAGATTTATTAATAAGTTTATCTGAATCTTTCCAAATTCATCAAGAAAAGATTTATAGAATTATAGAAAAAATTTCAAATAGTATCATGATTAAAAAGAAAACTTTGGAAGAACTTACTGAAAAAATAAATTATATTAAAAGACAAAATGATGAAATTATTATAAAAATTAATAATTATCATGATAAAGTCGAAAATCAATCTACCAAACATTTAATTACTCTAAGTCTAGTTCAAAAAATCAAAGATGATTTTGATCAATTAAATGAAATAAAAACTAGTTTACAAAAATTAAAAACTACCTTTAATGATTTAAAACAAATCATATTAACATGAATCATATAGAAAATTCCAATATATATTTAGAAACGCTAAAAGATTGCCAAAATTATCATACAGATGTTATAGGATCAACTTCTTATTTAGGAGCCCAAAATAGTGACAAAACTTATCCAAAAATATTAAATTTCCAAACGATTTTATTAATAAAAATTTATCAAAAGATAAACTTTTTAGAAGACAAACTTTTAGATATAGAAAATAAATTAACAGGATTAGTTAAACAAAATGATTTAGATGAATTAACAAAAAGTATTAAAAATCAAAACAAAATTATTCCTTATATCTCTCGCATAAGTTATAAAAAATGGTAAATAAACAAACTACCTTACAAATATTCAAAAAGAATCCAATAAATTATGATAGAAAATTATCTGAGATAATAGATATAGAAGGACAGTTAGACAGATTTAATAATGGAAAATTAAATTTAATAAAAACTAAAAAATTATATGACAATTCGATAATTTCTAAATCAAATTTTATTCAAACTATAGCTGAACAAAAGATTAGTTGTATTTCTAATTCTGATCAAATATCTATACCCATAATAACTAAAGAAGATTGGGATAAAATAAAAATTATGAAAATGACACAAATATATTTAGGATTAGTAAAAATCGGTATTAAAGGATTACATCAAAAAAATTTAGGAACTAAATCATTAGTCATCTTATTTGACAATCGTTGGACAGAATTAGCAAAATCTATTATAGGATCTTTTGAAATAGATATGAACGAAAATGGAGCCATTATATATTTTATACCAAATTTTATTATGGATATAAAAAAATGTGTTCAAAATATAAAAATAGGAATTAAAACTAAAGGATATAATATGACAGTTGGATCAAAAAATTTAAGAATAACTACAGGATTTATAGGGAAAATGCAAGAACATTCAAATGTTAAATTTAAACTAAATAATGAAACTTTAGAGTCTATGTTAGCTAGTGAAGGCATTAAGGCCATTTCTGGTAAAAAATTTAGTCCAGAAATATATGCTGGTTTAGAATGGAATTTAAGTTCATTTTTAGATAAACCAATTTTGATCCCTCATGAAAACTCATCTTTCGAGAATCAAGATGGTACCTTAAGTATAAGATTTTTGGATTATAAGCAATTAAAAACCAAACAAGATTCGGATGACGATGATTCAATAAGATCTGAATAATAAATATGAGTTATCTTGATTTCTCTCAAATAAAAAACTATTTAGACTTATAAGATATGGTTTTTTCTTTAGACATTCCCTATCAATCTTTAAAAGAAAAATATGATTTTGAATTAGCCCATCAAAATAGATTTGATGAAAATTTTGATTGGAAGAAAATTGAACGATCAAGTGAAGAGATAAAAATGAATATGGATTTAGGAGAAGTAATTCCTCCAGGACCTTCTAATCGAAATCAAACCCAGGATAGAGGAAAAAGACCTAGATTTGAACCAGTTCCACCATCTGGAGAAGACGATAGACCAGAAAGACCAATAAGATCAGGAACCTCTAGAAATGATTATAATGATGATAGCAAAAATTATCGATTTTGAGGATCTATGGAACCAATAGAGAAAATAACTTTAGTTCCAGCCCATAGAAATGGGACTATATTAACCATCAATTTGAATAATCCCCAGATATGGGAATCAGTTATAAGTAAATGGGAATTTGATGCAGTTAGAGCTTGGGCAAATAGTGATAAACAAGGAGTTGGTGATATGTTTGCATTTTTAGAAACTTTGCTAGGAGAAACTGCAGCAAATATTTACAATGAAGCAAAAATTAAGAAAGCTGGCGAAATAGAAACTTTGAGACAATTGGGAGATAATCCATATAATTTTACAAAGTTTATTAGAACATTAATATTAGGATTTGACCCAATTAGACAAAATACAAATATGCAAGATCAAGCATACCGAAATTTAGAACAATTAAGTATTGATAATTGGTCAAACATTGATAGTTTCTGTAAATTGTATGTTTCTTATGCAAGCAGAGCTGGAAGATACTTTGATCAAGAAACATCAGATAGATTTTTAATCAAATTACCAGGAGAATTAGGAAAAGAAATTCATGACAAATGGAAAGCAACTTATCCAAATAATGATGATATAAAACATTTAGGTATAGGACCAAGAATAGTCTTTACATTTTGGCAGTTACAAGAAAAATGCAAAGAATATAAAATACAAAAACAAGTTAAAAAACAATCATATGCTTTCTGCCGCAATATATATACTTCCCAATCTTTCCCTGAAAAGAAAAGAAAAGAAAAAAATTGAGAAAATCCAAAAGAAAATTCCCTAGAAAAGATAGAAATTTTAGAAAACCAAGCACAAGAAAATGTCATTGTTATATTTGTGGATCACCAGATCATTTAGCTAATAGATGTGATAAAAGACACACCAATAAAAATAGATCTTTGTTAATCCAAGGTCTGGAAGAAGACGTAGTAAGCATATCTTCTAATGACTCAAAAAATACAATTTATAGTATAACAGATGATGATTCAGATAATCACTCAGAAACATCTGAAATAGCAATGAATGGATTAATTGAAGCAGTAGATCGTTGGAACAATCAAATATGATGCCACAAAATTCAAATATAGTATGTGAACATATTTTTGATATAGGAAAAGGTAGCATGAATAGAGAATGTTTTCATTGCAAATATTACCCTGACAAAAATCATAGATATCAATGTCAAAATTGTATGATCGAAATATGTCATTTATGTGCCTCAAAAATACATAACATAGAATATAAAGGAATACCTGAGAAAGGAAAAATTAATGAAAAACGTTTTGAAAAATTAGAATTACAATTAGAAAAAATATCAATCTCATTAGAAAGAATTTTATTAAGATTAGATAATGTTGAAAATCAAACAAAAGATAAAATAGTTAAAACCGAAGACGATATTATACAACAATACTTAAATAAAAAGAAAATTGATAGATTAACAAGGCAACTAAAAAGAAGTAACAAAACCGAAACTGATGATGACATTCAGCCTAGTGATGATAACGTTATTTCTCTCACTATACTGATTTAGCACATCACACAACAGATAATATGATAGCCCACAACTATCCTACTTCTTTATTATCTGTTTCTGCACAAATAATTTTAGACAACAATCAGTCATTTGATATCCAAGCCTTAGTTGATAGTGGTAGTACTACATCGGTAATAACCACCAACCTTCTACCCCAACACTATAATTCTCATCCTACCAATACTTCCTCTCAATTAGTAGGAAATCACTCTCTCCATTTTGACAAATGCCTTCTTAATAGTCAAATACAATTTTTTATCACTCCCGACTTACTCACTGAAAAATATCCTTTACCCAAAATCTTAATACATGACGCTATAAAACCTGAATTCATCTTAGGACTCAATTTTATTCTCTCTTTAGACGGACATCTTAGTATTACAAAAGAATTCATTACCATTAGTAAGCGTAGCACTACAATCCCTACTAACAAAATCAGAGTTCTGCCAAAGCGTGGTGGATCCTTACCCACTGTTTATTCCACTACTTCTTATGACCCCTCAGTATCTCTTTATCTTTCCCATTGTTATAAATCATCACCTGATAAACAACAAACTTTTAGCATTCCTAAAGCCTTAGAAAACATTTTTCAATTAGCTGAAGAAATACAAATTATAGGCAAAGACCCAATTAAACATTGGGATAAAAATAAAGAATTTGCTGAGCTATCCATTATAAATCCAGACTTAATAATTAAAACTAAAGAATTAGAATATTCACCTGAAGATAAAGAAGAATTTCTTATTCAAATTAATGAATTAAAAAAGTTAAAATTAATTAAACCATCAAAATCACCACATAGATCTGCAGCTTTTATGGTTAGAAATCATGCTGAAATCAAAAGAAATAAAGCACGAATGGTTATCAACTATAAAAGACTAAATGATAATACTGAAGATGATGGATATAAAATACCAGATAAAGACATGTTAATCAATTTAATACATGATAAAAAGTATTTTAGTAAATTTGATTGCAAATCTGGATTTTGGCAAATAAAACTTCACCCAAACTCTATCCCTTGGACAGCATTTACTACTCCAATAGGACATTATGAATGGGAAATTATGCCTTTTGGACTAAAAAATGCTCCAAGTATATTCCAGAGAAAAATGGATAATATATTTGGCCATTTAAATTATGTTATGGTATATATAGATGATATTTTAATAGCATCACATACTTTAAAAGAACATTATAAACACATTGAAGAAGTTTTAAAACTCTGTATTAATAATGGTATTATATTATCAAAAAAGAAAATTGAAGTAGCCAAAGAATATATTGAATTTTTGGGCCAAAAAATTAGAAATGGTACAATTGAATTACAAGATCATATAGCCTTAAAAATCTTAGAATTTCCAGATAAAATAGAAGATACTAAAGAATTACAAAAAATTTTAGGTCTTTTAAATTATGCTCGTCCATATATAAAAGATTTAGGAAAAACTATAAAATCCTTATATAAAAAGACAAGTAAAACTGGACAAAAATATTTCAATACTGAAGATATTAAGATAATACAAAAAAAAACACAAATTAAAACCTTACCAAAATTAACTCTACCTTTAGAAACAGATTATAAAATAGTAATAGTAGATGCATCTCAAGATGGTTGGGGTGCTGAATTAAAAATAAAACCGTATAATGAAGCTTTTCAGTCAAAAGAACAATTATGTAGATATGCTTCAGGAAGTTTTAAGCAACTACCAAAATCATTAACTTCTTTGTATTATGAAATATTAGGAGTAATAAATGTCTTACATAGCTTTAAATTATTTTTACAAAAAGAATTTACTATAAGAACAGATTGCGAAGCAATCGTACATTTTTATAAAAATAAAAATGAAAAGAAAATATATAGTAAACGATGGGTAAATTTTATTACAACAATAGAAGGAAATGGATACAAAGTAAACTTTGAACATATTAAAGGAGATAATAATTTTCTAGCGTACTATTTATCTAGAGTTACTAGATCTTCAGATTATAAACCTCCTTAATTTTCTTAAAAAGAGAATTTATTACTAATAAATATTTTGCTTTGTTTTTGCAGGAATTAATGGAACCATCTCCTTCATCTCCCTCAAAGCCTGAACATAGTTTCACTAATATTATTCATTTCGAACATTTAGCTTTATCCAATAGGCAGGGGACGAATCTTCAATTCCGACCCAAAGTACCTATAGAAAAACCATTAAATCTATATCAAATTACTTTATTAGATAATTTATGGTGTAATAGATCTGATACAAAAGCTATGATACATACTTTAAATTGCTTAACTATATATTTTAATGGTATAAATAAGCAAGTAGAATTTTTAAATAATGAAATTAATAAATTAAGAGCTGAAGTAAATACTTCCAACATTACTCTTTTTCCAAAAACTCCTATCAATTTACAAAAGGTAGAAATAGCAAATCAAGAAATAAAAATTAGAGAATTAGAAAAATCTCTAGAGTTAGAAAAAGAAAAATATAAACAATTAGAAAAAGAGAATCAAGAAGTAGAAAAAGATCAAAATTATTTATCTAATATTATTTTAGACATATCTGAAGATAATATGTTAAAACAACTCCAATATATGTATCTTCCTGAAATGGATAATAATATTAAAAAAACTATTTTCAAAAAGATTCAAAATGACCAACAAACAGATATGGAATCAGCCTATAAAGAAATAGTTATTTCTTATATATCAAATGAAGAAGTGTCAAGCATCTCTTATGCATCAAGAACATTATTTTCATCAGCAGATCGATACTGTCTCTGTAAAATTTGTATGCCAGGATTCTACATGATTCATCTTTCCCTCAATTTAACTCATATCAAAAAATTTCAGAAATGGACCGTTCAAAAATTGATGGAATATGGGTTACTGAGTAAACTTATTATAAGCAGAGACGACAAATTATCAGATCAAATTGAATGCCTTGAACATTCAGAACTCAAACGAATCATTTGGTACATTTTTGAAGATTATAGAATTTATTCTGTCACTATAATCATAAATTCTATTGGACCAGCATACGAAGAATTTATGGATGGAGCAAAACACATCATAGAAATTTATAAAACTCCGGAAAGTGTTAAAGCTGAACAGTATGATGATTCTCCTCACTCATCTATAGATCCAGAGTTATCTAATCAGTCTTTAAAATATTACAGAGCATTACAACTAGCTCAATACGGGAGAGGTTTTCCAAAACCTATATTCTACATGCAGTCAGCATACCAAGATAAAAATATGATTATCTTTCTGCATAGCAAATTAATCAAGGGACCACTATTTAAATTTCGTTATTATGTCAAAGATATTAATCTTATAAAACATGTCAAGACCTTTTCTTCACATCTAATTGTCACTAAAGGATATTATCATACATATTATCAGAAATTAACTCCGGAACGGAATATGCCCCTCTCAGATTCCGAGGCAAACGACCGTTTCTGGATAGATGGGATGGATGATGAAGGGCTAGCAAATATAGAAAATGATATGGAAGGGTAAAATCGTCAGATCAAATAAAATCAATAAGCTGATAGGAAGAAACATGATAAGTATGACAGACAGTCATAATCAAGTACTATTTTTACTGTTCACCTTTTTACTGTAGCGTCCTTTTACTGTAGTAAATTTATTATTTAAATGTAAATATACGGTAATGATACCGCAGTTAGGTTTCATGAATTATGTACTATAAATAGAGGATCTTCCTCTCTTGTAAGTGTGGTTGTTGTGTGCCTGAGTTGTATGAGAGTCTAAATATTAGTGTGAGTGCTTCTTCTGCAAGCTGTAGTCATCTTCAGTCTTTGTAAGTCTTTCTCTTTAATATATAATAAAAGCTTTGTTTAATCTTATTAGTCATACTCTTTATTATCTTATGGATAAGACATCACTTTTTATGAGTGAGTAGTGTTTTAATTATTTCTCCCCTAAGGGAGAAATGCTTTAAGAAAATTTGTCTTCCTGCCATGATCTCTGTTTGATGAAGATAAGCTAAAATCCAGTTCTATATTTATCATATACAAGTTCTCTTTGAAAGACGAAATAACTTTCGACCTCTATGACTGAGTACAGTGAATCCAAAAATTCATGAGTTTGAACCCCATAAGTCCCCATTTATGCTTTGTCTTTGGGCTGGTGAAAAATACTCTTGAATCATTGCATGATATCTGTATAGTCGGTGTATGTCGAATTATTCTCGCACCTGTCACAGAGAATTTTTATATCATAAATAAAATTACTGAATTTTCTCTTAACTTTTAATTATGGAGAATGAGGCATCAAAGAAAAATTTAAAGCAAATCTTACCCAATTGGGAGAAATAATTCCTCAAACATCTTGATATATCCATAAAACAAATTGAAACAATGGTTCTCGGATTTCGTGAAGAAATACCTAGAGAGATTAGAAATAATTTAGCACCAATAGAAGCAGATATTATAGCAGAACTTAGAGAAATAAATGACGAAGTAGATACAATTTTATTAAAGCATTTTAATGAAGAATTCAAGCAAATTCTTCAAGCCATAAAAAGGCATATAGACAACTATCCTGATATAGATCGAGCACAAGAAATTAGATCAATAGGAAAGAGAATTTTAGCTGAATTAAACAGTCTTCTTCATAGATAAAATAATGGTTCTTCTCTTAAGAGCTGATTTACCCATAAAAATTAGAAATACTTTAGTATATTCAGATATTTTTGTTGAACTCAACAATATAAATATTGAAGTAGAAGATATTTTATTCGAGCATGTTAATGAAGAATTAGATAGTGTTCTAGCAGCCTTACGAAGGCATCTTAGAAATAATAAAGGTATTAATTCACTCCAACAAATTAGAATAATAGGCGATAGAGTTTTACTAGAAATGGATAATTTTACTCCAAGATACGCTCAGTAGCCATAAAATTATGACTTCTTCTCCTAGATGCAAAAAATATAGCTTTAGAAAAACTTTCAATGTAGCCAGCCTGATTCATCGGCGCTTAGTATAAATAGAACATTAGTTTCATGCAAATGTTCCAATAGTGAAAAAAAAATATATTATATAGGTATGAATAGGATATTAGTTTCATATAAATTTTTAAATAGTAGCAAAATCGCAGCTACATGCATTAGCCAAAAAGTTTTTGCTAGGCAAATAAGTATCAGTCAATTAGAAGAAATATTAGTCTCCAATTAATCATGAGATTAAGCATTTGCCCAATCTTATATAGAAAAAGACTAGTTTGTTGTCATAAATGTCTTCATTATAGGGTTGGAAAAATCATCCCCTAGGTCTTAATTATGATAAAGAGGCACGTTTATTTTCGACTAGGCATTTGGCTCTTTGTGAGCTGAAATAGACTTTAATTTGTCCGCCCCGTCAAACTATTGCGGAGGGTGGATGGATTTTGCTTTAAGTTTTTGATGGATTTATTTCAATTTTAAATATTTTTGGACTTTTGGAATTTTCTAGGATTTTGGGTGGAGCCTTGGATTTTTTTTTGGATTTTTCTGGGATTTTGAGTGGAGCTTTGGAGTATCTGAAATGGACTTTTGGGAAACAATTGAAAGTATTTGGGAACCCCTTCGGTTGAGATCTGCATTCAACACGGCCATCATCGGGGTGTTTGGGATCATTTCCCTTTGTTGATTAAACCCTAACGACCCTATTAACTTGTCGATAGGGGATCGGGTGTCGTAGGCTTTATGCCCTTGATAGTGAATTCTCATCGTTATAAGCATTAAAGGCCTAATATGAATGTAATAAGATAAATATATCGGTCGCCGCAACCATATATTTGTTCAATTGTTCGAACCCTGTCGACTCCTATTGATTCGTATAGAAGGATCGGGTTCGAACATGAATTCACTTATCGACCCGCGCAGCATTCCTAGACGTCACGTGTGTACCAATAACACGCTCGTCGGGGCCCATGCGGGTTTTGTGATTACTTTTACCCCTTTTAGTGTACCTATGTGTATACAAACTACTGTGTACGTGCGGGGGTACTTTGAAATCATTTGTAGACGCCTTCTATCTGCTTGTACGAAGGTTGCAGATCCGGTGGCGTGTCGTAGCAGCTTTTGAATTGAGTTGTTTGTTGCTTTATGCAGGTAGACTATCGTGCACTACTCGTTGCTTTCTGCAGGTGAATCGTAGTTCACTAACGAGCCTCATGCCTTTGCATTGAAATCACCTTTCACCAATCTCAGGTGGTTTGATGTATTTGCACTTGTAATAGAGACGGATTTTTGACTGCAACAAATGGATAGTACTCGTACCGCTTGCAACTGTTCGTTGCTTGTCACGAGTATTGTGCATTGACTTTGTAGGGACTGTTGTATCTACTAAGACCTCTTGGAAATATTCGTAGGAGAATCATTGTCCTTGCATTACACCCACCTTTCACCAATCCGAGGAGTTTTTTTTGAATGATTGCATTTTCTTGTAGGGGACGGATCCTCCACTTTCAATCTATAAGGGGACTGTTGCTTGCATGACAGATCTTTGATTGTAACATATAGATGATAATTGTGCATTTCGTAGTTTGACTGATATCATTAATAAGTCATTTATGTTTGAAGACTTCTTGCCTCTAGTCCTTTGCGTGAATCAAATGTTTGTGTTCATTTGAGAATTTAGGATTTTCATATTTTTAAGAGCATGAAGACTCGATTTCTTGCAGTCCGTATTGAGCTCAAGTGCTTATTCAGGATCTTCTGAAGTTCTTTTGAGTCCGGTTTGATTTCATTTGAAGTTCAAGTTCAAGTGTCGTTCAAATTGAGTACAACTCAAGTCCTCTGTTATTCTGAGTTCAATCAAGTCCAGGTACGAGTTCAAATCTGGTCTTCTATTGTTCTTATAGAGTTCAAGTCCCAAATAAAGGTCCTCTGTGGTCTTTGAGTTTAAATTCAAGTTTATATTGAGTTAATTTAATGTCTTTTTGAGTTCAAATGAGTCCAAGTACGAGTCTTATTTTTGTCCATTGGATGTGCAAATCAAGTTCAAGTACGGTCCGTCTCCACCCGAAATTTCGGCAGCCTCCCGACGTCTTCCCCGTTAAGGAGAAAACTACGAGAAAACTGGGCCTTTCCCACCACGCGCAATAAAGGCGTGTATGGTAGGTGTCCTCGGACGAGGACACCGCGGCCGTGATTTTTGTTCCTCCCACCACGCGCAATAAAGGCATGTATGGGGTCTTTGACGGTACCTGTTTAAAAATGCACAGTTTGCTTTCCCCCTGCTCGGGGGTACTTATGAGTGACACAATTTGCTTTCCCCACGCTCGGGGGTACTTATGAGTGACCCCGCCTCGCCGTAGGTGCCGCACCGAGGTCCCTTCCCACCACGCGCAATAAAGGCGTGTATAAGCGGTTTTTCGGTGCACCACGAACGCCGAAGTAAGGTTTAGGCGATTCCCGCCTCGTCGTAGGCGTCGGACCGGGGTCCCATCCCACCACGCGCAATAGAGGCGTGTATAGGCGATTTTCCGGTCCACTGTACTCAACGGAAGCGAGGATCTGAGTTTAGAAAGTTCGTACCTTCGCGGGCTTTGACGGTGTTGACTCGAGGATCGAGGGAGATAAATATTTATTAATTATAATCAATGTTAATTGTAATAATAATTAATTAATTATAATCCATAATTAATCATTAATTTTTAATTAACTATAATTAGTAAATAAATCATAATTATAATTAACATATGATTAATCATAATTAACCGAAATTAACTATAATTAACTAGATAATTATAATTACCAATTAATAACTAATTATTAATTAATTATAATTAATAAATAAACTATAGTTATAATTAAGTAATTATTAAATATAATTAATAATTATTATAACTAATTAAATTTTAATTCACCCAAAATTGGTCGAAGAAATGTTCGAGAGCAGAAAATCATATAAGATTTTTATTTGGTATCCAGATTTACAGCGGAAATTAAGCCGGATTTATGTTAAATCCAGCCGAACGGTTTATGTGCTCATGTTAAATCCCGGCGATGGGTAAATCCCAGATTAAGGATTTACGGCTTAATCCTGTATTTACTAAATCCCTTGGTTCGGCAGATTTAAGGGATTTGGCCGAGCAGAGCGCGTGAAGGAGAAAGTTACCTTCAGCAAGCGAGCTCCCTGTAGTTGCTTCCGATCAAATGCAGCAACTTCCGATCCGATAGTGAAGGAAGTGTCGGGTATGGAGTCGGACGGCAGGGAGGAGTTCGTTCGGTGGAGGTAGGTTCTCTCTCTCTCTCTCTCTCTCTCTCTCTCTCTCTCTCTCTCTCTCTCTCTCTCTCTCGGCTTGGGATCGGTATATGCAGAGGAGGGAGCTCGACGGGATGGAGAGGAAGTGTCGATGAAGCAGGAGTTCGGCCTGGGAGGAGTTGGACGTGGCTCAGGCGGTGGAGGTAGGAAGGGCTTCGAGACAAAGATGGAGAGGGAGAAGGCTGGATCAGAGAAGCGGAGAGGTTTCACTCGTGGATAGCGAACGGGATAAGTGTGGGGAGTCAAAGCCCCCCTTCGGCCTCTATTTATGGGCGCTGAGAGGAGTGGAATCGAGGAATTATCGCAGGATTTGCACCGGATTTGCGGAGACGCGATGCGAACGGCGCCGATTTCAGCCAGATTCGCGGATCCGACGGGTATGAAGTTTGCACGTTAGATTTTCACTTTACTTTCTCCTTTCTTTTGTTCCTGTGGATATTATATGAAGGTCAACAAAAGAATTGGAAGGCAAAGCATTATTCAAAACTCTCCACCAGAAGTTTTCTACTCTAGCATTTAGCTTTGATTTTTTCAGCCATTTCCATTCAACATTATCAGTTAATAGATGATCTTTGTACCCTTCAGCCATGGAAGTAATAGTTCTGCCAGATTCCATATGGATGAGATCAATTTGATCTTCAATAAGATCCGGCTTAATATCAATCTTGCAAATTAATTCCAGCAGATCATTTCTGAAGTTCTGTAGTATTCCATTGATTGACTGCAATAAAATTTTCCACTCTTAAATTATCCGCCACTTCTTCTTGAGAGTTAACAAATGTAGGTCATTTGTTTAAACTTTTGTCCCAAATCCAGATATCTTCAAAAACATCAACTGACTGGCCGTTTGCTATAGTCCATCTTACAATATTCTTCAGGGATTTGCTACCATCTTTAATTATTTTCCAAGCAGTGGAGTTAGATTTGTTGCTGTTCTCAGCATGCCAACAGGGTCCATATTTTGGAAATAGAATTTTATGCAATAAGGGGTCTTTTTCTTTCAAGTATTTCCAAGCTAATTTAGCTCTTAAAGGCCTTATTTTGTTGGAGCAGGAATGAATCCCTCTACCTCCTTGTTCAATTGGTTCACACATCTTTTTCCAGCTAACATAATGCAACCCATGATCTTCATTAGATTTATCCCAGATAAAGTTCCTGCATAGCTTCTCCACTTCTCCTAGAACAGCTTTAGGAACTAAAGACACCGTTGAATGGAATGAAGGAATAGATAGAACAACAAATTTCACCAATGTGATTTTACCTGCTAAAGAAATGTACTTCAGCCCCCAATTATTAAGCTTCTTCAGAATTTTGTCTATAATGAATTGGAAATCCACTCTAGAAAGTCTTTTTAAAGCCAATTTTGTCCCAAGATAATTGAATTCTTTGACTTCTTTGAATCCCATAATGCCTTTAATTTTCCTTTTCTTTAAGCTAGAGACAGCTTTTCCGAAAAGTATACCAGATTTGCTTATGTTAACCTTTTGGCCGGTCCAATCACAGTATCTGTTGACAATGCCTTTTATAGTTTTCACATTTTTGAGTTTTGCTTCAGCAAAGAAGATGATATCATCTACGTATAGTAAGTGTGAAATCCTTGGGCTGTTGCTGCTAACCCGAACACCAATTTCATCATTCTCCTTGCTGGCATTAGATAAAAGCTGAGAGCATAAAATAAAAAGGAAAGGAGACAAGGGGCACCCTTGTC
The DNA here is from genome assembly GCA_022539455.1 of Dendrobium nobile. Classification (NCBI taxonomy): domain Eukaryota; kingdom Viridiplantae; phylum Streptophyta; class Magnoliopsida; order Asparagales; family Orchidaceae; genus Dendrobium; species Dendrobium nobile. Next base: position 29,940,253 of record CM039728.1, on the reverse strand, counting down.
TGAATCCACACCTTGCTTTGATCCAATTGGAAGGAATCCCATTAATCAAAATAGAGAAAGCAGGATTTTGAACACACTCCAATATAAGCTTTGAAAAGAAATCAGGAAATCCAAAATAACAAAGAATTTTGTGAAGAGTTGGCCACCCCATTGAATCGTATGCCTATTCCATGTCTAATTTAATAGACACAAGTCCTTTGGAAGCTTTAGAAATTCTGAACTTGTGAATAAGTTCATGAGCAAGCAATACATGATCTTGGAGAGATCTCCCTTTAAGAAAAGCAGCTTGTTCAACGGAAATTAATTTAGGAATAATACCATTTAACCTGTTGAGAAGAACTTTAGAAGCAATTTTGTACACCGTGTTACAAAGGCTAATAGGCCTATAATTATGAGCATATTTAGGATTGTTGATTTTGGGAATCAAGACAATCATTGTTCTCTTCCAATCCTCATTCATCTCAGCCGTTTCAAAGAAAATTTTCATAGCTTCCCAGAATTCAGTTCTAATAATGGACCAATAACTTTTAAGAAAAGAATATGAAATTCCATCTTCATTTGGAGAAGTGAAGCTCGTGGTTTCCTTGATGGCCTTCTCTACTTCTTCTATATTGAATTCTCTGTTTAACAGAATTTTGTCTTCCTCTTCCAGCTGAGAGTGACTATCTGGCCATCCTTCAAGCAAGCATGTTCTCTCACGCCATTTATCTTTGCAGAATTGTAATAAAACATCTTCGATTTGATTCTGCTTTTCCACTGTAATCCCGTTGTCATCCTTAATGCAAAAGATGAGATTGGTGTTCTTTCTAGCACTAGCCATAGAGTGAAAGAATTTTGAGTTTTGGTCTCCTTCCCCTATCCATTTAACTTTGCAGCGTTGTCTCCACCATGTGCTTAACCGAGCCAAGGTAGAGTTGAGCTTGTTAATTTTGAATTTCAGCAGACAATAATCATTCATGGACAGCTTTCCATCTTCAGCTTCCTTAGTTTGGAGAATAAGGATTTCTTCTTTGAGCAAGTCCTTCATCTGGTTCAAGTCTTTGTGCTTGGCCTTACTCCAAAAGAATAAGGATTTAAGAGATCTTAAATTGAAATTCAAAATTTCGGCTGGGGAACAAGAATCTTTTTTCTTCCATGCTTTTTCCACCACAGCAAAAGAAGCCAGATAAGAGAGGCTCATACATCTTCGAATCTGATAGAATTTTTGACTTTAGAAGGCAAAGCTGAAGTATTAAGGAGGATAGGACAGTGATCAGACGCAATTCTGTGTAAATGCTTTACAACCATCTGCTGATTATAGTTCACTGCAGCAGAATTTACCATAATTCGATCCAATCTTTCCATTATCCGATCAAAGCCTCTCTTATTATTGCTCCAGGTCAGCCTAGGACCAATGAAGCTAAGTTCATGAAGGTCATTAGAAGTCATAAAATACTTCATTTCTCTAGGCCCCAAGGAAAAGGTAAAATTTCTACCACCTTTCTTGTCTTCTTTAGCCAAAAGACAGTTGAAGTCTCCACCGATCGCCATAGGCCAATCATTGGTGATATGAGGTTCCAATCCATTCCAAAGAAGTCTTCTATTATACACATCTTTGCTGCCATAGATAGTGGCTATCCTCCATTTCTCCTTGTTAAAGATATCTAAATCACCAACAATGAACTGAGAAGAAGATTCTATCATGTTGAAGTTGGCTATGCTGCTCCTCCAAAGAACTAGGATGCCTCTAGATAAACCAGCAGACGGAACATATCTATAATTCCAACTGGTACCAATCAATGAATCCACATCTTTATGCTCAATAAAGACTAATTTAGTCTCTAAAAGCCCAACAAAAAGAACATTTTGATCTTTAACCACCTCCTTGAGGTAGAGAGAAGCCTTCTTTTTCTTGGCTCCTCTACAATTCTAAATTAATATGGAATTCATTTATGGGTCAGTGGGGAATAGTTCCCCCCTTTCTCCTTAGCATCTCCATCATTTTTCCTTCCCCCAGTCTTCAAGCTGATAGGTCCCAGATTTTTCAACTGCTTCACACCTTTCTTTTTAACCGAAGAAGAGGTGACTTCATTAGCTTTAGCATCAACATCAGTAATAGCTGTCTCTTCCTGAAAACCTCCCTGTATGTTTGGCTGTAAAACATCTTCAACTATTTCTCCTTCCTCTGCTAAGTTTCCCAAAACTTCGAATTTGTTTTTATTTCCTAGACTTCAATCAGTGATCATATCATTAACAGATCCTTCTTCAGTATTTCTTCTGATTTCAACTTCCTCGCTACAGAATTCTCCTTTTGAAATAGTATCTGTCTTCCCAGCTTCTTCATCCTGATTGAAACCTATTGAATCAGTTAAATTTTGTTTTAACAAAATATTCCCGACTATTGATCCAATTGCATCATTACTGTTTGGTTTAACAGCCTCATTTGTTCTCCCTTCCAGATTTGAATTGGCCTTTATTATAACCCCTCTCCTAGGAGCTGTTCTAGGATTTTTCTTAGTTTTATAGTCCACATGAATCCATGGACCATAGCCTTCTTCCTTGTCATCATCATTCAAAACCTGAGTTTGAAAATTTTTATTTGTAACCACAGCTCCCATTCTATCTTTACTGAAATGGACTTCAGTTTCCTGCATAACTTTATTAGAGTTTGATCTCTTTAAGCATTCCTCCTTCAAGTGACCAAGATTGCCACAGTTAAAACTGAATGTAGGCAACCTTTCGTATTCAATGTTCTGGTAAAATTTCCCCAATTCTCCTTCAACCCAAACTCCCATGGGTAATTTCTCATCAAGTTTGATTCTCACACAAACCCTTGCGAACTCTCTTCTAGACCACTGGAACATGTTTCCATCAATCAAGTACGGAGTCCCCACCATGGAAGCAATTCTACAAACATTTACTTCATCCCAACATTGAAGAGGAAGATTTGGCATCCGGATTCAAATTGTGGCTGTGAGGCCTTTGAAAGAAGTCGGTGAGAAAGCTGTTGTCCACCTATCCATTCCCACTATGTTGCCATTCACATACCAGGGACCTGAAGCTATTATTTCCTCCAAAGCTTCTTGCTCCTCAAAGGCACAAAGCACCCATCCAAGTCCCAATTGAGTTAAATGAAATTTTCCAATCCTGGACCATTGCTTCCTTAACTCAACACTTATGACATTGAAAGGGATATTATTGCCAAAGATCTTGATCACCAGAGACTTCTTAAGTCTATTTGAAATGTCATGTTCATTTCCCACATGAAGTTTTACTGCTCCATCTTCATTCACAAAGTTCTCTCCGAAATTCAGCTCAGAGACTTTGATATTATCCTTCTTTTTCCAAGCATTCAGCACTTGTTTTTCAGTAAAAGATTTAGAACAGTCAACATTGTTCATTTGATTGCAGTTCCCTAGTTCTCCAGATTCACATTCCCGAACTTTAATAAGATCAGAACTCCGACCATCCTTGTCTACGCCATCTTGTTCCTTAGAATTCACATTGATTTCTGTTATAACCAGATCATCAATAATCTGGTTATCTTTTAGAGCGTCATACAAAACTTCCTTATTAGTTGCTGCCGCATTCTTACAAGAGGTTTGAGAGCAATCCTCTTTTTGGAACTGATTGCCATTATGGATTTTTGTTTCATGTAGAATGAATGCCTTCACTTGTGGATCTTCCATGATGATTTGTTTACCTTTGCCAATGCAATCAACCTTCTTCTTCTTTTCTTCAAATGCTCCTTCCTTGATAACCAAAGGCCGTTCTTTATTAAACCAGAACATTTTATCCTTCTCGCGACCAATGTCTCCGAAAGCAGGTGGAGACGAGTCGAATTGACGCGAGATCTTCCGTGATGAAACCAGAACTTTATTGAGCACAATGAACTCAAGAGATTGATTCTCCGCTCAGCCACCCGAGAAGCTCCGTATTTTTCGTTTGAGAAGATTTTTGAATTCCCATTTCGCGGTTTCTCCGCTCGACGCTAATGGCGTCAGAGGATCGTCGAACTTTGGCTCCCGGAGCCTCAGTCAATGTCATTGTTATTTATTGTTATAATTTCATGTTAATGAATAAGATATTGTGATTTCGGAAAAATAGAATTTTGAGTTGAACTATATTTTATATTGTCTTATTATTATGATGTTTGGATTTCACTTTAATTTCAAATAACTTATTACTTGACAATTCATATCTTGTGCTTTTTTATATTTAATATATATGACAATTTATTTCTTATATCAACTTTATATATATTATTAGATTAGACATTAGTATACAAAAAATTTATCATTTCACTTTACGCAATTTTTAGATTTTGAGGCTTATGCTTCAAAACACCTTGAGGCTTACACCTCGCCTCACAAAAGAAAAATGCCTCAATACCCAATTGAGCAATTTTAAACCTTGTTTTTGAGAGAAATCTCGAAAGCAAAATCACCGACGAAGTTCAAAATCCCCCAATCACGACCCTAAAAGGGTAAGATAGGTAATATTGACCATGTAATTTATTTTGAGTCAACTACCTCCCAATTGATCATAAATGACACCCTAAAGTGTAATTTATTTTTTCACCACCATTAAGGAATCAGGGTGGTTCTTGCATTTTCCACTCAAAACATAAACATATTTTGTTTAATTTAAGAAGATATGCACCACTCAATTACTAGTGCCTAAAAACCGTTAAAGAATTTCCAAGCTTGCTTGAAAATCAAGCAAGACTCCAATGAATAGCTACGAAAATTTAGTAGTCACTTCTAATATAAGATGTTAAATGTCAAAATTTTGGAATATGTAATCACTTTCATTAAGCTAACTCAAGGACTAAAAAAAGGACCATTCAGATTTGCACTTGCATTTAAACAACCAACAACTTTGGCAGAAATGTCACAATTTACTAGTAAGCACATAAACACAGAAGAATACAATCACGAGACATCAATACCCTAACATCTTTGTCTGTAGGAATCCACAACAATATCAGCAACATCCAATTAGAGGTCAAAAACAACTTCAATCCAACTGCAAATGGAGCTCCTTGTGGTATTCACCATAATCAACCACTCCACCATCATTATTGACAACATAAAGGTCAACCAACGCATCTATTGTCGAAGAACGAATTCCCTTTAGTTGTTAGGAATTTCACTCAGACCTTTTCGTGAATAGCTTGTGCAAAGCTGGCAAATGCAATCAAGGAGTATTTTCATCCACCAACCCCATTATATATATCCATTACCACCCCCCAAACCATTTTTTATTTTAAGATATGCTTTCTACTATTTGGAGAACTCGAAGGACAGCATCTCTTTTTCCTTATTCGTTCTCTGATTGTCTTTAAGCTTGAGCAAGTGCAAATTCCTTTTAACTTTCCCTTTTTAACGAGTTCTTCAATTAATCCAAGAGATGCCACCAGTCATCAATTTCAGCCAGCAAGTTGGCAGCTTCATTTATCGTTAAATTCAGATAATTATCCACTTGTACTCTTATATATTTATGGATAAACTCTTCAAGTTCTTGTATAACAAGATTCATCATGAGTTTACTTACACATATATAATTTAATTAAATGACTTTTCTTGTAATGCACAAACCCTGGTCAAAACCTATTCATACAGAGTCAAGATAGGATTTTTGACATTCAATGTCTTGAGCATCCATTTTTATTTTTGTTCAACCAGTAAAATCTCAGAGCTTTTCTCTCTAAACACTCTTTCTATCTATTTTTTATTCTATTTTATCTTATGAAAATTGTTAGTAAAGTTTTGTTACCACCCATAAACAAATATAAATTCGAAAAAAGAAAGCTGATCCCAACACAATATCCAACTATAGAAAGTTCCATAAGCTCTCCAAAACGGACCCAATCCGCAAGTATATAGGAAAGAGAATTAACCTCGGATCTTTGGAGTATTATAAAATAAGATCCTTAAAAAGAATGACCTTTCTCTTTTTTTCCTTAATCACTTTGACCCATATTTCTTCAAAAGTTGTTCTATTTTACCAATAAAAATTTGGATGAACTATATTTTAACTAGCTTCAGGGTGCTTGGTTAAGTGTTTGTCAATCTCCTTATTTTCTTTGTTTTTAATAAATTTACTTGCAAAATTTTAAGAGTAGACTGCCAAGCTCAACTTCTAATAAAGAAGAAATAAAACAATAACAACCACCCAAAATCATGTATTCTACAACAAATTTGATCGCAATAATTCAATAATAACTGTGACAAGTTAAAAATAGGGATGAAAAGCCTTGCATAGAAAGCAGGCATAAAGGGTAAAAAACATGAAGCCTCCTATTCCTCTTAAGGTTGATGAGAAAGAAAATCTTGCCTTCCACCACATGTAGCAATATCCCATAGCTCCCATTGCAGCTGCTGGCAACACGTAAGAGACCAAGCTTCCTAAATTTTATATAAAAAGGACTCAATTTAAGTATTTTAAAAAATATCAATACTCAATAGAAATGAATAGATAAGTGAGAATTCATAAAGCTTAAAGTCAACAACAAATAGTTGGATTAATGCAATGCAAATGAGGATGATAACAAAATTCTCCACAGTATGCATAAATGGACTAAATGAGACGTGAAAAGTTATATAAAAAGTTTATATAATAGATGAAGTACCATTGGAAGTAGGCTCTCCATTGAATATAGTTACTGGTCTGGAAAGTGTCAAAGTGCGAACCTCTTGAGCAAGATGCCTTATCTGGAATAGGGCGAAAATTTTTCAAGGAACTACATTAGTGAACATTTCATATGGCACATGGTGCTTTCGCCTTGATTAGCATCATTGATATCATACCACACGAACACTGATTTGTTATCACAAGGTTAAGGTTCTAAAGAAGGTGAACACTAACCCCAGTGTGATGTCAGTTTTCCACGTATATCACCTAATGGCTTTCAGCTTGTATTGATTAAAGCTTCATAAACTTTTAATCAACGCAAAAAATTAATAGATAATCTGATGCAACTCTTATTTTCAAAATCTCAATAGTACACCAACGAAAGTGTTGTTACAAGTAAAAGTATCTTAGTTCAATTCCTTTCATCCATGTCTCTAGCCTTTTGTATGCCTTATAAGAATATGATCATGAGACATTGCTAAAGAAAAAAGGATGACTAATGAAGAGAATTCAGTACCAAATCAATTTGGATAAGTAATAGCATCAAATTGTGTAAACTAATAGCAGTCGAACATAGTAAATCAAGTAACATAAACATTATGAATTACATCCCCAAATAGCATAGTATTAAGTGGTATGTATGTAAATCTCCCTAAAATTAAACGAGCACTTACATGTTTTGTGTCAGAGCTTACTAAGAAATTTCAAATCCACATTGTTCACCACACAAAGAGCGTTATGACGATTTAGTGATAAAGATATCAATCGAATTCACCTGAAGCTCTGATATAACATCAGAAAGCCGACCGTTTCTCAATATAATAGAGCCCGTCAAACCTGAAAGGATAGGAATGAAATCAGAATACCTGTAACCCGTATTGGTCAGAGTATAAATCGAATAAAAAATACAATTGAATCCAGATAATATATAACACGGGGGGGGGTTCTCAACATGCGGATCCAGAAACGAACCGAAGAAAGAGAAAGAGAAAGAGAGCAAGTGAAGAAAGTTGGATAGTAGAGACAAAAACCTGCTCCCATGAGAATTAGAACTTTGGAGGAGGATAATCCAGTCTGCATCGCCATCGGAACTTGGTCGGAGCCTCGGCGGAGGATGGGAAAGAAGACGGAGAACAGCTACGAAAAGAAGAATTTTACAGAGATGTTTGAACTTTAATTTAAATATATTACTTATTAAATTCTGAAATCAAAATTTGTTATTATATATATAGATGTGGAAATGCTTATGTTGCAGGTTAGAATATACGAGGCGATAGAGTTATGACTATACTTTTTAGCGTTGCATGGATATCCAGCTCACACATAAAGAACACAAGATTTTTACATGGAAAATCTCTTGAAGGGGGAAAAACCAAGGGGTCTAGTCCAGTTGAAAATGATTCCACTAGAATTTTAGCAGATTAAAGTAGGCTGACTCGCCCTCCGAGGGCGATCAGATTATAAATATCAACCGTATGGTTGAAGTTAGTGGTAAATGAAAGTTTGACGTTACTTGATGATCTGGTGGAACTTCAAGGGTCACCTGGTGATCTGGCAGAATTTTGGCATCAGTTGGAAGTTCGGGTATTAGTTAGTAGAACCCAGGTGTTCATAGGTGGCTCAAAAGAACTCGGGGCGTTATGTGGTAGTCCAGCGGAACTTAGGGAGTCAAGCGTTGGTCCAGCGGAGCTTAGGACATCTGGTGGTGATCCGGCGGAGCTAAGGGCGTCAAGCGGTGGTCCAGTGGAGCTTAGGACTTCAAGTGGTGGTCCGGCAGAGCTCTGGGCGTCAAGTGATGGTCCGACGAAACTTAAGAAGTCAGGTGGTGGTCTGGCAGAGCTCAGGGCTTCAAACGGTGGTCCGGATGAACTTAGGTCATCAGGTGGTGGTTCGACAGAGCTTAGGACGTCATGCAGTGGTCCGGCGAAACACCGAGCGGTCGTCGAGAAGGCAAGGAGGCAAGAGCGACCTTCGATCTCTCTCATATATCCTTTGGCTTAAGAGTCCCGCTTTAAGAGGAAAGGGGGCTCTATTTATATATTTCTTAGAGTGGCATGGCATGTAAATAGGTGGAAGATCAGGGGCAAATGGGGAGTGATTTGGATAGACGGCTGATGTTGAATCCCATGATTGTGAATCGTTTGATGGACATTTGAATGTCTTAGTGATGTTGGAATTCAGTGATCTTGGACTAGTTGATTTGTCTCGTCGTGTCGCTCGATTCAACTATAAGCATGTCATATTTGAATACCATTTGATAATCCAAATTGTGGTTCAAACTTCCAACAGCTCTTCTAACCCTTGATTTGAACCCATTTGGGCTCAGATTGGTTGAATTTGGTGTAGTTGGGTCGTATTTTTGAGACGCTCGGTTCAACTATAAGTTTGCTGAAATTGGAGTTTGGATGGTCCCAATTTTAATTTTAGAAGTTTCCAACTTGATTTTGCCTTGAGATTCCTGCCCGATCAAGATATATTTTCAAGGATGTATCAACTTAGGAAATGAAGGAATTTCTAAACTTTTTAATACTATTTTGAAGAATAAAAATATGTCAGATGAGTGGAGAATGATTGTGTTAATTCTTATTTTTAAGAATAAAGGTAATGCACAGGAATGTGTGAATTATAGAGGAATTAAGTTATTATGTCATACTTTAGAACTATGGGAGTGAGTTATGGAGCGTAGGTTGCGACGTGATATTAATGTTTCTCAAAATCAATTTGGATTCATGCATGGTAGATCTAATATGGAAGCCATACATTTATTGAGTGGTTTGATGGAGAAATATAGAGAGAATAAGGGGGATCTGTATATGATATTTATTTATTTAGAGAAAGCATATGATAAAGTTCAAATAGAAGTGCTTAGAGTTTAAAGGTTTTCACTTGAGTAGATATAAAACAAAATATATGGAGTGAAATTTTAGTATCAATAGACCTAATGAGAGGATTGTGACTTTGGGTGATGAAGTCATTAATAAGAGTACACATTTTAGATATATTGGATCAATTGTACAGAGTGATGGTGAAATAGAAGGGGATATTATTCGCAGAATTCAAGTTGGATGGTTGAACTGGAGGAATGCATCAGGCTTGTTGTGCGATAGAAAAAGTTCCCCTCAAACTTAAGGGAAAATTCTATAAGATGGTGGTTAGACTTGTAATTCTTTATGGTGTCGAATGTTGGCCATTAAAAAAGAAGCATAATACTAAGTTAAGTATTGCAGAGATGAGGATGCATAGGTGAATGAGTGACTTTACCCTTAGAGATAGGATACGAAATGAGCATATACGTGAAAAGGTTGGAGTAGATCCTGTTACGGATCTATGGTTTATGATTTTGATGATAGCAAACATTTCTTATTTCTCCACGATTGCCTTTTTGTACTAACATTTCAGGTCCACACGATCAAACTACAACTTGGAACCAGCTCAAGATTGGGTAGACTAGGATTGAGTCAGTTTGTACCTTTTTCCTTTCTTCAGTCTATTGTTTTTGGTGTGGCTCCTGATGTTTTATAACTTGGGAGAAATTCTCTTTTTTCCTATATGATTTCTGTTTTTGGTAACATCGTCCGGGACGATAGTAATATCGGCCTGGACGATCTGTCCAAAATCAGAAACCCTAATTAGGGCATCCTCATTAAGGTAGCCGTCATAATAATCGGCCTGGACGATACTTGTATCGGCCAGGACGATATGATCAATTAAGAAAGAATCAGCTGCCATGATCAATTTAGGTATCATGTATTTTAGGAAATCGGCCAAGACGATATACCCATCGTCCAGGATGATCTAACTCAATTATGCCTAAAATGATATGGTATCTTTGGAAAGAATTAATGGCTGATTGATACGATCAGATCGGCCGGGACGATCATTGGATCGGCCGGGATGATAACCTGGACGATTTACATCGGCCAGACTCTATTCAGGGCGATGATTAGGACGATTGAACTGGTTTTAAACTAATCGTCCAGGACGATCGTGAGATCGGCCAGGACGATGTAACCAAGTTTTTTCTGATCGTCCCATATCATCCCGGGCTAATGAGCTTAATTTGTACTGATCGTACAGGACGATATACATATCGTCCTGGACGATAATGTCGGCAACTTGCATTAATGAGCTCATTTTGAGAGCTTCTATTTAAGCTATGGCATGGAAACTTTTGTAAGTGTCTTTGGCAGCCATTGGAGCTTCGTTTTTATGGGGGAGACTTGAAGAGAGAGCTTGAAAGGGAGAGAGGAAAGGGTGGAGTTTGAGAGGGAGAAGATACTGTGAGGGGGAGGAACTCAAGGGAGTGTGGTGGGGGATCCACACGGTTGCTCCGGCGAACTCGCATCTTAGTACCATCGGATTCAAGGCTTGTCTCGAGTTAAGTTCACCAAAGAAAAAGATCTCTTTGGTGTCAAAGGACCCGGCAACTCCGCCGCACCGGGGAAGGTGGAAGTGATTTTGTAAAGGCTTCTCTGCCTAACTGTGGGGGCTAAAGAAGAGACACTTGTGTTAGTGCAATACTTGGAGGGTGCCTCCAAGGAGTGGACGTAGGTCAAGGTTTGACCGAACCACTATAAATCTGGTGTGTTCTTTTCTTATTATCGCTTCCGCATTTATTTTTCTTCCGCACTTTGTTTGTGGTGATTTTGGTTGGAGTTTTATCTTTGGTTTTAAGGTTTTCCAATTCACCTCCCCTCTTGATTAGCTTGGGCCAGTTCTATAGGGCTTAACATCCCTAACGATCTTTTAGATCCTGTGGAAGATAAGATTATAGAGAGTTGACTTAAACGGTTTAGTCATATTAAACGAAGTCCTTCTAATAACCCGGTTAGGAAAGTTGAGGTATTAGATTTGACTTATGTTAAGAAAATTAGAGGAAGACCAAAAAAGAGTTGGTTAGAAAGTATTAGAAATGATCTTTCTTTATTAGATTTAAATGAGAATTTGATTTTTAACTCGACACAGTGGCATTAAAGGATTCAAGTAGTCGACCACACATAGTGGGACAAAGGCTTGATGTTGATATATATATATATATATATATATATATATATATACGAATTAACAGAAGCCACTCAAAAGTTTCTCTTCTTATAATCTTTTTGTTTTCAAATATCTTAAAACTTAAAACATAGTAATGATGCTCTATGATTTGCAGCCATTATTCAAGTTCAATTTTTTTTAACAATTATTCAAGGTCAATGATGTTCTACTTTCAATTATTTAGGTTTAAATGCATTAATTGCACTTGTCGGGTATAATATAAATAATGCTAAAATTTAACTCTAGGCACAAAAAAATAAACATGATAAGAACTTATAATAGGAGTTTCAAATATTATTAACATTCTAAATCCTAAATTTTAATAAATATCATATTTCATATTACGATTATATTTGAATCATCTTCAAACATTATTCTAACCAAGTTCGAACCATACTTGAATAATAATCGAGCTAGTTTGTGTAACACCTGCCACCACTACAGGAAAATCATCCATTATCGGCGGAATTTCGACCGATTTTCAGTGGACAGATTTCCAGCGGATGTTCCGACAGGTTTCCAACGGATAAAAATGAAATATTTCCAACATATTTTATAGAAGATTTTCCAACAAATTTCCAACGGCTTTCCGGCGGATTTATTTCCGACAGATTTTAATAATTTTTGAAAAAAATTATATATTTGTAAATTCATTTATTAATAATTTTATAGTCTATTTTAATTTATTATTAAGTTAATAACTTTAATATACCTTAAAATAATTAAAATTTAGTTATTAAAGTAATAATTAATTTAATTATTTATTAATAACTTTAATTTATCATTTTATTAATAACTTTAAGTTAGTATTATATTAATAACTTTAATATTACTATTTTACTAATAATCTTAACTTCTTTATTTATAATTTTAACTTATCACTTCTTTAATAAATTTAATATAAATATTAATAGCTTATTTGAATTATTTAATATTTTAATTTAAAATTTTTTTGATATAATTTATTTAAAATAAATAGTTAGCAATTTAACATATTTTACACAACAGTTGAGTGGTTTCACTCCTTAAACGAAGAGGACCTAGTTTGAAACTCCTCGCGGACAAGGCGCGCGTACTGTGTAGTATTTTTATTTGATCTGGTGCCCTGATGTAGCTCTACAATCGGACACCAGTTATCTGGCACCACGTAGCAGCCTGATTAGCCGACACAAACCCATATTATTTTGGAGATTATGCACGTGTTTTAAACTATTTCGGGTTGGCCCGACGTAGTCTATATAAATTTGGCACGAAAAGTTAAAAACATGCGCCTTCTTTACAAGTTTAATAACCATTTGGCGTATAATTCTAAAGACATTATACAGTTTTTAGGGTTTATGTACTGCAGAGAAAGATTTCATGAAGGGTTCGAGGAGATGGAAGATACGAAAATGGATTTATCTTTGAAAGACTTCGAAGATTTCGAGGAAACTGTAGGGATGTATAATGTTGATGAAGAATTTTCTGATTTATTACAAGTAATTTCTTATCTATGAAGAGGTTTTAGAATTTAAGATGCACTTATTTTTTGCTGGTTCATTATGGATACATCTTGGTATCGACGTATATGACGTCTAATAAAATCCGAACCAAGCAATACCTCGATTATGTACTACCCTGTACCGAGCTTGTTCATGAGTACCGCTTTGTGTACCAAGATTAAAGTTTCGACACAACTCGGTATAGATCAGTACTTATAGGTATTGCTCGGTACGAACTCATTACATAGAAGTATCGAGCAAATCAAATATCTTTGTATGTAGTATCGATCTTAGTAGAGAAAATATCAGACGTATCAACTTATTGGTACTGCTCGATACTGATATGTATCACTCAGTATAAACTCATTGTACATAGGTACCAAACAAATCCAAGATCATACTTCATAGTACCGATCATTATACCTGCTCGTTATAAACTCGGTATTGAGTTGTACATGTTATTGTAAATTGACAGGATGAATTTATAAGAATGTGAATTTTTTTTTTCACAGGATGTTTATAACTATGAGAACGAAGCATATGATAAATATTACCATTACACGCATTATCATGATTTTTTTTTGGAAAGAGCATCACTCGTTCTAGCCAAATTCAAGGAAAATAAAATCAAAGGATTTTGTATGTTCCAAAATAGGATTCAAGAAGGAGATTGACAAGAATACAAATGATAAATTTCAAAAATCATACATAAGAACTGGATGTCCAACTATGGTTAGATTTTTTATTAGTGAAGTGGGATTTGGATGGTGAATAAATCCATAGAGACTCACAATCACGAATCGGCTAGGCTGGATGATTAACATTTGCTCAGGTCATCTATGAACATTAGTGATGAGAATGCATCTATTCTAAAATCTATATCAGAAGTTGGGATAAGCATAGTTAATGCATTTACATACCTATCATATGAGGTGAGAGGTATAGGTAATCTGGGGTTCATAAAGAGAGATGCATACAACTACATTAAAAAAAGAAGAAGAGGCAAGATTAAGAATGGGGACACCAATTCACTAATCTAATTGTTTAACGAATGGGCAGGTGCTGACAACATGTTTGCATGGGATATGCAAACTGATGAAGAGGATAGGTTGTTAATTTTTTTTTGGGGTTGATGGGTTGGGGAGAATTGATTATGATTGCTTTGGGGATGTGATTATTTTTTATATAAGCTATCATCTAAACAAATATAATTTAGCATATGCCCCTATTGTTGGAGTGAATAATCACTGACAAAATATTCTATTAGGTGTAGCTTTTTTATCTAAGGAGCAATTGAGTCTTTTACCTAACTATTTATAACATTTTTAAGAATTATAGATAACAAACATCCCATAACTATATTTACCGATCAGGACCAAGTAATGGCCAAGGAAATAGAGATTATATTATCTAATACACGGCATAAGTTGTGCCAATGGCATATGTACAAGAAGGCTCCTTCTAAAGTCTGATGCTTTAACAGTAACAACAAAGTGAAATATCTATTTTATTATTATTTCAGCAAGTGTGACTCTATGGAGGAGTTTGAAAAAAAGTGAAATGAAATGATCACAGAAGAGAACCTCCAAAGCCATCAATGGTTGAAAGATCTATATAAAATCAGGGAGAAGTGATCTATAGCATTCAACACAAATTATTTTAATCTTGACATTTTAACTACACAACGTAGTGAGTCCACTAATCATGTATGCCATAGATTTTTCAAGCCAATAAGTTATGTCACTGAGTGTTTCCTGAGGTTGAAAAAGGTGATGAAGAATTGGCGTAGGAATAAACAAGATGAAGATTTTAGATGTAGTCAAACAGATATATAACCTTATATGAAAAGTAGCTCAATACTAAAGCAAGCTGTCTAATTTTATTCAAGAAAGTTGTACTCGTTTTTTGAAGAGGAGTTCTTACATGGACTAGGTGGATTGTGCATTGAACATTCTTTGCCGGATTCATCTACATTTTCCGTCAAGAATATAGATAACTCATTTGAGTCACACAAGCGGATTGTTACCTATAATTCTTCAGAATGAACCATACAATGCAGCTGTGCAAAGTTTGAGATGATGGGTATATTATGTTCTCATTGCATGATAGTTTTGAGGTAGTTAGACATTATTAATATCCCTGTAAAATATTTACTCCCAAGATTGTCAGCCAGAGCTTGAAAAGAATAAATATTCTAGAGGGAAGATCCCATATATAAGAAATAATGCGTGCCAACTGATTGAGGGGTACAGTAACATGATGTTCAGAAATTATATTTGCTAATTTGCATATTAAATTAGCATATAAGCATAGGGTAATGAGGAGGTTGAAAAGTGTATGATCGATGCGATGAGTACAATGGGTGAAAAAGTACAATTCATCATGGAAAGCAAAAAAACTAAATGCATATCTGGGGCCGGCAATAAAACTATTAAAGATCTTGTGAAGTGTGGGCCAAAGGGTATCTCTAATGCAAGAATGAAGGATCACTGGGAGAAAAGGAAGAGCAAAAAATTGAAAGCCACAGAGAAGAATCCTCCCACAAGCATATCATTTACACCTAGAGAAATAGGGAATCAATCGTCTTTTATGTAACTACAGAAGGTGAATGGAAATTCTACAATCATTAGTTCAATTTTAAGATGTCTGTATTACTTGGTATTGCACTTAATTGCTAGGTATTACTCAATTTTTTTCTTTAACATTAAATATTTTGCTAGAAAGTTTTATTTAATTTTGGATTCCTGATAGTGTATGCAAATTTTATAATTTTGAGATTTTTGTATTACTCGGTATAACTAAATATTGCACTATTTTGGTCGGATTACTCGTGTTTTTTTGTATTACTTTGTATTACTAGGTATAACCAAAATCGAGTAGGTATTCTAAGTTACTACTCAGTACTCGTCCATTTAAGTTGTTACTACTCAGTATTAGGCCTGTATAAAGCTGTGTCGAGTTACATTTTATCGATATTGTTCGATATAATAACCAAGTAAATGATTTACAAAGTATCACCCCTGGATTATTTATATAATATTAATTAGAAATGAAGAATACATATACAAAACATAAAAATTATCTAAAAATGCATTTCGCCATATATTCTAAAATTTATTGAATATTAGTACATAAAAGGACATATGCAAATTCAACCCTAAATACAGGCATACTAGATTGCCAGTTTTTATGAACATTCCATGGAATTGGTTTATGTTGGATCACAGTTTTCATATATTTATAAAAAACATGCCACAGTCAATGTTGTTATCTTGTGTTGGAAAGTTTGGAATTGTTTCGATAGGCCACTTCCTTATGTCATCGCCATAAGTATTTTGTATTTCCTCATACAAATGAGATATCTGAAAAATGTAATTACAGTTAATATATAATATCGTTACTCTTAAAATAAAAGTCAAATATAAGTAATACTTACAACATTTGGGAGTACGACCTTGTGATTTGCTTTCGGTAATGAATAAAAAACTCTCATAATTTCTTGCTTAGATTTCCAACTAGAAGTGTCCAATGTTTTTTGTTTATTATGGAAACAAGGTTAAATTTACACTCATAACAGTTTTTCTGGTTATATACGAGATGAAGGTAGTTGTGTCCGTCTAATTTGAGATCGAGTAGTAACCCTGGAATAAATAGAATTAGTGATAAGTTGCAATATGTTTAAAACAACAAATAAAAATTAGTAATGGTTACTAAACCAATGGAAACTAGGAATAAAGAGAAAAGGTTGATTAAGGCCTAGGGAAAGTTCATTCTTCTAGGTTAATAAATGAACAAATGCATCAACATGATTATTATCAAGCTCATATGATAGTAATAACTCGTTGAATTAGCTTCTATAAATAATTATATTCCCAAATTATAAAATAATATCGCTCATGGATTATTCAAATAATGTTTATTAGAACAGAAGAATACACATAAAGGCTTACTACTCAGTATAAGGCCCTGTATAGGGTAGTACCGAGTTACATTTGTCGGTATTGCTTGGTACGGTTCAGTATAAGGCATACAATTACCTCTTAGCGTAATATACCGACCAGTACCGAGTGTGTTTCATATAGTACCAAGTTACATTTGTCGGTATTATAAGTTACAACTCGGTATAAGGCCTGTATAGGGCAGTACCGAGTTACATTTATAGGTATTGCTCAGTACTGTTCGGTATAAGGCCAATAATCACCTCTTAGTGTAATATACCTATCAGTACCAAGTATGTTTCATATAGTATCGAGTTACATTTGTCGGTATTATAAGTTACAACTCGGTATATGGCTTGTATTGGGTAGTACCTGTTAAGATAGATGCTATTTGCATGTTTTACATTTTTGCAACTTGTATAGTTTTGATGATTCCAAACATTATTGTTCAAATGTGTAGTTATCACCTAACAATTTTAGAAGATTTGTATTTGCTCTTGTGTGTACTAACATTTCAGGTGAATCATACTCTCAAACACAAAGTCTTCAAATCAAATTCAGCAAGAAATACCTTTAGTTTTTGAAGCTTAAAATTATCTTTTTAATTGAGAGGGAGTGATTGTAATTGAGTGAATAAAAACATACACACACACACACACATAAGGAGATCATATAAAATTTATACTGATCATACGGGACGATATCAGTTCGTATACGACGATCATACAGTTATCTCCTATTAAGATCACATGGAACGAATAGGAACTGGCTAGAAAAATTTTTTCTAAGTCCTATTCGTCCGGGACGAAATTAAATATCGTCCGGGACGATTTGCTCTCTGTAAGAATTTCATCCAGACGAAAATAATTATCGTCAGGAACGATTTGCTCTCTGTAAGAATTTCGTCTAGGCGAAATTAAATATCATCTAGACGAAATTAAATATCGTCCAGGACGATTTGATCTCTGTAAGATTTTCGTCCAGACGAATAAATTTTCGTCCAGACGATACAACCGACTTAGGACGGTTTTTCTATATTCATTTTAGGAACCGACCTTGTTATAACCATTCGTACCGGACGAACTTGGTTCGTACGGGACGATCAGCTTGTACAAAAATATTTCGTACACATATACAAAGAGATTCGTTTCAAGGCTTTTAAGTAATATCGTCTAGGACGATCCACTGCGTATAGAATTGAAAACTTGCAGTTTTTGGGCAGTTTTTCTTGTCTTTTGTATAAATAGTCCAAATTAGACTGCCACCCTATCTTTTTGTCATTTGATCTTCGTGCCTATTGAGAGAAAAGTCAAGGAGAGAGTGTGAGAGAGCATTCAAAGGAGGATTCCTATCACTGGAGCGTGAAGGCTTCACTTGGTGTTTAAAGGTAAGAATCTCTACTTGTGAATTGGGATTACTTTACTCTTTTCTTTCTTCATTTTAGATTTCTTGTGAGAAGATCTGTCAAGGAGATCCGGTTCGCTGCCGACACTTGGAGAGTGTGAACAGTCGAAGGGTTCGCTGCCTACACTTGGAGAGTTTGAACAGCCGAAGGGTTCGCTGCCTACACTTGGAGAGTGTGAATAGCTGAAGGGTTCGCTGCCTACACTTGGAGAGTGTGAACAGCCGGAGGGTTCTCTGCCCACACTAGGAAAGTGTGAAAGGACGGAAGGTTCTCTACCAACACTGGGGATTGTGTAAAAGGACGACGGTTCTCTGCCGCACCGGGTAGTGGTGAAAAGAGTGTTTGTAAAGGCTTCTCCGCCTTGCTGTGGGTGCAAAAAGAGAGTCACTATTGGTATTAGTGCAATACTCAGAGGGTGCCTCTGGGGAGTGGATGTAGGTCTGGTTTAGACTGAACCACTATAAATCTTGTGTCATTTACTTTACTGCTTTTTATTTTCCGCATTTTACTTTTGATTAAAAACTCTGTGGTTGAAAAACTTTTTCTATAAAATTTAATAAAAAAATTTCATTTCGGTTCAACACTTTTTCAAAGAGGGTTAAGTTTTTAAAACTACCAATTCACCCCCCTCTTGGTAGCCTTGGGACATTAACTTAGGTCTAACAACCTATTCACTAGACTCAACAAGTGGTATCAGAGCTCCGTTTCAAAATCATAAGTTTAAACTACTTTTTGATTAACGTAGATGGCTACATTTGAAAACCGAAACACACCTAAGGGTTACTCTATTACTAGACCTCCACTATTTGACAATATTCCTTTTGATTTTTGGAAAACACGCATGTCTACTTTCTTACAGTCACTTGATTATCGTATGTGGATCCTAGTCCAGGAAGGTTGTATAAAACCAACTAGATTAGTTGATGGAGTTGATGGACTATAGAAGAACGTGACTTAGCACAACTAAATGCCAAATATCTAAATAGCTTTTTTTGTGCTTTAAAATCTGAAGACTGCATGCGGGTTTTCACTTGCAAAAGTGGAAAGGACATATGGGATAGACTTTGTATAACTTATGAAGGGACTAATGAGGTTAAGCAATCAAGACTCAATATCTTGTTACATGACTATGAGTTATTTCGCATGAAACCTAATGAATCTATTTCTGACATGTACACAAGATTCACACAAATTTTCACTTCTTTGCATGCACTTGGTAGGGAATTAACTAATGCTGAAATGGTTAATAAGATTCTTCGTTGTTTACCTACTGCTTATGATGCTAAAATTATTGCAATTACAGAGTCTAAAGATCTAAACATTTATTCTATTGACAATCTTCTTGGTTCACTCATTGTTTATGAGCAAGGAGTAAGTCAAAGAAAGATTGATGCAGGTGAACCATGAAAGGAGAAGAATATTATACTAAAAGTGGAAGAGTCAGAGAGTGAACACTCACAACCTGAGGATGAAGACGATATTGCATTAATGACTAGACAATTCAGAAGCTTTTTAAAGAGGAAGTAGAAGAGATGCCAGCAATGGAATAGAGGTAAGTTTAACAAAAATGATAAGGTTTCTAATGAAGTGATTTGTTATGAATGCAGGAAACCAGGTCATATCAAGACTGATTGCCCAAAACTCAAAACCACTCCTAGCAAGGAGAAGGTAGAGGAGAAACCAATTGTAAAGAAGGGCAAGAAGAAATTTCAAAGAGCTTTCTAGGCGGACTCAGCTTCAGACTCATCTGAGACTGAAAAAGAAGAAAAAGTTACCAATCTTTGCTTGATGGCAGATAATGTTGATCAATCAGATCAAGAAGAGGTATATGACTTAACCTATGATGAATTATTTGAAGTTTCTGAACACATGCATGATGCATATAGGAAAATGAAAAAGATGCATGCTAGTATAAGTTTAGAATTGGAAGAGCTTAAGAAGGAACATGAAATCCTTAGAAAAGATCATGCATTAATAGATGACAACCACATGAAACTACTTGATGAATATGATGACTTGAATAAGAATTTTAAAAATTTAAAATCATCTTATGCTGATCTTGAAAGTGATTTTAAAAATTTTAAGGATGAATCTGAGAGGAAAACATATCGTATCAGTTATACAAATTGAATCTTGGAAGAAATGAATTCATTTTATAAATTGATAATAAGAGCTCTTGAGGATAATAGGATACCCCCCAAACTTGAAGATTTTACAAATCTTAAATATTATCCTAAATATATGGAATCCCTTAAAAGATAAACAAATGGAAGAAAACTTAGGAATACTTTTCCTAAAGTTAAATGTAATAATTGTGGATTTTTGGGACATATAGCTCACACCTGTACTTTGAAGATGAAATCTTATTTGGTGTGGAGACCTAAGATGCATAAAGCTAGACATATCATACATGCATCTGATTATAAATTTCTAAAAGGTGAACCCAAACTTGTTTGGGTTCCCAGGACTAACATTTGATATTTTTGCATAGTTGCTCTCACACAAGACCTCATGGGAGCATATGGTACCTGAACAGTGGATGTTCAAACATATGACTGGAGATACTGCTCAATTTATAACGCTAGAAGCCAGGAGTGGAGGCAAGGTTACACTTGGAGATAATACCACAAAGAAAGTGGTTGGATCAGGTATGATTGGAAATTTGAAAAAACTTTTTCATAGACAATGTGTTATTGGTTGAAGGCTTAAAATATAATTTGTTAAGTATAAGTCAGCTATGTGATAAGGGCTATAGTATAAAATTTTTACCTACTAGCTGCATATTAAGCCTAAATGGGAAAGAAGTTTTAAATGGAAAAAGGGTAAACAATGTTTACATGCTAGATTTAAATTGTATTCAATCTCCTACTTTTTTTCAAAACTGTTTCTGATGAATCATGGCTTTGGCATAGGAGATTTTGTCATTCTAGTATGAAAAACCTTAGGAGAATTAACCAAAAGAACTTAGTGAGAGGTATACCAAAACTAGACTTTACTAAGGACCACCTTTGTGATGCTTGTCAATTAGGAAAATAAGTGAAGTCCTCTTTTAAGTCCAATAAGGATCTTAGGACTAGTAATCTATTGGAAATTCTTCACATGGATCTTTTTGGACTAGTTGGAACTGTAAGTCTAGGATGGAAGGTATACAGATTTGTTATAGTGGATGATTTCTCAAGATTCACTTGGGTTAAATTTCTTTTTCATAAGAATGAATCGTTTGAGGAATTTAAAAATTTTTTGACTTGGATTCAAAGAAAATTAGGGTGTGAAATAATTTCTATACAAAGTGATAATGGAGGAGAATTTGAAAATGAAAGATTTGAAAATTTTTATAAAGAAAAAGGGATTGATCACAATGTTTCTGCACCTAGAACCCCTCAATAAAATGGGGTAGTTGAAAGGAAAAACATAACATTAATAGAAGCCGCCCGAGCAATATTGGCAGAATACTTACTTCCTAGATATTTTTGGGCTGAGGTGGTTAGCACTGCATGTTATGTTCTGAATAGGGTGAATGTGAGATCGAATTTAAATAAAACACCCTATGAGTTGCTAAAAGGTAGAACACCAAATTTATCTCATTTGCATGTTTTTGGTTGCAAGGTGTTCATTCATAATAATGGAAAATCTGCCTTAGGAAAATTTGATCCAAAATCAGATGAAGGAATTTTTGTTGGATATTCAAGTGTTGGAAAATCTTATAGGGTATTCAACAAAAGAACCTTAGTAATTGAAGAAACCACACATATTGTATTTGATGAATCTGGAAATTTGGAAGAGCCAAATATTGTTGTAGATGAGATTGAGGAAAACTCCTACAAGATTGATAAAATAAATTTAGAAGAAAATGTGGAAGAGAATTTGAAAACAGAAAACCCTTTGCCTAGAGATTTGAGATTTTCTAAAAACCACCCAAGGAAATTAATTATAGGTGAACCTAGTGAGGGTGTTAGAACCAGGCGTGGATTAAACAAGAAAGTCAATCATTCAGCCTTTATTTCAACTATAAAACTCACTAATGTTGATCAAACACTTTCTGATGAATTTTGGATATTGGCCATGCAAGAAGAGTTGAATCAATTTGTAAGAAATAAAGTTTGGGAATTAACTTCAAGGCCAAAAGATTAAAGTGTTGTTGGAACCAAGTGGGTGTTCAAAAATAAAATGAATGACTCAGGAGTAGTCAATATAAATAAGGCTAGATTAGTTGCTAAGGGGTATAATCAAATTGAAGAAATTGATTTTGAGGAGACTTTTGCCCCTGTAGCTAGACTTGAAGCAATTAGGGTTTTACTTGCCTTTGCCTGTTTTAAAGGATTTAAATTGTTTCAAATGGATGTCAAAAGTGCCTTTTTAAATGGGGTAATTGAAGAAGATGTATTTGTAGAACAACCTCAAGGTTTTGAAAATTCTAAATACCAAAATCATGTTTTCAAGTTAAAAAAGGCATTATATGGATTGAAATAGGCACCTAGGGCTTGGTATGAGAGGTTGAGCACCTTCCTACTTGAAAGATCTTTTAAAAAAGGAATTGTGGATACAACTCTCTTTTTAAAGAAATTTGGAAAGGATATACTCATTGTTCAAATTTATGTGGATGATATCATTTTTGGATCTTCAAATAAAAATCTTTGTGATGATTTTTCTAAAACAATGAGTAGTGAATTTGAAATGAGTCTAATGGGAGATTTAAATTACTTTCTAAGTTTTAGCATTAAGCAACTTGAGGAAGATACATTTCTTAGTCAAACTAAATATGTAAAGGACATCCTAAAAAAATATGAAATGGATAATGCTAAACCTGTTAGTACACCAATGAGTTCCTCAGTTCAGTTGGATAAGGACATTAAGGGAAAATCTGTTGATCAAAAGAAATTTAGAGGGATTATTGGATCTTTATTTTGCTTGACTGCTAGCCAACCAGATATTATGTTCAGTGTTTGCTTATGTGCTAGATTTCAATCAGATCCAAAAGAATCACATTTGACAGCAGTGAAAAGGATATTAAGATATTTACTAGGAACTCAGAACTTAGGAATTTGGTATCCTAAGTTTAGCTCTTCATTTGAAATTATTGGTTATTCAGATTCTGACTTTGCAGGCTGTAGAGTGGATATGAAAAGCACTTCTGGAACATGTCAATTCATTAGAAATTCATTAGTTTCATGGTCTAGTAGAAAACAAAATTCAGTGGCCCTATCTACTACAGAAGCAGAATACATTGCATTAGGAAGTTGTGTGGCACAAGTACTTTGGTTAAAACAACAGTTGATTGATTTAGGATTAACTATAGGTACTGTTCTAATTTATTGTGATAATACTAGTGCTATTTGCATTTCCAAAAATCCTATTCAACATTCTAGAACCAAACACATTGACATAAGGCATCATTTCATAAGGGATCATGTATCCAAGGAGAAATTGAACTTACTCATGTTTCAACTGAAAATCAACTTGCAGATATTTTTATAAAACCTTTAGCCTTTGATACCTTCAGTACATTAAGAACAAGGCTTGATGTAATTGATTTGAATGCTTAAATAAAAATATTTTTACAACATTGATATTTCTGTTTTCATAGTTTACGTTTTTATGATTTTGTTTTTGAGTTTTTTTTTTGTTTTTTGTTGTTTTGTTTGTTTTTTGAATACTTTTTATTTGAGAGTCTGTGCATTTATCATTTTCTATTGTGCTTTGCATGTTTAGTTTGATTTTCTAGATGTTTCTTGTATCAGTGTTTGCTTTAGTTGTGTTTGCTTAAAAGTTCAGTGTATTTTTTTTCTTTTGTTTTAGTATTGATATTATGAATTGATATTGTAATATCAATATTTGTGTGTTTTCCTTAGACTTGAATTGGTGTTGAAATGTGTTTAATCTTTATGAATTTCATTTAGTCTTTTTAATCTTAATTGTGCTTAAATTAGATTATAATTTGAGATTAATTTCATTAGATAATCTAGACTTTCTAAATTTAAAATTTGTTTATAACTTGTTATAATTAGAATTTTTAATTTCATGTCTATTCATTTAGACTACATTAAATTTAATATTATTATTACAATTAAGATGTTTTCTTATTTTGTATTTCTTTGTTCAAGTGATATTTATGCACTTAGAAAAATTTAAAATTTTAGATTATTGATCTTGGAAAGAATTGGTATCAATTACTCTTGAAAATTATACAAAAAGTTCAAAAATCAAAAGGAATGCGCAAAGGTTCGCAAATGTGAAAAAGAGGCATAAAATAAGCCAAATGTAAAAAAATGCACAAAAATGTGCCAAATAATTGAAAAAGATGCGCAAAGCGCCACATGTGGTAATTCTCTTCTTTTCAGATTTTTTTAATCTCTTAATTCAAATTGATCTTATGTTCATTAATATTTCTATTGAACTTTAAAATATACAATTTTTATTCATCTCTCTTGTAATGATCTTCTTTATCTCAAATGTCTAAATTGAATCATATCTTTGATAAATTCTTCTTACTTACAATGTTATATCACTTCTTAAATTCTATGAATTTCTATGATTTACCTAATGTTATTAGTTTTAGATTGCATACCATATGTCAATCAATCTTTAGATTAAATTTTCAAATGGATTTCATATAATTACTTATATTTTTTGTCTATTTCTTCTTCACTTTTTGTTGTTGTCAAAAAGGGGGAGAAATTATTGTGTTTGTATGTTTGTATTTTGGTTTTGTAAGTATTGTATTTTGGTTTTGTGTCATTTGGCTTTGTATTTTGGTTTTGTGTCATTTGGTTTTGTATTTTGGTTTTGTGTCATTTGGCTTGTGTTATTAGTATTGTCTTGTATTTTTTTTTATTTTTTTTATTTTTTTTTGGTTTGTTAAAAAAAATTTGAAAAATAAAAATTGTGTTCTTTAGTTCAAAATGCCTCCTTATTTTCATGTATTCATTATTTCAGGGGGAGTCTAGGAGATTTTATAAATTGAAATCATACAAACAATAATTATTTTGCCATCATCAAAAAGGGGGAGATTGTTAAGATAGTTGCTATTTGCATGTTTTACATTTTTGTAACTTGTATAGTTTTGATGATTCCAAACATTATTGTTCAAATGTGTAGTTATCTTCTAACAATTTTAGAAGATTTGTATTTGCTCTTGTGTGTACTAACATTTCAGGTGAATCATACTCTCAAACACAAAGTCTTCAAATCAAATTCAACAAGAAATACCTTTAGTTTTTGAAGCTTAAAATTATCTTTTTAATTGAGAGGGAGTGATTGTAATTGAGTGAATAAAAACATACACACACACACATAAGGAGATCATATAAAATTTATACTGATCGTACAGGACGATATCAGTTTATACGGGACGATCAGACAGTTATCTCCTATTAAGATCACATGTAACGAATAGGAACTGGCTAGAAAATTTTTTTCTAAGTCCTATTCGTCCGGGACGAAATTAAATATCGTCCGGGACGATTTGCTCTCTGTAAGAATTTTGTCCAAAAAAAAATAATTATCGTCAGGAATGATTTGCTCTCAGTAAGAATTTCGTCCAGACGAAATTAAATATCGTCCAGGACGATTTGGTCTCTGTAAGATTTTCGTCCGGATGAACAAATTTTCGTCCAGACGATACAACCGACTTAGGATGGTTTTTCTATATTCATTTTTGGAACCGACCTTGTTATAACCATTCGTACTGGACGAACTTGGTTTGTACGGGATGATCAGCTTGTACGAAAACATTTCGTACACATATACAAAGAGATTCATTTCAAGGCTTTTAAGTAATATCGTCCAAGACGATCCACGATCGTACGGGACGATCCACTGCATACAGAATTGAAAACTTGCAGTTTTTGGGCGGTTTTTCTTGTCTTTTGTATAAATAGTCCAAATTAGACTGCCACCCTATCTTTTTTGTCATTTGATCTTCGAGCCTATTGAGAGAAAAGTCAAGGAGAGAGTGTGAGAGAGCATTCAAAGGGGGATTCCTACCACTGGAGCGTGAAGGCTTCACTTGGTGTTTAAAGGTAAGAATCTCTACTTGTGAATTGGGATTACTTCACTCTTTTCTTTCTTCCTTTTAGATTTCTTGTGAGATTATCTGTCAAGGAGATCTGATTCGCTGCCGACACTTGGAGAGTGTGAACAATTAAGGGTTCGCTGCCTACAATTGGAGAGTGTGAACAGCCGAAGGGTTCACTGCCTACACTTGGAGAGTGTGAACAGCCAGAGGGTTCTCTGCCCACACTAGGAGAGTGTGAAAGGATGGAAGGTTCTCTGCCAACACTGGGGATTGTATAAAAGGACTACGGTTCTCTGTCGCACCGGGTAGTGGTGAAAAGAGTGTTTGTAAAGGCTTCTCCGCCTTGCTGTCGGTGCAAAAGGAGAGTCACTATTGGTATTAGTGCAATACTTAGAGGGTGCCTCTAGGGAGTAGATGTAGGTCTGGTTTAGACCGAACCACTATAAATCTTGTGTCATTTACTTTACTGCTTTTTATTTTCCGCATTTTACTTTTGATTAAAAACTTTGTGGTTGAAAAACTTTTTCTATAAAATTTAATAAAAAAATTTCATTTCGGTTCTACACTTTTTCAAAGAGGGTTAAGTTTTTAAAACTTCCAATTCACCCCCCTCTTGGTAGCATTGGGACATTAACTTAGGTCTAACAACCTATTCACTAGACTCAACAGTACCGAGTTACATTTGTCGGTATTGCTCGGTATTGTTCGGTATAAGGCATACAATCACATCTTAGTGTAATATACCAACCAGTACTGAGTATGTTTCATATAGTACCGAGTTACATTTGTCGGTATTGTAAGTTACAACTCGATATAAAGCCTATATAGGGAAGTACCGAGTTATAATTGTCGGTATTGCTCGGTACTATTCGGTATAAGGCATACAATCACCTCTTAGCATAATATACCGACCAGTACCGAGTATGTTTCATATAGTACCAATTTGCATTTTTTGGTATTGTAAGTTACAACTGGGTATAAGGCTTGTATTGGGTAATACCGAGCTACATTTATAAGTATTGCTCAGTACTGTTCGGTATAAGGCATATAATCACCTATTAACATAAAATATCGACCAGTACCGAGTATGTTTCATATAGTTTATACAACTTGGCATTATAAGATACTACTCAGTACTTATCGGTATTGCTCAGCATTGTTCAGTACAATAACATTACTAATGAATTACAAAACACTGTATATATAGATACTCACTTATCCTTGAACTATTTTACATTATTGTCGATGAAAATCCATTTATCTTCAATTATTAAAACTCACCTAGGGTAATCTAATAATTGAGGTGCAGGCCGTATTTTTATTATTTTTGAATCATCAATCTCATGAATAATCTTAGAAGCAGCAGGACCAGACTTTGATGCTTTTGTTGCTTTTTTCTTGTTCTTACTTATTTTCGCAACAGGAGCAGGAGCAGGAGTAGGAGCATATGGTCGAATAGGCTCAATCTTCTTCTCCTTGGGTGGCAATTTTTCTTTCATATTTTTTCTATCACCAATAGTAAAAGGAGTATATACAAATTTCCTCTTTCTATCATTCTTCTATCAAACTCATCTAGCAATGCTTGTTTGATAGGATGAAGCAAATCCCTCATCCTCACTTAGGCTAGCATCCTTCTCTTCTAATTTGTATGCCTGATCCTGCCCTTCCAATTCTCTTTCATTTGTAATATCCACAGGTATTGGGGCAATAGATGGGGCAGATGGGGTGACTTTTGTTTTATCAGATATAGTTCTTGAAGTAGATTTTCCTGAACTTTCACTCCTATAAGATTTAAACGAAGCATGAAAGTGATCATCTAAGAAATTCTCTATAATAACATATTTCAATTTACTCTCCTCTTTAAGGTCAAACACTGCTTGTTCTAAGGCCGCAACACATCTTTCTAGTAAACTATTCGATGCTAAAACTGAGGATAGCTTCTTGATCAATAAGTTGTTTTGGGTAAAAAGTTTATGGCTTGGTTGAGGATCTTCAAGTTTGATTCTTCTATAACATGGATTATTAATTTGCAATTACATTGAATTCATTCACCAAGAATTTCCTAATGGATTATGGCTAGTTGTATGTACTGAAGTTATCAACATTCTCTGCAACGTCCAGGATTGCAATAGGTATACGGAAGTTAGCCATGGAAAAAAATAGGTTGGATAATAAGTAAAGGATGAATTCTTTCACTAATTCTTCCATTGGAGTTGACACATCCATTTTTTCAATGTCATGTCAGATGTCATTGGCTATTTTTCCACTTATTCTAGCATTTCCTACCTCAAATTTAATACCTCTATTGGGCAAGCCTATAATCAGGGCAACCTGATCATCAGATGTAAAATGTAAATTTTGTCCATTAATAAGAAAACACTAAGTCTTTAAATCCCACTTCGATAACAGCATATACACAAGTAGAACATTCTGAGGGATTGGAGGCAGAATCAGGAACTGATTGATTTGTAGCTAACGTAGTCTTTCAACAAACTGATCTCTGAATTTTTGACCTAATTGATTACAAACTTTTCTAAAAGTTGAAGTTCGGTATCTGAAATGAATCTTTGGAGAATATCCCTGCATAAAAAATAATTAAAAAATAATATCTAATGTTTATACCGAGTATTAACAATATTAGATACCGAGCAGTATCGAGTAATAATACAGAGCATTCATATCGAATAATACTTAAACTTTGGAAAAAATTTCATTCAATATTAATTACATAATATTTTATATAATAACAATAAACATTATTTGGAGGATATATCTAAGCATATATCGAGTATTAATTTTGAGTACCGACAAGTATTGAGCAATATTACAAAGCTTTTAATCTGATTCATATTCAACCTTTTCAAAAAAATTCACTCAGTCATTAATTGGAAGAAATATCTAAGCTTATACCAATTATAAACTTTGAGTACCGAGCTATGTTACAGATCTTTGAATCCGACTCATATCCAACATTTTCAAAAAATTTCACTCAGTTACTAAATATATAATATATTATATAACAACGATAAACATTATTTGGAAGATATATCTAAGCTTATATCGAGTAATAATTTTCAATACCAAGCAGTACCGAATAATATTACAGAGCTTTAAATCCAAGTCATATCCAACCTTTTCAAAAATCTTTACTCAATACTAAATACATAATATATTATATAATAATGATAAACAATATTTGGAAGATATATCTAAGCTTATACCGAGTAATAATTTTCAATATCGAGCAGTACTGAGCAATATTATAGAGCTCTAAATCTGATTCATATTAAACTTTTTCAAAAATTGTCACTCAGTACTAAATATATAATATATTATATAACAACGATAAATAATATTTGGAAGATATATCTAAGCTTATAGCGAATAATAATTTTGAATACCAAGCAGTACCGAGCAATATTACAGATCTTTCTATCCGAATCATATCAAACCTTTTCAAAATATTTCACTCAGTACAAAATATATAATATATTATATAACAAAGATAAATATTATTTGGAAGATTTATCTAAGCTTATACCGAGTAATAAGTTTCAATACTGAGCAGTACCAATCATGTTAACCAAATAAAGACTATTGTAGAAAACATATTTTAAAATGCAAAATAATTTACGTATAGTTTTCCAACAATATTTACTATTTTAAAAATCTCTTCATGTTCAAATCGAGCTATACCGATGAGTAAAAATCAATACTAATCGTTGACAAGAAATACCAATCTGTACTGAGTAGTACCAAGCTATACCAACCACGAAGCTCTGATTGATTAGAGATGTTTTCACATGAGAGATTCAAAGTTTTACAGCAGCCATTACAGTTTGTAAGTAAACCATAACCCTAAACATTTTATTTCTAATTTTTTGACCATGAATAATATATGAGAAAAATATTTACTTCAGAAAAAAAATCTAACCTGAGGAATTATTTCTCTGAAGTTAATCTACCGAAAACTTGCTTTAGAATGATGGAAGATGCTTATTAATGCGAAGAAAATGAACAGTTGAAGAAAATTGCTTTGTCTTTGAAAATGGTAAAGTGAAGTGAATAGCCGCTATTTTTTATTTGAAAAATTATCATTATTTTCGGGTCGGGTGGTCGGGCCGTCATCATTCAAAATACATACGTGCTATAAATCCACTCTTCGTCGGGCTGGGTCCGTGGTAATGGGGCTGCTACGTGGTGCCAAATAACTGGTGTCCGGATGTAGAGCTACATCAGGACACCAGACCTAATAAAAATTCATGCACGGGCAGGCCTGCGGCTGGCTAATAGCAGAAGGGGCTGGGAGCACGGATGCATCGAAGGCAGACGGGCTGGGAACAGGCTAAGTCGTCAAGCACAGGCGTGCTGGGCACAGATTAGCGCCTGCGAGCAAGCCTGATTGCGCACATACGGGGTCAGCAGATGATCCCCCTTCAGGCTGGGCGGTAATTAAAATTTTAAAATTGTTTTTTACTTGTTTCGGCAACATTTTTTTGCCGGACAGCCACCAAAAAAGTTTTCTAGCAAATTATTTATGTCAGAAAATTGGAAAAGCTTTTCCGACGCTCGATTTACCGTCAAAATCATTTTCGTAGGAAATCCGTGGAAAATTTTGAATTTTGCCAAAAAATTCAAAATTTTTTGCCGAAAAATCCGCCATAAATATGTTATTTCATGTAGTGCACATCTTAAGCTAGGTGATTAAATTATTCTTGTATAATTTTTTTTTGCTTAATCTTGATCTAGTCATCAATTATGAGCTCAGTCATGTTTTTTTAGCTCCAAATAGGGTTGGAACGAAAAAGGAAAAGAGAAGATAATGAGTAGTTAAAATTTTTAGGGGCGCCACAATGCTAGTAAGGTCTCCACTATAGCATTGTCTTCTCTATTTGAAAGAATGTTTTGAGGACGAGTTGTTGTAATAACCCATCTTTTACATCAGAAATAATGTTTTAGAAGTCATTATAAGTCAAGTTTGTAAGCTGCCATCATCATAATATAGGTATTATCATGCTTGAGTTATCATAATTTTCTCCTAATTTTAAAGACAATGTAGAAAATTGACACATGTCAGAACAAAGTGGGTTTTTTGGGACCTGTGGGAAAATAAAATTTTAGTTCAAAATCCATGCAGATACATGGTGCTCATATTCTTATGATTGAATATGATATTGAGAGTAAAATACCATCTTGAGAGAGAGAGATAAATTATTCTAAATGGATTCAAATTAAAAAAAATAAGATTTTTAAAAGCTTTCACTTTCATGAGCAAATTTAAATAAAAGAATAACTAACATCTCAAAATATGGAAATATCATTCCAAAATAATATTTAAAGATGAAATTGGAGTTTTTGAAAATTCTCCATTTCTATTATAAAAAAGAACTACGATAATATCATATCACCCTTAAAGGTGAAAATGATATTCGATGATGTGATTTAAATACAAAAATGAGTTTTACGAGATCGTCCATATTTACAGAGTTTTTGTTTTGTATCTTATGATAATAAGATAAGATTTATTTTAATTTGGAGCTACATGTTCCTCATAAAGACAAGCTTTTATGATTAATCATGTCTTGGAAAAATTAAATCTCCTAAGAATACTCTCGATTAACATAGTGGCAAAGATTTTATTGATTTCAATGATTGAGGCATGGATGAGAGGAAAAGAATGCTTTGAAGATTTTGAAAAGGCTTATAAAAATAAAATTTTCCCTAAAAGAGCATACCTCATGTGAAACAGAATAATACTCTCATAAGTTAGGTGGTCTGAATTCACCCGCAAGCTGCCAGGTGCCTAGATAAGGAAAGAATGAAGAATATGAATGCATGAGATCCCAAAAAAGTTTTGGCTTACTTCTTAAAAAAATTTATTTTTCTAGGTTATCTTACAAATTTTATTTAGTTATAAGTAAAAAATTTTATTACCAAGAACCTATCAAAATTCTAGGCACAAGCATATAAAGAAAGAAATCTTTGAAAAGTAGATAATTTCTACTATGCAAATAATGTAAACACATCAATTCAAATAGGCATAAACATCAAAAGTCTATGTAGCAAATACTACTTAATATACAACCTAGGGTTTGCCGAAAGTAAAGGTGGTCAGGGTTTACCAATAACAACCTAAATTCTAAACCTATGAAATGATGTAAGTATAAAAATAAGGCTTTTTAATTTTCCTTCTTCAAATTGGTTCTTTTGTTTGGGTTCTTCTTATTTCATCTTCCATTCTTCAAATATTTTATATGTTTATCTCTTAGAGTTTCCAATTGAAAAGAACTCTTTATTAAAGGATGTTCTTTTCCCTTTGGATCCCTAATCCTTTGAAAAAAATGTCTTCCATTAAACTTTCACTACTTTTATTTCAATGAATTTATATTTTTGAAAAATGAAATTACTCAACATACTTTATGGACATTAATAAAAAATTTAAATATATAAAAAATCAAAATCATGTTAGAACAATCATTTACTTTATTTCTGTGCAAACTATATCTTGGTCATGCTTTTATTTAGTTAAGGGGGCTTTGCTTAACAATAAAAGCACTTGCAAAAAATTAATTTGTTTTAAATCTTAATGATTATTTAGCCCTATTTTATTATAGCATTGCATAAGCATGACCACCAGTAAAGATCTCATTAGTGAAAAACATCCAGATTGCTTATAACCTTAGGGAAATCTAAATGCCCATCATAGATCGCATCATAAGTAATAGGTCATAAAGATCACGACATGAGCATAAGAAAATTCACCATATCAAACCATAACAATCAGCACTTATTCACATGCACATCATTTTCACATCAAAGAAAAGTACATGAAAGAATGACAGTCTAGCCTAATTAAAATTAGAGTTGGTTGTCCTAACAAACCATATACAGTGTGTATAATAGGCTATGTGGTTTGGATATTTCCTTGGGTTTGTTATTATTTAAAATTTTCTAAGGCTTGAATTTAGTTTATAGAAAGCTAAGAAAATTTTGTTTAAACTTTAGTATTTTTGTTGTTTTTAAATTTATTGTTAGGATATATTTCAATTAATTAAGTTGATTGGTTGTTTAAGGTATTTTGATTAATCATTTAAAGCTTTTAATCCAATACATAGTTGTCTTCCTAAATGGAGTTAAGGTGTATGAAAACTACAAATATCTAAGTATTTTATTGTTGAATATATTGATTATTTATGTTAAATAGTAATTACCTTTGTTTACACCAGAGCTATGAGGTTTATTTCGTCCTTGTTAGGGCTAAATTAATACTTGTAAGTCTAGGTTACCCAACAGTTACCTATTTATTTATGTTTGATGATTGGTTGTGAAAGTTCGTGAGGTTTGTTAAACCTTTATGAACTAACCCAAGGTTAACCAAGAGGGGGAAGGGGATAAATTGGGTATTTAAAAAATTTCTTTATGGAAAAAAGAAAATCTTTTTGAAATCTTTTTTAATATTTTAAAATAAACAATTCATGCAGTAACAACATTAATTTCTCAACAAAAAAAATCAGAGATTTCGACCATAGAAAAAATCATAGAATAATGTAAAAAATAAATGTGAAAAAGTAAATAGAAAGAACACACCAGATTTATAGTAGTTTGATTAACTTGACCTACTTCCACTCTCCGAAAACCTCTTTTCCAGGTATTTCACTAAAAGTAGTGTCTCTCCTTTTGCCCTCATAGCAAGGTGGAGATGCCTATACAAAATATTTCCACCAACACGGTGAGGCAGAGTGTCTTAAATCCTTTCATTCTCTCTTAAAGTAGGTAGAGAACCTGGAAATTATTTTACTCCATACTAGAGTAAGCATAGAACCTTCTAGTATGTCTTTCTTATAATCTCAACCTTTGTAATAGTCGGAGGTGGAAAGCGCAGTCGAGAAACCACCCAGGGTGCTTCCTCCTCTTACAGCACTACCGATGACTACTTTCTGACGGCTTTAGATGAAGCTTCCTACCAAAAATATAAAGAAGACAAGATCACACCTTCCAGGCTTCTAATCAATAAGCCATTAACTTTTCAGTAATGAACCTCTTTTATTCCACTACACTTCAATTTCTTCTAACTTTGGCCAATCTCTTCCACTCTGAAATCCTTTTTGAGTTTCTAGTAAACCTTAGGATTAGTGGGGATACTAATGTAATGATTTCTCATGTGTGTTGTTAGAATGTGGAAATCACCAAAGTGCACATAGGAGTACATCTTTAGCTAAACACCCAAGGAAATAGACCCCTTGCCATGGCCTCCAGATTCAACTTTGACTAGCTTGCAGTGAACCTCTTACTTTAAAATGCTGCCTTAAATTATCACTAACCCTTGGCACACACTCTAAATTAAAATTCTAGGGTTATCCAGCATATTCTTAGAAATCCATAAACAATGGGCTTAAAAAAACCCTAAATTTCAACAGATCAATCTCCTATTCATATAGTAAGATACACATATCATACGGTACGATCAATTTAATTTAGACTCATCCAGTAAGATCGTTCAAATGAATGTTTAACTTTTATAAGACCTCATACAGTTAGATCTAAACATCATATGATACGATAGGTAGAAATTCCTTTTATTCATTTGGGATGATCCTTGGGACGGCCAACTTCATACACGGGTGATCATCCAGTACTACGGACATCATACGGTATGATCAATACAAAAATCATGGATTTCATTTGGTACGATCCATGGGATGACCAATTTTTTGCACGGGTAATCGTACAACACAAATTATATCGTACAATACTATTAATCATAATAATTGTCCATGATTTAATTGTCTGATATCACATGATTAATTAAGAAAGATTTTAATTAGGGAACCAAATCATACTATACGATCAATACAAAATTAGTATCTTTCTTAACCTCTAGCATCTACAATTTTGACAGGGCACAACACTTTATATGGTACGAGTTAAATTTATACAATACAAATTAGTTTGTATAATACAAAACCAAGATCATACAGTACAAATTACTTAATAAAAAAGACTCTTACAAAGATATTTTTATGTCTCCCCCTGTGTGTGTAAGGTTACTCAGCAATGATATCCACCCAATTACATGATACGACTCAAGAAAGGAGAAAATGTAGAATAAAGTGAAAACCGACTGTAACCCTAGTCTACTTAATTTTGAGTTGATCTCAATTACAAGTGAACAGTGGACTGATTTATTGAAATATTAGTACACACAAACATAAAATAAAAATATCACATAAATAAGAGAAAGCCATAACAGACACAATACTATTTGTTATCATCAAAATCATAGTATTTGAATTAGGTTTGCAACAATCTCCCCCTTTTTTATGAGGATAAATATTATTATTTTTAGATTTTTAAAAGGTTTCTTTTCTCTAAACTCCCCTTCAGATGAAACTCAATTGTAAGAAAAAGGAGTGTAAATTTTTTTTATTTTAAATAATATCCAAATAATAACAACAACATAATAAAATACTACTACCCCTTTTGACATCACAAAAAGAGAGCAAATAGTAGGAAGACAAATAGACAACATAAACATGAAATTCATAAGACAAATATACTCAAAATGATAAAAAACTAAAGGTAAGGAAAGAATTATTATAGATGTGAGAACTCTTGTAGACATTTTTCAAAATGTAATAAACTTACTCTATAAATAGAAAAGACCAAATAAGATAAGTGTGGACTTTATTGCAACCAAATGATTTAGATTCTAGAGTTTGCATACCCAACTTAACATTTTCACATGCTAAAATCCTTTGTTTAAACGAACATCTAATTCATGAATTACAATTAAACAAGGAAATTTAAACTTTTTATACTACTAGCATAAAATATATCGAATAGAATATTAATGTAAAAGTGATGAATGAAGAACTAGGATTTCCCAAAATCAAGCTTTAAACATATTATGAAACATAGGGATGTTCTATGATTTAAATATTTAATATAAAGAGAAGCTAATTTAAGTTGGGCTCATTTTGTGCCTCTTTTATTAGCTTTTGGGGTGCACATTACACATCTTTTGTTTTGACACACTTAGTGCAAATTTTACTTTTGGCATCATTATGCGTCTTTTGATTTTGGGCTCATTTTATGCCTCTTTTGACTCCTATTTTGCAAATTACTTTGTTTTTAAATATTTAAGAATTTAATTGTAAGATTATCCTCCAAATAGATGAGAAGAATAACTCACTCTCTTATATAGGAAAGAATAATCTACTAAACAAACTTGAGTTTTTTAATAGGAATAAAGAGCATGGTGTAAAAAATAATTGAATTTCATTTATCAAATTGTAGAATATATCAATATTATAAAACATGTAATAGAGTGAGTGAGTTTGCATTTCAGCATCTTAATTCAAATTTGATTTAGGCATCAGGTTCACACAAAGGAATTATCATGAAAAGGAAATAAGTAGGGATATAAAGCTTCATAAGATTAATGTATCCTTCTAGTTTTAACAATGTAAATAATTACTTATTAAACTTTTAAGTCAAAATAGAAGTATGTTTATTGTAAACAATAAAGAGCATTGTGGAGAGTTTATTCGTATTGTACGATCCAAATCGTACAGTGTGATCCAAGTCATATAGTACAATTAACAGAAGCACATTTTCTATAGATTTCTGAAGTAAAAAGTACATAAAAGAGATTTTGACCATAGAAAAAATCACAAAATAATGTAAAAATAAAATGAAAAAAAAAGTAAATAGAAAGAACACACCATATTTATAGTGATTTGGTCAACTTGACCTACATATACTCCCCAGAAAACCCCTTTTTAGGTATTACACTAAAAGTAGTGTCTTTCCTTTTGCCCCCACAACAAGGTGGAGAAGCCTTTACAAAATATTTCCACCAATTTGGTGAGGCAGAATGCCCTTAATCCTTTTACTCCCTCCTGGAGTAGGAAGAGAAAATGGAAATCCTTTTACTTCCTCATGGAGTTGGCAGAGAACCTTGGAATCCTTTTTTCACCCTCCTAATGGTGATAGAGAACCTAGATCTTATGCTGATAAAGATCTCCCCTGGAGCCACCAAGGAACCAGAAAGCAACTTGAAGAAGACATTGAAAACCTTGCTTGGAGAAACCTTTGCGAATTTGTCACAACTCCCCCTCATAAGGATCTCTCTCTCTCCCAAGCTCTCTCTCTTCCTTCTCTAAGCTCTCTCTCAGATCAACTCCAATGTAAAAGATATCCTATAAGAGTATTAAAAATCCTTAAATAATGGGCTTAAAATACTTTAAATTTTAAGAGATCTATCTCCTATTTTTACAGTATGATATACGTATCGTACGGTACAATCAGTTCAATTTAGACTCATCCAACAAAATTGTTCAGACAATTTATTAAACTTTTATAAGATCTCATATAGTACGATCTAAACATCATATAATATGATATGTAAAAATTCTTTCTGTTTATTTGGGACGATCCTTGGGATGACTAACTTTGTATGTGGGTGATTGTCCAGTGCTATGGATATCATATGGTATGATAAGTAAAAAAATCATAAGTTTTATTTGCTATGATCTATGGGATGACCAATTTCATATACAAGTAATCATACAATATGGACTATATTATATAGTATGATCAATCACAAAATTATACATGATTTGATTGCTTTATATCACGAGATTAATTAGGAAAGATTTTAATTAGGGTGTATGCTATGAACTAAATTGTACTATATGATCAATACAAAATTAGTATCTTTCTTAACCTCTGGCAGCTAAGATTTTGACAGAGCACAACACTTTGTGTAGTTATGAGTTAAAATCATTCGGTAAGAATTACTTCGTACAATATGAAACCAAGATTATATAGTACAAATTACTTAATAAAAAAAACTCTCTCAAAGCCATTTTTATCTCTGCCCCTAGGTGTGTGCAAGGTTACTCAGCAATGATATCCACCCAATTATAAGATACGACTCAAGAAAGAAAAATAAATAAATAAAGTGAAAACTGACAGTAACCCTAGTCTACCTTGTATTGAGCTAGTCAGAATTACAAGAAAATAATGGACTAATTTTCTGAAATGTTAGTACACACAAACACAAAATAAAAGTATCACAAAAATAAGAGAAAGCCATAACAGACACAATAATATTTATTATCATCAAAATCAGTATTTGAATCAAGTTTACAACAGGTTAGTGAATTATAATTAATTTAAATTATATGTTATTAATTTTTAATGTTTATAATTTAACAATTTTGTTCCATCAACTCATTTCTGGTGTTGTCATAATGGGCACAATAACTAAGGCCTCTATAGGATATGTAGGCCCACAACTCGAGGTAGTACAACTTAAAAACTTTATTGATAGAATGTAAACTGTGATTATTATTCATCTGATTTAATTCATTGAGTTTATTAAATTCTAAATTCTCTATATTTTATTGAATTTATGAATTTTTTAATTATTTAATAAATGGGGTTTTACTAAATTTTAACTTTTTTGATTTATTTTAAAAATTGGAAATTTATTTTTTTATATAAACACTAAATCTAATTATGTGTTTAATGCCTTTCAGTTTGTCTAAATTGAATTTTTCTAAAATTATTTATGATTTTTTACAAGTTTAGTATATTTTAATAAATTAAATTTAAACATATATTAACTTTTTGATTTACAATGATTTTGAAAGTATTTTTATTTTTCATAAAAAATAAACTTATAGATGAGTCTAATGCTTTTGTGTCTATATATTTTGAAGTTTTCTACACTTAGTTAATGTTTTTAGAAGTTCAACCCTTTCAATGATTCAATTAATTATTTAATTAGAGGAGACTTCTTATTTTTGTACCAAATCAACTCCAAACATCTTTAAATCTTACCAAATATCACTGATGACTCATAAAAATGATTACAAGTGTTTAAAATTATTTTAGTATTTTTAATATTTTTATTTATTTATTTTAATTAATTAATAATTTGTAAAAATTTTAAATTACTTTTAATTGATTAAATTTAAGGAGTCATTTGTTAAGATCTTAATTCTATGCAATTTTATATTTAACTTATATTTTTTTGGATTTAATTTAGATTTATTATGAATTTTTAATGTTTTGGGTTCAATTTTGCGTGATAATCTTGGGTTCATTAATTAACTGACCAAAAAAACTCTAAATCATGTGAAATTTGGAATGCAAGTTCACCAGAACATGTAATTCAAACCTGAAAGTTTGCTATAGATGTTACGCCCAAGTGAACTTGTCCCTAGGCACACTAATATAAAAGTAATACTTTCACTTTGATGCATAAGCTAATTAACTTGTAAATAATTATAATAATGGTGATTATATTATAATAATCATAACACAATTTTAATAATAAATATTCATCAAACAATTATCACAGAAATAAAGTACATAAAAAGTAAAATGTGAAAGTAGAAAATCAGAATAAACACATCAGAGATTTATAGTGGTTTGGTTAAACAATGACATATGTTCACTCCCCGGAGTCCTCTTTGAGTATTGCAATGTTACTATAATGTCTCTGTTTTAGCCCCCGCAGCTAGGCGGAGAAGCCCTTACAAAATCTCTTACATAACTTGGCACGGTAGAGGACCATAATCCTTTTCACCCTCCTAGTGAGGCAGAGAGCCAAGAATCATTTTCATCTTCCTAGTGAGATAGTGAACCTGGAATCTTTTTTATTCTCGTGGTGAGGTAGAGAATATGGAATCCTTTTTCATTCCCTAGGTGACGGCAAAGAACCTTTGAATCACTTCCACCTTCCATGGTGTGGTAGAGTAGCTGGGTCCTTTATCACCAAAAAGATCTTCTTCCCAAAACTTCCCTCAAGACAAACATTAATGTATGGAGGAACTCAAGTGCATGTTTGCTAAAGAAACTATGTGAAACTCCCTCTCACACTCCCTTGAAACCCACAAGGATCTTCTCCCTCTTTCATAAACTCCACCCTTTCTCTCCAAAGCTCTATACTCGCTCTTTAAGATTTCTTCAAAAGAAACAACTTAGTGAATGGAAAAAAGACACATCCAAAGTCTTATGAGAAGGTGTAAATAGAAGGTTTCAAGAAACTCTAAAAATATCACTATTAGTATTTACAAAGTGTAAGGAACTGCATGATAAGCTCAACTGATTGAGCTGAACATTCAATACGATATGATCATTGTCCAATAAGATTAGTACAAGAAAATTAGGTGATCACCCTGTACGATTGGCTATGATAAAATATCATCCCATGCAAAGATCAGGTTGTACAGTACTATTTTTCCAATCGTGCAATAAGATTTTACTAGACTAATTAATCCAAGTTTGATCCATAATTATCATATTAATTTGGGAAAGATTTAATTATATCATACTATATGATACTTATCATATGGTATAATTTGTACATAATTTGTATTTCAAAATACTGCCTAATATATGATTGGTGGCTATGATCATGATTTCAACTTTTCATCCCGTACGATCAAGATCATCAAGTATGATTACTTCAAATAGCTTTAATTATACAATATCCATTTTAATGATTTTATGAGTAGCTAGTCATTCAGTACAATACATATCGTATAATATAATTGGTTTAAAAAGCTACTCTTCTAATTTTCCTCTCTATCTCATTCCCATGAGTGTGTGTGTGCATGATAACCGATCTGGCATATAGCTTTATAAGACTTAACTCAAGAAATTAAAAAAATATATATAAATGAATTTCACAGATTCTTTCAACATATTCTATTCTACCCAATCTTGATCCCTTAATCTTTATTGAATGGGGCATGACATACCCGAAATGTTAGTACACACAAAAGTAAATATATAGTACAAATTCTAGGAAAGATGCAACAGTAGTGTTTGTTATCATCAAAATCATAAACTCAGAAGCCTAAGTTGCAATAATATCTCTTTTGTATTATAGAAAACATTATTGATTGAATTTGCAAATTAATATTATTTTCTCTAAATCTTCCTATCATTAAGAAAATTATTAAAAATAGGGGAAACTATTTATTTATTTTTATATATTTTTTCAATGAATTTTTGAATTTTTTAAATTATATTTACAAAAATTGAAACTATATAACATATAAAAGAAACACAAAATTTTGAAAATAAATGACATATGAAAAAAATGCAACCAAATATCTTCTCTCCCTTTTGTTATCACAAGATGGAGAGAGAATTTAACACCTAAAAGTAAACTACTTACAAAAGAAAATGACAATATGCAATCATATATAAAACATAATTACTAAAAAAATAAATAAGCAAGCAAAATATATAAAAAACACAACCAAAAGTTATACTTGACTGGAATTAACAAAGGAATCCTTGGCTGTTCAACATAAGTTTGTTACATCATAATCTTGCTCCAGTTTGATGTGTCGGAAGCTTGGTCTTCCTAGGATAATTTTTGCTTTTTTTTATTTAACCTTTTTACATTTGATTTATTTTTACCTTTTTTCTTATGGGGGGTTCAAATTAGGGCATTCATATTTCAAATTTCTAGGTTTCTTACATCCAAAACAAATAATATCAAAAGCAAACTTGTCTTCACTCTCATAATCTCCTAAGCCATTTTTCTTTTTATCATTTGCTTTTAGCACTATAGCATTCTCATCACATACATCCAAAAGTCATTG
Source organism: Dendrobium nobile (assembly GCA_022539455.1). Classification (NCBI taxonomy): domain Eukaryota; kingdom Viridiplantae; phylum Streptophyta; class Magnoliopsida; order Asparagales; family Orchidaceae; genus Dendrobium; species Dendrobium nobile. The sequence continues at coordinate 29,898,125 of CM039728.1, read as the reverse complement.
ACTCACCCTTTGCTTGTAGGCTATGATCCAAGTAGATTAGTAATAGAATAAATATTCAAGTATTTCAATTCACATATAACAATGACTTTGGCATCAAACTTATTATATAGATGAATAGAATTTTTTCAACCTTCTCTGAGTTTGAAAGTTCTCTACCTAAAGCATGTAATGATGTCTCTATTGAGCAAATCTAGTGTACATGTCTGAGATAGTCTCATAAGGTTTCATGTAAAAAATTTATAATAATATAAAAATATATTTAACTTAGATTATTTAACTTCACTAGTACCTTTGTATATATAGTCTATCCCAAATATTCTTGCTAGTGGTATAGATATAAACTCTCATATAATCTTCAGAATTAAGTGCACAGAAAAAATAGTTTAAGCATTTAGCATTCCCTTGTGAAAAAATTATTCTTTTTTATTCCATTTAGTAAAAGAAATGTTAGTTTTGACTTCTTCAATAATTTATGTTGGTTCGGAATAACCAGTTTAAATAACAAGTCACATTCAAAAATCAATAGATTACTAGAAAGTGTTGCAATCCAGGATCCTTAGTCTATAATTTTGATGATGACAAACATTATTGATTGAATTGTTACTTTTTTCACTAAACATTTTGGATATTTATTCCGATTGTGAGCATTAATATTATATGTAAGATATAAACTACTCAAGACTATTAAAAGCTCAATAATGGGTAGACTAGGAATATCAAGAAACAAAGTCTGTAATATTATTTTTCTTTATTCTCCATATCTTGAGTGTGGCCACATAAGAGTGTATGCATTTTAGCGACTATGCCCACACACAAACATGGAGAGTGATATAAATTTTAATGGTTAAAATCTTTGTACAAATCATACTGTACAACTTATAATCATATTGTATTATCAATATATAAAGAGTGGGCTTAATGCCTAATTAAAAAATTAGTTTCTATGAACTAATCATACTATACGATCTCGATTCTATCGTATAATTCATTATGATCTGAAAGCCCTAGCTGTTACATTAATTTAAGTAAGATTTTCAAACTTTATTTTTGAACTAATTGTATTATACAATGATAATCATATTGTATGAATATTTAAAATATTTTTTAAATTAACCATCAGAATTAGTCAATCAAATCATTATTTAATTTAAAATAATTGATTGTACTATATGATATTGATCATACCAAATAATTAGTTGTGATGAAATTTGGTCATCTAAAAGATCATACCAAACAAAATTATGATTATTAAACTAATCATATCACATGATATTCATATTATACTAGATGACTTACTTGAAATCAACTAATCATATTGTACAATGAGAGCAGTACAGGATGATTAGTAGAGATGATTTTCAGTCATCCTAGGAGTTGTCCTATATGAATAGTGGAAATCAAATAAATCATACTAGATGATCTATAGATTATATTATACGATATGTTTGAATTAATTGAATAGTATGTTTGACTTATTATTTACATCATACTGGACGCGACTAGTTTTTAACTGATCGTAGCGTACAAACTTAAATAGTACTGTACGTACAGTGATGGCTTACTTGATATTTTAGGGGTTCTTCATGCCCAATACTTAAGCAAGTTTTATAGATTCTCTTTGTATTGGTGAGAGGATTGTGTGAATGTTGAAGATACTTTAAGAGATAAGCTTTTGAGATATCTTCGGTTTGAGAGGAAAAAGAAGGTGAGACTGGGCGTATGGGAGAACGAATGTGAGGGGATCACACAGTTGCTCCGGGTTAGCTATATACTTTATCCTCCTATGGCCTTAGTGAGTCTTTGAAATCTCTGTAGGGAGAGAGGGATCAATTCCTCAAGATACTCTGCCTTCTCTAAGAGGGAGAAAAAGGAGCTGAGGTTCTTTGCCTTCTCAATAAGGAAGAAAATTTAGTAAGGTTTGCTACCATCATTACGAGGGTGACAAAGTGTCTGGTAGTTCGTCGCATTAGGTTTGGTGAAAGTGAGTTTGTAAGGACTTCTCCAGCTTATTATGAGAGCAAAAGGGGAGTCATTTTATTTTAGTGCAAAGCTTGGAGTAGAGGACTCCGAGGTGTGAAGGTAGGCCAAGGTTGACCAAACCACTATAAAAATCTTTGGTGTGTTTTTTTTCTTTCTGCACTTTTATATTTTCTACATTTTATTTCTGTTATATTTGCTTGGGAAAATTTTTTATTATCACTTCATTTCATAAATAAATAAAAATCATCACAGAGAAATTAATATTTTTGATAAACTTATTCACTTTCGCAATCAATTAGAATTTGGTATTTTTAATTTTTGAACCTTTTTTTTCAAAAATATTGTGATTATTATTTTGAAGTTAGAAAAAGTTTTAAAATTACCAATTTACCCCCCCCCTCTTGGTGAGCCTTGGGTTAGTTTCTTAAAGTTTAACAACCTTCACAAACTTTCAAGTGGTATCGAAGCGAGTATTAAAAACAAGGTTTAAGAAAACTTTTAAAGAACAATCAATGGCTCATTTTGGTAATCATAAAACTGTAGAGGGTTATTTGATAACTTATTGACCACTTTTTGAAAATATTCCTTTTAATTTTTAGAAAATATGTATTTCTACCTTTTTATAATCCATTAACTATAGAATTTGGCTTATAATTCAAACTGATGAATTGCTTCCATCGCATGTATTTATTGGTGTCAAAACGGATATTCCTTTTAATTAATGGAGTTATGAGGATAGAAAACTTGCACAGTTAAATGATAAATATTTGAATTGTTTCTTTTGTGCTTTAAAATCCAATGATTATATACGAGTTTCTACATGCACTATGGGGAATAAGATTTGGGATAAGTTGTGTATCACTTATGAGGGAACTACTGAAGTTAAATAGTCTAGATTAAATATTCTACTACATGATTATGAACTATTTCACATTAAACTTAGCGAGATTGTTTTTGAAATGTATACTAGATTCAGCCAGATAATTACATCCTCACATGCACTAGGAATAATTATCAAACTCTGAAAAAGTTAATAAGATTTTATACTATTTGCGTAGTTCTTATGATGCCAAGATAATTGAAGTTACTGAATCTAAAGACTTAAAGGTTTATTCTATTGAAACTTTTCTTAGGTTACTCATCGTCTACGAACAAGGAGTGATTCAAAGGCAAAGTAATGCAAGAAAGAAGAAAAAGGAGATAACTATAGCACTAAAAGAAAATAATTCAGATAGTGATAGTTCTATAGTAGAGGAGGATGTCGACATCACCTTGATAACACAACAGTTTAAGAGTTTTCTAAAAAGAAAATATGGACGTCATCAGTAAAATTGGAGCAAAGGTAAAAGCAACAAATATATTAATGCTTCTTCTAACATATTTTTCTTTGAGTGCATAAAACTAGGCCACCTACGAGTTGACTGCCCAACCTGAAGACTCACCCGATCAAGGAAAAGATGGAAGAGAAGCCAAAGTTTAAGAGGGGAAAGTAAAAGATGTAGAAAGCTTTTTTGGGTCATCTATGCTTTAGAATCATCAGAAGTAGAAGCAGAGGAGGTAACAAGCTTGTATCTTATGGCTAATGATAATCTTAATCAATTAGATCAAGATAAGGTATGCCAAATTTCATATGATGAATTACTCATTATTTTTTTAAACATTAATGATTCATATAAGAAGTTGAAAAAGATGCATGCTAGTCTCAATATTGAATTATTTAATTTACCAAAGGAACATGCTAGTTTAATTATCGAGTTCTCTACTTTGGATAGCGAGCATATTAATTTATTAAATGAATTTGATGCATTAAATAAGAAGCAGACTTTCCTATTAAATACACATGATTTCTTAAATACATTACATATTGAATTAGAAAACTCATTTAAGGAATTAGAAAAACTTGCATGTCAACTAGATAATAGTGAGCATGCATTAAAACTGGAAGTGGCCAACAATAAAAATACTAATGAATTTTTTAGAGAAAAAGTCATTGCACTTGAGAACAATAAACCATCACCCACACTAGCTTAGTAATACAACCCCTCAAAAAAGCATGCATTGTTGAGAGAGTTTCTACTTAGCTTTGCATGTTTTACATTCTTACAACTTGTATGTTTTCGATGATACAAAATATTATTATTTTGATTATTATTTTCTCCTAACACAATTTGGAAGAATTATTTTTGCTCTTGTGTATACTAATATTTCAGGAAAATTATACTCCAGATTGTTGAAGACTTCAAGTAAAGTTTAGCTTAGATTATTTTATAAATTGAAGTCTGTATTTTTCATTTTATTGAGTCTGAGAGAGTGTGATTGTAATTGAGTAACTTAACACACATACACCGGGGGAGAGCTTTAAAATTCATAATTTTCTAAATTGATCGTATAGTACGAACCATGTTTATAGGATGATCTAATCAGTTATACTCCTAAAACGAACAATGAAACAAATGGAGAGGGCAAAATTTTTTCTAAGTATAAATCATCTAGACGATATTTATCATTCATCCCAGGATGATGCTCTCTGGATGCGTTCATCCAGACAATAATTATCATTCATCCCAGGATGATGGGCTCTGGATTTGCCAAAATGAACTAATCGTCCAGATGATATTTATCATTCATCCCAGGATGATGCTCTATGGATGCATTTATTTATACGATAATTATTGTTCGTCTTAGGATGATGCTCTCTAGATGAGTTCGTCCAGATGATATTTATGGTTCATCTCAGGAAGATGGACTCTGGATTTGCCAAAATGAACTATTCATCCATACGATATTTATGGTTCATCCCAGGATGATCTTCTCTATTTTGGAAACTTGAAATTCGTCCTACATTTTCGAACCATCAAAACCTTGGGAATAACTGTTCGTATCGGATAAACTTAGTTTGTATCAGATGATTATCGGGTATAAAAGTAGTTCATACTAATTCACATATAATTCATACGCAATTGTTTTTACACTGTTCGTACGTACAAAATTGGATTGTACGGGACGATCATGGATGGTCAGAAATTGAAATTTGCAGTTTTTGAATGATTTTTTGTGTCTTTTCTATAAAAGGTCCAGTTTTGACTGTCTTAAAATCTTTTGGTCATTTAGTCTTCGTGCATACTTATGGGAAATTGAAGGAGAGAGTGAGAGAGAGTGTTTAAAGAAGATTTCTTACTACTGGAGTGTGAAGGGTTCACTTAAGTTACTCAAAGGTAAGGATCTCAGTTTGTAATTTATGATTACTTCTCTCTTTTCTCTTGTCCTTCTAGTTTTCTAGTAAGAAGTCTCTTTCAAGAAGATCCGGTTCTTTGCCGACGCTCGAGGAGTTTGAACAATGGAAGGTACTCTGCTACACTTGGAAAGTGTGAATAGTGGGACGGTTCCCTGCCAATACGTGGAGAGTGTGAACAATGGGAGGTTCTCTGCTTACACTTGGAGAGTGTAAAAGGATGATGGTTCTCTGCCGCACTGGGTAGTGGTGGAAGAGAGTTTTTATGAAGGCTTATCCGCCTTGCTGTGGGAGCAAAAGGAGAGATACTAGTGGTAATAGTGCAATACCTAAAGTGGGAGACTTCATGGAGTGGATATATGTCATGTTTGATTGAACCACTATAAATCTTATGTCTTTTTATTTTCCGCTGCTTTTTATTTTTTGTTATTATCTATGGTTAAAAAATTGCTTTTAAAAATAAAAAAATTTAATCAGTTTAAGAAGAGAATTTTTAAATTACTAATTCAACCCCCCTCTTGGTTAGCCATTGGGATATAAGCTTAGGTTTAACAACCTAACTCATATTTAATAAGTTTCAACAAGTGGTATCAGAGCTTTATTTCAAAACCATAAGTTTAGACTACTTTTTGATTAATGACCATGACAACATTTGGAAACCGAAATACACCTAAAGGTTTCTATATAACTAGACCTCCCTTATTTGATAATATTCCTTTTAATTTTTGGAAAACACGCATGTCAATATTTTTACAGTCACTAGATTACCGAATGTGGATCTTAGTTCAGGAAAGATATACAAAACCAACTAGATTAGTTGACAGAGTTAGAGTTGAAATTCTATTTGCAGACTGGACTATAGAATAACGTGAATTAGCACAACTTAATGCTAAATGTTTGAACAATTTCTTTTGTGCTCTTAAGTCAGAAGATTACATACGGGTTTCGACTTGCAAAAGTGGAAAGGACATATGGGATAAACTTTGTATAACTTATGAGGGGACTAATAAAGTTAAATAATCCAGACTTAATATCTTGTTGCATGACTATGAATTATTTTGTATGAAATCTAATAAATCTATTTCTGACATGTACATAAGATTCACACAAATAGTCACCTCTTTATATGCATTGGGTAGGAAACTAACGAATGCTGAAATGGTTAATAAGATACTTCATTATTTGCCTACTACTTATGATGCTAAAATAACTATAATTATGGAGTCTAAATATTTAAATGTTTACTCTATTGACAATCTTCTTGGATCACTAATTACTTACGAGCATGGAGTGAGTCAATGAAAGATTGATGCAGGAGAACCACGAAAGGAGAAGAATATTACACTAAAGGTGGAGGAGTCGAAGAGTGATCTATCTGTACCTGAGGATGAGGATGACATTGCTTTGATGACTAGACAGTTTAGAAGCATTTTGAAGAGAAAGCGAAAGAGATGCCAGCAATGAAATCGAGGTAAGTTCAATAGGAATGTCAAGGTTTCTAATGATGTAATTTTTTATGAATGCAGGAAACCAGGACACATTAAGTCTGATTGCCCAAAACTCAAAGCCTCTCCTAGCAAGGAGAAGGTAGGGGAGAAACTAATTGTGAGGAAGGGCAAGAAGAAATTCCAAAGAGCTTTCTAGGCGGACTCAACTTTAGACTCGTTAGAGACTGAAAAGGAAGAGGAAGTCACCAATCTGGGATTAATGGCCAATAATCTTGATCAGTCAAATGAAGAAGAGGTATGTGACTTGACTTACAATAAACTTTTAGAAGTCTCTGAATGCATACATGATACATATAGGAAGTTAAAGAAAATACATGCTAGCCAGAACTTAGATTTTTAAGAACTACAGAGAGAACATGAAATCCTTAGGAAAGATCATGCATTAAATGACAGCAACCATATAAAATTACTTGATGAGTTTGATGATTTGAATAAGAACCATGAAAATTTAATGTCATCCTATGTAAAATTGGAAAATGAATTTAAAATTTTTAAGAATGAATCAGAGAGTTCGGATTAACTATACAAATCACATTTTGGAAGATGTAAATAGTTTTCTCAAATTAAAGATAAAAGCTCTGGAGAAAAATAGGATACCCCTAACACTTGAAGATTTTACAAATCCTATTTTAGATCCAAAATTTTTAAAAATTAGCAGGAAATAGAATAATTATAGAAGATTAAGAAACCCATTTCCTGGAGTCAAATGTCATAATTGTTAATTATTTGGACATATAACACACACATGTACTTTGGATTAAAAAACTTATTTGGTGATTTTGTAGGTACGCTCTCACACAAGAACTCATGAGAGCATATGGTACCTGAACAGTGGTTGTTCAAAGCATATGTCTGGAGACACTACATAATTCATATCACTGGAAGCCCGGAGTGGAGGTAGGGTTACACTTCGAGATAATACCACAAGGAAGGTGGTAGGATCAGGTATGATAGGAAACTTGAAAAACTTTTTTATAGAAAATGTTTTGTTGGTAGAAGGCTTAAAGCATAATCTTTTGAGTATCGTTTAGCTATGTGATAAAGGATATTGTGTTAAATTCTTCCCTACTAGTTGCATATTAAGCTTGAATGGTAATGATGTTTTACATGATATACGGGTAAACAATGTCTATATACTAGATTGAATTGCATCAAAACTCCTACTTCTTTTTTACTTAAAAACTATATTTGATGAGTCATGGCTTTGGTATAGGAGGCTTTGTCACTCTAGTATAAAAAACCTTAGGCGGATTACCCAAAAGAACTTAGTGAGAGGTATACCAAAACTAGACTTTACTAAGGACCACATTTATGATTCTTGTCAATTAGGAAAATAGGTGAAGTCATCTTTTTAGTCTAATAAGGATCTTAGAACTAGTAAACCATTGGAGATTTTGTATATGAATCTTTTTGGACCAATTGGAACTGTAAGTCTAGGAGGGAAGGTATACGGATTTTTGATTGTGGATGATTACTCTAGATTCACATGGGTTAGATTTCTATATCATAAGAGTGAATCATTTGAGGAATTTAGAGATTTTTCGACTTGGATTCAGAGGAAACTAGGATATGAGATTTTGAAAATTCAAAGTGATCATGGAGGAGAATTTGAAAATGAAAATGTTGAGGATTTTTGTAAAGAGAAAGGGATTGATCATAATGTTTCTGCACCTAGAACCCCTCAGCAGAATTGGATAGTCGAAAGGAAAAATAGAACATTAATAGAAGCTACTCGAGCCATATTGGCAGAATATTCACTTCCTAAATATTTTTGGGTTGAGGTGCTTAGCACTGCATGTTATGTTCTGAATAGGGTGAATGCCAGATCAAACTTGAATAAAACACCCTATGAGTTACTAAGGGCATCTCCAACCGAAAATGTCATTTTTCACTCCAAAATGCAGGGAAATCAGAAAATGCCATCTTTTATCTCCAATCCAGCGCCATTTTGCCGCTAAAACAGTCGTTTTCGTTCGCGCCTTTCTTCCCAACCTGTTCGGTAGAGAGAAAAAATGGCGCAGATGAATAGTGCAACGCCAATATTGGCGTCGCACTGTTCATCCGCGATCAAATGGCATCAAAAATGGCGATTGGTTGGAGCAAAGCAAGAACGAAAAACAAGTGTTTGCCGTTCGGTTGGAGATGCCCTAAAGGGGAGAACACCTAATTTGTCACACTTGCATGCTTTTGGATGTATGGTGTTCATACATAACAATGGAAAATCCGCCTTAGGAAAATTTGATCCAAAATCAGATGAAGGAATTTTTTAGGATACTCTAGTGTTGGAAAATCTTATAGAATATTCAATAAAAGAACTTTGAAAATTAAAGAAATCACACATGTTGCTAAGGGGCATAATCAGATTGAAGGGATTGATTTTGAGGAGGTGTTTTTCCCTATAGTTAGACTTGAATCAATTAGAGTTTTGTTTGCTTTTGCCTATTTTAGAGGATTTAAGTTGTATCAAATGGATGTTAAAAGTATCCTTTTAAATGGGTTAATTCAAGAGGTTGTGTTTATAGAACAACCTCCAGGTTTTGAAAATTCAAAATACTCAAATCATGTGTTTAAGCTTAAAAAGGCATTATATGGATTAAAGCAGGCACCTAGGGCTTGGTATGAGAGGTTGAGCACTTTCTTACTTTAGAGATCTTTTGAAAAAGAAAGTGTTGACACAACTCTCTTTTTAAATAAATTGGGAGAAAATATACTCATTGTACAAATTTATGTTGATGACATCATTTTTGGACCTACTGATAAAAATCTTTGTGATGAATTTTCTAAAACAATGAGTAGTGAATTTGAGATGAGCCTTATAGGAGATTTGAGTTACTTTTTAGGCTTTAGCATTAAGAAAATTGAGGAAGGTATATTTCTTAGGTAGTCAAAATATGTTAAGGACATCCTCAAAAAGTATGAAATGGACAATGCTAAACCTGTTAGTACACCTATGAGTTCCTCTTTTTAGTTAGATAAAGACCCAAAGGAAAAATCTGTTGATCAAAAGAAATTTAGGGGAATTATTGGATCTTTACTTTACTTGCTGCTAGCCGATCCGATATGTTTAGTGTTTGTTTATGTACTAGATTTCAATCTGATCCAAAAGAATCATATTTGATAACAATGAAAAAGATTTTGAGATATTTCTTAGGAACTCAGAACTTAGGAATTTGGTATCCTAAGTTTAGCTCTTCATTTGAAATAATTGGATATTCAGATTCAGACTTTGTATGTTGTAGGATTGATAGAAAAAGTACTTTTGGAACATGTCAATTTATTAGAAATTCTTTAGTCGGTCCATTAGAAAATAGAATTATGTAGCTCTATCTACTGCTGAAGCTGAATATATTACATTAAGAAGCTATATGGCACAAGTACTTTGGTTGAAACAATATTTGATTGATTTAAAATTAACAATAGGCACAATTCCCATTTATTGTGATAACACTAGTGCCATTTTTCTCTTTAAAAATCCTATTCAACATTCAAGGATCAAACATATAGACATCAGACATCATTTCATAAGGGATCATGAATCCAAAGGGGAAATTGAACTAAATCATGTTATAATAGAAAATCAACTTGCAGAAATTTTTACTAAACCATTAGCCTTTGATACTTTTAGTACATTAAGAACAAGGCTTGGTGTGATTGACTTTAATGCTTAATTAAATGTTTTTGCAACATTGATGTGTGTTTTATTAGTGTGTTTTCTATTTTTGTGATTTTTCGTATGTGTTTTTCAGTTTTTGAGCTTGTTTTATTTTTGTTATTTTTGTCTATTTATTTAGTGTGATTTTCAAAACATTTTCATATACCAAATCATGATCTTCAAGTATCATTTAAATTTTCTAAAAGTGTACATTTTGTCTGTACAAAATTCATTTTGTACTGAGCAAATCCTGCAACATATTGATTGATTTGGTAGAATTGAATTCATACAATTTTTTAATTTTTTTATATAGTTTGTCTGTATAATTGTCACAATCATATGGATGATATGTATTCAATCGTATGTACGCATCTAGACAGTTATACATATAGAATCAGTTTTATTCACGATCTTACATACGAACCTGACATTCGTATATATGAACCACGTGTCATTCTGAGTAGGGGACGAACCTAACCGTTATAAAAATGATCTTGAATGACTGATCATCCTGGATGAATACCTATTTATCTGTACGATCCTATGGTCAAAAAGTCTGTACGAAAAGACTCCTCATAACTCGTATGATTACGAAAAGTTATTTCATTTTAACCTTATTCATTTATCCATACGAAATTGTGCTTTGTATGTACAAACTCATGCACCGTATGGGATGAATTAAATTTCATCCGTACGAAATATTATTTTTTCTTTAAATTGAAATGATTTAGAACTCAAACATCATTCACTTCAAAAAGCCTTTTCAATCTTCTATTCCCCTTCATCTTTTCTATGGCGAGTTTAAGCAAGAGGGTTAGGCATGCAAAGGAACTAACTAGGGGACCTACCTTTAGGAATACAAGTGAGAACTTTTGTCCAAAGCAAATGAGGAATCCTTCCCTAGGTTTGTATCAGCGAAATTGACCCCTTCTAGAGTTTTGATTCAAGAGAATACAATCTATCAGATACTACCTCGTTTTGATTCTACTCAATTTGAGTTCATCCTTACTCTAATTTACTCCAACATTTTTACATTTCATTACTTCCTAGCAAACAAGACCTTTAACTCTGACCAAAATAGGATTAGATCCTATATTTTAGGGAAGAATGTAGAATATACCAAAGAGGATTTGGGTGTTTTCTTAAACCTAAGGACTGAAGGAATTAGAGCCCACACTTTGACTTCTTCTACAACCTTTGATTGGACTACAATTAACCAGGTACTAAGAGGGATTAGACAAGAATGCCATTTGCCCGAGGTAAACACTTTGCACCAAAATGCTAGAATCATCCAACATGTGCTTAGAACTTCTATTATTCCTAAAGGTGGTGATATAATTAATATCACTCCTCTGCTTTCCACTGTCACTTATCTGATCATTACTAGTCAACCCATTGATGAAGCCCAACTCATTCTTGACTATCTTTATGGTCTTTCTGAAATTGGCCATGTATTCCATAAGAGAAAGAAGAATATTGCTCTAGGACATCTTGTGGCTTATATTCTTGAGAAGAAGTATGAGTTAGTTCATCCTGATACATCTCACCTAGAAGAGCCTTTGTACTATAATGATGATTCATTTCGAGTTATCTTTGTAAAACATGATGAAGGTTCTAACACTGAGGGAGAGAAGAGAGGATCTGCACCTACGCCTGCCCAAATCTTCAAGAGTTGGTTCATCATTTTGATCATCTTGAGAGTCACTTTGAAATTTGAAGATACACAAAGGGCCACAAGTTTATGTTCTTTCCTCTATCTTTTAATCTTTAAATTCAAATGAATCTTCCGTTCAATTTTATTTCTTATTGAAATTTGAAATACTCAAATTTTCATTTCATCAACTTTGCAATAATTTTTATTATCTCATAGTCTATAATGATTCCTGATCTTGATAAATTTTTCCTTGTCTATGTTACAGCTATACTTAATTCATATGAATTTTTATTTTTCTTTAATGATATTTATCTTTTTATTGCAAATATAATTTAATCTCTTTTAAGATCAATTATCAAAAGCTTCTCATATAACTTCTTGCATTTCTGTGATCATTTCTTCTTCTCTTTTTGCTGTTGTCAAAAAGGGGGAGAAATATTGTTTGCATTTGTTTGAAATATTGTTTACATTTATTTGATTTGTTCGTATTTATGTCTTTTTGGTGTTTTATTTGCTCGTGTTTAAATTGTTCGTATATGTGTATTTTTGGTGTTTTATTTGCTCATGTTTAAGTGTCATTTGATTTGCTCGTGTCTAAGTGTCATTTCAAAATTTTCAACGAATGATTATTTTTGTGTGTTGATTTTTATGTGTGTTGATTTTGTGTGTTGAAAACTTTCGAAAATTAAAAATTTGATTTGTTCAACATAAATTCCCCTTATTCTCACATGCTTATTTATTCAGGGGGAGTTTAGGAGAAACTTAGGAATTTCAAATTTATACAAACAATAATTTTTTTGCCATCATCAGAAAGGGAGAGATTGTTGAGAGAGTTGCTACTTAGCTTTGCATGTTTTATATTCTTGCAACTTGTATTCTTTTGATGATACCAAATATTATTGTATTGATTATTATTTTCTCCTAACATATTTTGGAAGAATTGTTTTTGCTCTTGTGTGTACTAATATTTCAGAAAAATCATACTCCAGATTGTTGAAGAATTCAAATCAAGTTTAGCTTATATTATTTTGTAAATTGAAGTATGTATTTTTTATTTTATTGATTCTGAGAGGATGTGAATGTAATTGAGTAATTTAGCACACACATACCGGGGGAGAGCTTTAAAATTCACAATTTTTGAAACTGATCGTACAATACAAACCATGTTCGTACGAGATGATCTGGTCAGTTGTACTCATAAAATGAGAAATGGAACGAACGAAGAGGACAAAATTTTTTCTAAGTATAAATTATCCAGACGATATTTATCATTCATTCCAGGACGATACTCTCTGGATGCGTTTGTTCAGACGATATTTTTTGTTCGTCCCAAGATGATGGGCTCTAGATTTGCCAAAATGAACTAATCATCCAGACGATATTTATCGTTCGTCCCAGGATGAAGCTCTTTGGATGTGTTCGTTTAGATGATAATTATTGTTCATCCCAAGACAATGCTCTCTGGATGAGTTTGTCCAGATGATATTTATGGTTCATCCTAGGATGATGGGCTCTAGATTTGCCAAAATGAACTATTCATCCAGATGATATTTATGGTTCCTCCAAGGATGATCTTGTTTGTTCTGGAAACTTGAAATTCATCATACATTTTCATACCAATGAAACCTTGGGAATAACTGTTAATACAAGACAAACTTAGTTCGTACGGGATGATTATCGAGTACGAAAGTAGTTCGTACTGATTCACATATTGTTCGTACACAATAGTTTTTACATTGTTCATACGTATGAAATTGGATCGTACGGGACGATCATGGACGGTCAGAAATTAAAATTTGAAAATTTTGGATTATTTTTCATGTCTTTTCTATAAAAGGTCCAGTTTTGACTATCTTAAAATCTTTTTATCATTTGGTCTTCCTGCATACTTAAGGGATATTGAAGGAGAGAGTGAGAGAGAGTGTTTGAAGAAGATTTCTTACTATTGGAGTGTGAAGGGTTCACTTAAGTTACTCAAAGGTAAGGATCTCAATTTGTAATTTGTGATTACTTCACTTTTTTCTCTTATCCTTCTAGTTTTCTCGTGAGAAGTCTCTTTCAAGAAGATCCGGTTCTCTGCCAACGCTCAAGGATTGTGAACAGCGGAAGGTACTCTGCCTACACTTGGAAAGTGTGAATAGCGGGACGGTTCTCTGTCGACATGTGGTGAGTGTGAATAGTGGGAGGTTCTCTGCCTACACTTGGAGAGTGTAAAAGGATGACGGTTCTCTGCCGCATTGGGTAGTGGTGGAAGAGAGATTTTGTGAAGGCTTCTCCGCCTTGCTGTGGGAGCAAAAGGAGAGACACTAGTGGTAATAGTGCAATACCTAAAGTGGGAGACTTCAGGGAGTGGATGTAGGTCATGTTTGTCCGAACCACTAAAAATCTTATATCTTTTTATTTTCTATAATTTTTTATTTTTTGTGTTATTATCTGTGGTTAAAAAATTGCTTTTAGAAATTTAAAAATTTAATTGGTTGAAGAGGAGAATTTTTAAATTATCAATTCACCCCCCTCTTAGTTAGCCGTTGGGACATAAGCTTTGGTCTGACAACCTAACTTATATTTAACAAGTTTCAACACGCATCACCTAAACCTATGATGAAGCACCATCACCCACATAGATTAGTAAATCCATTTCCTAGTGTTATGTCTTATTTTCATGGCATGTTAGGTCACATAACCCATATTGGCATAATCCACTATAGGGAAAATCTAGTGTGGATGCCTAAATTGCATTCACCATAGCATAACATGCATTCATCTCATTCAATTAAACATAAGGTAGAACCCAAACTTGCTTGAGTTCTTAAATCTAACCTTTGAATGACTATGTAGGGGGTGCCCTCACAAAAGGCCTAGTGAGAGCATGTGGTACTTGGATGGTGGATGCTTGAGGCATATGACTAGTGATATAAATTAGTTCATAATATTAGAGGCCATGTTAGGAGGCAAGGTGATATTAGGAAACAATAAACACTTCAAACTCCAATCAATTGACCTCTGATTTAGAGTCTATCACATATTGATAAAACACATTCTAGAGGTAACCCTCCAAATTTGAGCCTATGCTGAGGTCTCTAGCCCTATAAACTTAGTTCATATGTAAAGGTTATTAAACCTGCAAATATTTATGACCTATGTATGCCACTAGACCAATCACCTAGTGGATTCAGACCTTAGAGCTTTCTCCAAAGATTCAAATTACTTCCAAACCCTTAATCTTGATCTGTTAAGCTTCAATTTCTATTTTGGTTGACCTAATTTGACCCCTAATTGACCAGTGGTCGAAATGACCAAAACACCCCTTTAGGGTTTGAATTCCTATTTCAAACCAAATGACCTCCAAATTGCTTGGAACCACTTATAGCAATTTTCAAACATCAAACCAAATCTGCTGAGCAAAAACCTAGACCCTGGGTCAACCTGGTTGACTAAGTCATTATAGGTTGAACAAATAAATCCTTATACTTTTTTTTACTTTGAATCAAATCCCCAAATCAAAATCCAAACCCTCAATTTCTCGAACCTATTCCAAAAATGTCCCAAACATGTTCAAATTTATTTGAGGTCAACTCCCCTAAGTTAATTCTTTAAACCTTCATAACTAATTATAGAAAAATTTAAATCCAGCAAACTTACAAACTAACTGATCATATTAAGGTCTAATATTTTATAAAAATATTAACTTTTTATAATTCAACCTTAATCTAAAAGTCAAATTTTGACCCTTTCATTTATGCATTAAATAATTTAAATAATTATAGAAAATTAAATAATTGAATTTAGAAAAAACTAGTTTAACTTTAAAACCAGAAACCAAGCAATATTAACTAAAATTCATTAAATTTTAAACCTTAATGAAATCAAGTCACTTAATTCTACCAGTTATCACTAAATAACTCAGGCTTATAAGGCTATTAAATGAACCCTACGAAAGGTGAAATAAACTTCATGACCTCAGTGAGCAAAAGAAGTGGTAATCAATAACACTTTAAAATATACTTTAAAATCAATTTTAAGCCATTAATACTTAAATTCAAATTTATATCCCTTAAGCCTTTCAACCAACCAGAACTTCAAACAACTCTAACTAATTATCCCATATATGACATATCCAAACCATACAACTTATTACACACACTTAGATGGATTGCTAGGGCTCCACTTATAGTTTTAGGCTAGGCTGATGTTTACTTTTCTACCGTATGCCAGGTTTTTGTGCTTTCACTGCATGCTGGTTGTTAAAATTAGACGATTATTGTGATTATTTATTTAATTCTTATACTCTATGATATGATTTCAAATATGGCTAATTTGAGTATTTAAATTCAATATATAGGTGCTTGGAATGATTCAATATTAATTATTTAGGATAACCCTACATGTGTTGAATCTAGACTTTAATTTTATCAAATGTAATTCAAATTTATTGAGTTGTAATTTAAAGTGGCCTTTGAAAAGGGATACATAATTATTTCACTTAGATTCCAAAGAGAAGAGAACATCCCTGAAGG
This sequence comes from Dendrobium nobile, assembly GCA_022539455.1. Taxonomy (NCBI): domain Eukaryota; kingdom Viridiplantae; phylum Streptophyta; class Magnoliopsida; order Asparagales; family Orchidaceae; genus Dendrobium; species Dendrobium nobile. The sequence goes on along the minus strand of CM039728.1, from coordinate 29,881,582 downwards.
GATTGTTCTTCTCCATTTGAAAGGCTAAGTTAGGATATTTTTTAAATATCCAAAGGGAAAAAATCACACTCCATTTGAGGGGGAGTTTCTTTTTCATTTGGATATCTAAACCTAAGGATCCAAGGATCCTATAAAAGGATGAAGAAGTGGAGAATGAGAAGAATCCCTTTCTCAAATTCACTCAAGTCTTAGGAGTAGAATCTGAGCTGTTGTTAGTGGTACCCGACCATTTTACTTTCTATGGAACCTAGGTTGTAATATTAAGTTGCACTTGCCATATGCACTTTTAATTTGAATATTAATTAAATTTGATTGATGATTGATGTCTTGATCTATGATTAGGATTGCCTTCTTTTCTTAATTTTTTGGTGATCTTGCATATTGATTTTTTTTTTTCGCATGGAACCCGATCAAAGACTCATGAGGAATCATTAAAACTTTTTCTACTTTAATTAAATTAAAAATTTTAAGATAATATAAAAATTCTAATGCTTTTAAAAAGTAAGTCCAAGAATATCAGAAGTTTGCATACATAACTGTTGCATTTTCTTTCCTTTGTTAGGCACCTCCCCGCCTGTGGGTTTCGACAGACCACATGGCCTGTGAGGGTGCAGATTTATAAAGGGAAATTTATGCAATCTAGGATAAAATCTATTTTTAATCCTTTTTCAAAAAATTGTTTCATATTTGATTTAAGTATTAAATAGAGTCAACTCGCTTGCATTATATTAGAAACAAATTTAAATATGTCTAAAACTTTTATTACATTTTTTTAGGGATCAGATACCCAATATATAGTAAGGGGCCAATTAAGGACTACTCTAGATGTCAGCCCTATTCTCAAAAGTCTGTCTTTAATAATGTCCCTACCACTCTTACATAAAAGATCATACTTATGATTTTAAAGCGCCTAGGTGGTTTAGCTGGCTCCCTAATCCAGGCTAGGATAAGTCCATATTTGTATTGCATTAGCTAGGTTTGGGTTAGTAATTTTTAGTACCCAATTTAGTCTCAGGTTTTGATAGCGGTATAATTTTGTTGCATTTGTAGTTTTGACTACCTTTCTTTTTGTTGGTCCCTCTGCTCATTTATACCATGGGTGGGTGTGGCGAACATCAATTAAGACATGTCAAAAGCCTGGTGAGCATAGAATGAAAGTTCATTAGGGATGTTAGGGCCTATGAACTAGTCCCGAGGCTAACCAAGAGGGGGGGTGAATTGATATTTTAAAAATCTTTAAATAAAAAGAACAATTATCATAAACCAAAGTCACCACAGAAAAAAAAAGTGCGGAATATCAAAGTGTGGAAGCAGTAAAAAGAACATAAGTATTTATAGTGGTTTGGTCAACTTGACCTACGTCCACTCCCCGGAGGTGCCCTTCGAGTATTGCATTACCAATGTGACTCTCCTTTAGCCCCCATAGCTAGGCGGAGAAGCCCTTACAATGACACCTCCTTTTTACCACCCCGACAAGGCAGAGATCCCCGCTCCTTTTGCTTCCTCTTAAAGATGGCAGAGAACCACGATCACTTGCTGAAACTTACCTCTCTCAACCAAGGATAAGAGACTCTAGGGAAGAAGAAGTGGAATAATGCTTGGAGCAACCCTTGTGAATCCCCTCACAAGCTCCCACTCACAATATCCTCTCTCTCTCTCTCCCCCCCTCTCTCTCTCTCTCTCTCTCTCTCCTTTAGGTTTTCTCATGTTAAGACACCAACCAAGGGTGTTCAAAAATGTTGAACAAGAGCTTTTAAATAGAAGAGCTTCAAAGCAGCTCATTAATTTCAAGTTGCCGACTTTATCGTCCAGGACGATAAGCATATCGTCCTGTACGATTAGTTCAAATCACAGATGATCAGCCAGAACATCGCCTTGAAGATGATCTGGACGATTGAAAATTGGCTTGATCATCCAGGACGATCTCACGATCGTCCCGGCCAATCAGTTCAAATCAGAGGAAAATCATCGAAAGCATCGCCCTGAATTCAAGCTGTCCTATCCCGATCGGCCAGAACATCGCCCTGAATTTGGGCTGGCCGATATTTATCATCCAGGAGCAACTAAGGGTTTTTGAATAGATCATTCTGGCCGATTCTAAGATCGTCCAGGATGATGTGATCGTATCAATCATCCTTAATTACTTCCTTGATTCCTGGATTAATTTAGGCATAATTGAGTGTTATCGTCCAGGACGATCTCTCGATATTCCTGGCCGATTTCCAAAAATACATAATACCTAAATTGATCATGGCGGCAATTTCTTTCTGCATTGAGCATATCATCCTAGCTGATACAAGTATCGTCTAGGCCGATCAGTTAATTACGGCTGCCTTAACTAAGAAATTCTGATTAGAACTTTTGTTTTGAACTCGATCGTCCAGGACAATATAAATATCATCCGGAACGATATGAGTAAAAATAAAAATTCTAAATCTCTCAAGTGTGTGTGTGTAGGGTTTCTTAACATTAGTCACTTCCCCAGATTACAATTGACTCAAGAAAGGGAAAAAGAAAAAGAACCTTCATGTTTTAAAAATTAAAAATTTCCAAATCATATGTTTAAATTTAAAAAAACATTATATGGACTAAAATAGACACCTAGAGATTGGTATGAGATGTAAAGAACTTTCCTATTAGAAAGATTATTTATTAAAGGAAGTGTGGACACCACTTTCTTCTTAAAAAGGATAAGAGATGACATACTCACTATTCAAATAATATTAATGATATCTTATTTGGATCCACTAATAAAAGTCTTTGTGATGATTTTTCAAAATTAATTAGTAGTGAATTTAAAATGAGTTTGATGGGAGACTTGAGCTACTTTTTTCTTTTTAGCATAAAACAAAATGAGGAAGGAACATTCCTCAAGAAATATGAAATAGAAAATGCTAAACCAATTAGTACACCAATGAGTTTCTCGGTACAGTTAGATAAGGGCTCTAAGGGAAAATTTATTGATCAAAAGAAATTTAGAGGAATAATTGGATCATTGCTTTACAAGAGTATTAGTAGACCAAATATCATATTTAGTGTTTATTTGTGTGCTAGATTTTAAGCTAATCCAAAGGAATTACATTTGATTGCTATTAAGAGAATTCTAAGATATCTTTGGGGAACTCAAAACTTAGGGATTTGGTATCCTAAACACATTTCTTCTTTTGAAATCATTGGATATTCTGATTTAGATTTTGCAGAATGTAGGGTCAATAAAAAAAGTACTTTTAGAACTTGTTAATTTATAAGAAACTCTTTAGTTTCATGGTCTAGTAGAAAATATAATTCAGTAACCCTTTTTATTACTATAGCAAAATAAGTTATCTTAGGTAGTTATGTGGCACATGTTCTTTGGTTAAAACAACAACTGATTGACTTAGGATTTTTAAGTGGCACTATTCTAATTTTCTATGATAATACAAGTGACATATACATTTTAAAGAATCCTATTCAACATTCTAGAACCAAGAATATAGATATAAGGCATCACTTCATTAGAGATCATGTGGCTAAGAGAGAAATTGAATTACATCATGGTGCTACTGAGAATCAACTTAAAGACATTTTCACAAAATCATTGCTTTTCAAACGTTAAGCACTTTAAGAACCAGATTACGTGTGATTGATCTTAATGCTTAAAATTTAATTTCTACAAATTGGATTTGTAATGTATTGATTTATTTATTTGTTTTTCATTGTTTATTTAATTGTTAGTGTTTGGTTGGTTGTTAGTATTTGTTTGTTTTGTTAATTGTATTTGCTTCTCTTTCATTAGTATTGTATTGTTGGTCTTATTTTTCATTGTTGCATGTCATCGGATCTTGAGTGATTGATTTTTAAAAAGGTTTTTTGTTTATCATGTATAGTTTTACTCATTTTCTTTGTACCATACAAAATTTATGATATTGTATAAATTATGTAGTATATATATAGTATTTTTCTAAGTTGAGCACACAAAATTGAGTTTTTCAATGCATATCATACTGTATGATGTTGTCATCATTTGTATGATCAGTCATTTTCTATCTGTATGATTAGGGATTATTTTCTAAATGTTCAGTTATTTTTTGTTAGATTATATGTATGAAATCCAATTTTATCTATACGATCTTATTGTCGGTTTCTTATGTGGATGAACCTAACCATAAAAAATGATCCTTAATATTCTGATTCAAGGTCAAAAAGCCTGTATGAAATGATGCCTGTGCAATAGCATACAAAAAATCATTTCATTTTTTGTCATTTCCATTCATATGTATGAAAATTTTTTATCATGTATGATTTTAAAATCGTATATACAATCAAAATTTCATACTGTATGATAGGTCATTTTTCTTTATATTGAAAGGTATTCGATGACTTTTCTTTACAATCATTTTCAAATCTCAAACCATCTCGAGTTCGATCTTTAGGAATATCCAGTAGTACCAAATGTCCAAGCACTTCTAAGGGCTCCTCCTCTTGCTCTAGTAGAGATGAAACCTTTCTTTCTAAGGAAAAAGAGGAAGCCTTCAAACATTTTGTTGGTGCAGGGATTACCCCATCTTGTCTCTTTATTCAAAGTGACATAAACTTCTCGGTTATGCCTCGTTTCGCCTCGACCCAATTTTCTTTTATCCTCACCTTAATTTATGCCTATGATCAAGAAACTTTCCAAATCTTTCTTGCAAACATCAAAGTGAACCAAGGTCATACTAGGATGACCTCTTATGTCTTTAAGTAGCGAGTTGAAATAACTATGAAAGATCTTGGAAACTTTCTTCATCTTAGGACTCAAGAGGTTAGAGCCATACACCATGAACTCTAGAGAATGTTTTGATTTGTCAGAAATAAACTAGACTCTTTGAGGTGTTGCACGAGTAAGCCATCTTTCTCATGTATATACCCTTAACCAGAATGCCAAGATCATCCAGCATGCCTTGAGAACTTCTATCATTTCTTAAGTGGTGATCATATTAATTGGACTCCACTTTTGTCTACTTTCACATACCTTTAAAAGACCAACACTCTTATTGATAAAGCCTAACTAATCATGGACTGTATCTATAAACTTTCTGACGTTGGACTTCCTCATAATAGGAGGAAGAAAAATGTGGCCTTAAGACACTTAGTTGCCTACATTTTAGAGAAGAAGTACAACCTGATCAATCTTGGTCCACCCACTTAACTTCTCATTTACTTTACCAATGCCTCTTTTCATGCACTTTTTGGTCAGGATCAAGGATCTGAGGGACAAGATTCAAAGAGAGAAGAACGAGCTCCTGCTCCAACACCTGCACTTGCACCTGAACCAGATCATAATTTCTATCAAGAAATGGTCCAACATTTTGACAAATTGGAAACTCTTTTTGATCAAATTAAGAATCACCTAAACCAGCAGGATATGAGGTACAATGAAGACATGGGGTGGATCTAAGGGTAATTTGACTCAGTCAATACGCATATAACTATGATAAATATCTGCTTTATGATTTTCACCCCTCAACCACCTCTAGATCAAGGCCCCTTGGGATTTTAGTTGTTGCTTTTGTGTTGTACTTGATATTGAGATTTTTGTACTTATTATTGAAATGTTTCTTGTGATTTCATATATTGGTTTCTTCATGTTGAGGTTTTTTAATTTTTTAGTATGATGTAATATTTGTATGAGTTTCAAATGTTAAATCGAATGATGTTTTAACTTCAATTGAAATTACTCTTCTTGAATTGGTTAAGTTTTTAGAGACAAATCATTTGTAGCTGATCTCTAGAATAAATTTTTCAATTACTTTGCTCCACAAATTAATTTACTAGCAAAATTTAATCTCTCAAAATTTTAAATTAAATTATGATTGGATATAAATTAGAAGATCAATTTCATATTTTTCTAGACAAATTACATTTACCTATAATTATTACAAAATAGATGTCTTCTCATCCAATCCTCTCCAAATGGGTAGTTCTCGTGCTCTAGCAATCTCACGTGCGATTTCAGCTTCCTCTGTTTAGCTTCGTGCTTTCCACTGTTGCTTCTAGTTCATGGTTTTTATTTAGGTTTTTGGCCTCGATTCTTATTCTTACTTAGGCCTTTTGGCCTTAGATCATTCTCCTCTCCTGATGGAGGCAAGTTCGTCCTCTGCCATACTAAATGCTTAAGGTGTTCCACCCTCAGTACCAACTGCTTCATCGAAAGGTTTGTTGATTAATGGTGATTTTGGCTCTACGTCTCATTCTTTCATGACGTGTTGGCTGGATCTTCCTCTTCGAAGGATCCTATGTATTCATTCACTAAATGGGTAGTGAAAGGGCATCCTATGTCAGATGTGACATTCTTAAACTTGTTAATCCATACCAATTTACACTTGTTGGTTCATTTCTGATTTGTTGGCCAAACCTTGATGCGATTCAGAACTTATTTGGGAAGTTGAAATTATCTGGTAAATTCTCTATCGATTTGCTTGATACTAAACATGCTTCAATCCAGTTATCTAATGATCTTTGTCATAGTAGGGTTTTTGCTAGGAGAGCTTATTACATTTTAAATTTCCAAATGTGATTATTTAAATGGACTTCATTTTTTGATGTTAAAGAAGAATTGCATATTGTTCCGATATGGATTTTGTTTCCTAATTTATGCTTGCATTTCTTTAACTCACATGTTTCACATGCTTTGGGTACTATCTTTGGTAGACCGCTTCAAATGGACCAAGACACCACCTCGCGTTTGAGGCCTTCAGTGACTAGGATTCTCGTGCAGCTTGATATCACTAAGAAGAATCCTAAAGATGTTTGGCTAGGTTTTAAAAATGCTGGGTATTTACAGAACGTTGAGTTTTAAAAGGTTTTGTATTTTTATTTTATGATGTAAAATTCATGGTCATTCGATTAATGATTTCTTTGTCACTCACCCTCAACTCAAGAAGAATATTAAGACCTCCAAAACTGTTGTTGAACCAATCAATGGTGAGCCGGATGTGCATGCAGGTCGAATTCTTCCTAATGATAAGGAACATACCTTACACTTCAAAAATTCAAAAGCTTGTGAAGATGACATAAATACCAATATTTTAGATACTTCTATAATGAGGGAAGTTTTATTTGACAAGGTTTACAAAGATAGTGAAAATAAAATGAATAATAATAATGGAATAGTGGATGTTGATTAGAATGATGTTGTTCTACATATGAATTTTTTCATGAATAACCAATGGATGGAGAAGAACAAGGGAAAGTCCCTCTTTCCTAAAAGTTATAATACAGAAGGTGATGTTAATCATGTAGTTGAGGAAAAATTTTGAGAGTGAATGTGAGCTCAATAGTAAAAACAATCAGTTGAATGAGGAGGATAAGAATGCGGGTATGGAGGAAGGGGAAGTTGGATCTCTGGAAATCTTCTCTCTTAAGATTGTTCTGAAGGATTCTACTACCTCTATCTCATCTCCTAATGAGGAAGGTAAAACTTCTTATGTCAAAAATATGGGTAATAATAAAAATATAATCCAGAGTTTCTAATAAATCTATTAATGGTTAAGGCTCTTGTGTGGAATATTAGGGGAGTGGGTGGTTCTCTATCTAAGGATAGAGTTAAAAATCTTTATAGGATTTATGATATTCATCTTCTTGTTTTGATTGAGCCTTTGATTGCTGCTAGTAATTTGGACTCGGTTCTCATTAAATTGGGTTTTGATTTTGCTTTTGGCAACTATACTAATAAAATTTAGATTTTATAGAGACGATTTATCACTTTAGATGTTATTATGGATTTACCTCAAGTGATTCATACCAAAATTTCTTTCAATCAAGTTTCTTCCTTTGGTTCTTTTGTTTATGCCTCTTCTTTGAGATTTGGGAGAAAAGCTCTTTGGGATCAACTTTTTTATTTCTCCTTGTCTGTCAATACCCCTTGGTTTGTTGGTGGGGAGTTTAAATATATTACTAATGTTAATCAAAGAGTGGGAGGTAGGCCTCCTAATTTTCATGCTATGGAGGATTTTAATGATATGATTATGAATTGTAATCTTCATGACATTGGTTTAACTGGAAATAGTTTAACTTGGAACAAGGGTACTATTTGGCAAAGACTTGATCTCATCCTTTTTAATAACTATTAAAGTTTTGCTTTTCCTAATACTCACATTGAGCATTTAACCCATACTTTATCAGACCACTCCCCTTTACTATTAAGTATTAATAGGGCTAGTAGTAATACTTTTCAACCTTTTAGACTCCAAAACATGTGACTTTTTTATGATAATTTTTTATAAACTGTGCAAAGTAATTGGGATGCTCCTCTTTTCCCTTCTGATAATAATTATGGTATGACTAGGCTTTGGTTTAAACTTAATAAACTTATGAAAAAACTTCGGTGATGGAACCAATGTATCTTTAAGAACATATTTTCTAGTATCTTGCATGTTGAACATACTGTGGATAATGTTGATATGGCTTCCATGCAAAATTCATCTTTTGAAAATTTGTCCATTTTAAATGAAGCTAATACTACTTTAATCAAGCTTCAAGGAAAAGAGGAGGCTTTTTGGAGACAAAAGGCTTCCACTAAATTCCTTGTGGAGGGTGACCGCAATACTACTTATTTTCATAACATTGCTAATCATAATAAAGTTTGTAGGAAAATTCATAAGGTCACTGCCTCTGAAAGTAATGTTATTTATAATCCTAATTTGATTTCTACTTCTGGTATTGAACATTTTACTAAAGCTTTCAACTCTAATTTTATTCCTGATTTAATTTCTGTTTTCTCTTTTATGTCTTCTCTTATCACTGAGGATGATAATTTTGTTGAGATAGTTACAACTTAGTTCTTAATTGTTGATATTCTTACAACATGTTTGTTTTTTATGATTCTAAATATTATTACTTTGGTTATTATTTCTCCTAACATACTTTGGATGAATTGTTTTACTATTCATGTGTACTAATATTTTAGGAAAATTATACTCCAAATTTTTGAAGACTTCAAATCAGATCCGTTTAGAGATTATTGTAATTGAAGTCTATAATTTTTTTATTTTAATATGTTTGAGAGAGAGTGATATAATTGAGTAACTACGCACACACACACAATAGAGTATCAGTTTTAAAATTTGAAATTTTTAAACTGATCGTACTGTGTGAATGCAATTCATACGGGAAGATTTGTTAAGTTATTTTCTCCAGAAGAGTAGTCAAATGAACAGTATGATGAAAATTTTTCTAATTATCCATCGTACTCTTTGATTATCATTCATACATTCCATACAGACTATGAATTGGACTGGTCCGTTTTCATCCCGAATATTTTTTTTTCCAAGTACAGATCGTAATGTATGATCATGCATTCGTACATGGCTTATAGAGTATGAAATTGAAGGGTCCATTTTCATTTCAAATTTTTTTTTCTAAGTACAGATCGTATTGTACGATCATGCATTCGTACATGGCTTACAGAGTATGAAATGGACGAGTCCATTTTTATTCCAAATTTTTTTTTCTAAGTATAGATCATATTGTACGATTAACATTCGTACATGCTTTATAGAGTACAAAATTATGAAGCACTTCTTCATTCTAACGAACTTGAAAATTTTTGTAACTGATTATACTGTACGATGTCATCTTCGTATGTACGTCGATTAAAGTAGGAAATTGTGGGGTCTTTCTTTGTCCTGATGAAGATGAAAATTTTATAATTATTCATACCGAATGATGATCGTGTACAAAATTATTTCGTACCGATTCACAATAGGTTTGTATGCAACAAATTTTAAATTGTTTATACATATAAAATACGATTGTAATGTACGATCGTGTATGCTCAAAATTGAAAATTTTAGTTTTCTGTATGATTTTTTGTGTTTTTGGAATAAAAGATTCACTAAAATTGATGTGAAAAAGTATGGTCATCGTGATTTTTCAAGGGCAATTGAAAGAGGGAGTGTGAGAGATTATTTGAGAGAGATTTCTTGCAAGTGGAGTGTGAAGGGTTCACAAGGTTACTCAAAGGTAAGAATTTTTATGTGATTTTTATTTTCACTCTTTCTCTTGTCTTTTTAGATTGCTCGTGAGAAGATTTGGTTCTCTATCAACACTTTGAGAGTGTGAATAGATGACGATTCTCTGTCGACACTTAGAGAGTATGAAAGGACGACGATTCTCTGCTAACACTTGGAGAGTGTGAAAGGATGATGATTCTCTGCCACACTGGGATTGGTGAAAGAGAGGATTTGTAAAGGCTTCTCCACCTTGATGTTGGGGCTAAAGGAGAGACACTTTTGGTAATAGTGTAATACCTGAGGAGGGGTTCTTCAGGGAGTGGATGTAGGTCTTTTTTGACTGAACCACTATAAATCTTTGTGTCTTTTAAATTTCCATATTTTCTTTTCTATAAGTTAATTTTATGTTGAAAATTTAATTTTTAAAATCTTAATTAACTTGCTAATTGAATCAAAGGTTTTCAAATTTTAAATCCAAGAGAAAATTTTAAAATTACCAATTCACGCCCCCTCTTGGTTAGCCTTGGAACAATAGTTAAGGTTTAAAAACTTAATAAAGTCAACAAGTGGTATCAGAGCTTTTCTTCGAAACCATAAGTTTAGACTACTTTTTGAAAAATGAGAATGGCTACTTTTGGAAACTAAAACACATTAGAAGGTTATTCGATCATTAGACCTCCTTTATTTGATAATATCCCTTTCATTTTTTTAAAAATTCGTATGTCTATATTTTTGCAATCACTTGATTATTGCATGTGGATCCTAGTTCAAGAAAGGTATACTAGGCCAACTAGATTAGTTGATGGCATTAGAGTTGAAACACCCTTTGCTGATTGGACTATGGAAGAACATGAATTAGCACAACTAAATGCAAAATGTTTAAATAATTTCATTCATACCCTTAAGTCAGAAGATTACATGTGAGTTTCCACTTGCAAAAGTGGAAAGGACATATGGGATAGAATTTGTATTACTTATGAAGGGACTAATGAAGTAAAGCAATCTAGATTAAACATCTTATTACATGACTATGAATTATTTCATATGAAACTCAATGAATCTATTTCTGACATGTGCACAAGATTCACTTAGATATTCACTTCTTTGCATGCATTAGGTTGGGAGCTAATAAATGTTAAAATGGTTAATGAAATTCTTCATTATTTGCCTACTACTTATGATGCAAAAATAGTTGCTATTACAGAGTCTATAGATTTAAATGTTTACTCTATAGATTTAAATCTTCTTGGTTCACTAATTGCTTACAAACAAGAAGTGAGTCAAAGGAAGATTGATACAGGTGAACAACAAAAGGAGAAGAACATTACACTGAAAGTGGAAGAGTTTGAGAGTGATCAGTCACAACCTGATGATGAGGATGACATTGCCCTAATGACTAAGCAATTTAGAAGTTTTCTTAAAAGGAAGTAAAGGAGATGCCAGCAGTGGAACATAAGTAAATTTAATAAAAATGTTAAGGTTTTTAACGATGTAATTTACTATGAATGCTGGAAACCTGGACATATAAAATTGGATTGCCCAAATCTAAAAGCCACTCCTAGCAAAGAAAAGGTAGAAGAGAAAGCAAATATGAAGAAGGGCAAGAAGAGAATTCAGAGAGCTTTTTGGGCGGACTCAGCTTCAGATTCATCAGAAACAGCAAAAGAGGAGAAAGTCACCAACTTGTGCTTAATGGTTGATAATCTTGATCAATTAGATCAAGAAGAGGTATGTGACTTGACCTATGTTGAATTGTTAAAAGTTTCTGAAAGAATTCATGATGCATATAAAAAACTTAAGAAAATATATGCTAGTCTAAATTTTGAAATGCAAGAATTGTAAAAAGAACATGAAATCATTAAGAAAGATCATGTATTGATATATAACAACCACATGATCTTACTTGATGAATTTGATGACTTGAATAAAAAGAATGATCTTTTAAAACCATTCTATGATTAATTGGAAAAAGAATTTAAGAATTTTAAGGATGAATTAGAGAGTAGAGAGCATTATTTAAATTCTGATAAACATGTATTAGAAGATTTAAACACATTTCTTAAGTTGAAAGTAAAAGCTCTTGACGAAAATAGGAAAACCCCAACACTTGAAGATTTTATGGATCTTATTTTGAAATCCAAAATTTTGGAACCTAGGAAAAGATAGTGTAATTATAGAAGATTGAGAAATCCATTTTCTGGTGTTAAATGTTTTTTATGTGGGATGATTTGACATATTGCACACACTTGTACTTTACATAGAAAAACTTATTTAGTGTGGAGACCTAAGATGCACAAACCTAGTAATATCATATGTGCATCTAGTTTTATTTTGTCAAAAAGAGAACCCAATCTTGTTTGGGTTCCCAAGTCTAACATTTGATTATTTTATAAGAATGCTCTCATACCTCATGAGAGTATTTAGTACTTAGACAACGATTTCTCAAAGTATAAGATTAGAGACTCTAAGAAATTTATATCGTTGAAAGCAAGAAGTGGAGACAAGTTACACTTAGAGATAACACCACTAGGAAAGTGGTTGGAACTAGTATGATTAAAAACTTGCAAAAATTTTTCATAAAAATGTACTACTTGTAGAAAGCTTAAAGCATAATTTGTTAAGTATAAGCCAGATATGTGATAAAGGGTATTGTGTAAAAATTTTTACTACTAACTGCATATTAAGCCTAAATAGAAATGTTGTTTTGCATGAAATTAGAGTAAACAATATTTATATGCTAGATTTAAATTATATGAAAACTTATAATGCTTTTTGTTTCAAAACCATTTCTGATGATTCATGGTTATGGCATAGGAGACTGTCACACTAGCATGAAAAACCTTAGAAAATATACTCAAAAAGATTTGGTTAGAGGTATACCAAAACTAGACTTTACTAAGGATCACCTTTACGATGCATGTCAATTAAGAAAATAAGTGAAGTCCTCTTTTTAGTCCAATAAGGATCTTAGTGTTGTAAATCTATTTTCATGACTTATGTTTTGATGATTGACAAACACTATTGATTCTCTTGGACTGCTTGTTACTTCTAACTTTTCAGGAATCGAAGATTGGACAAACAACTGAAGCCAGTTCAAGATTGCGTAGGTTTAGGGTTGAGTCTGTCTGTACTTTGTTTTTTCTCTTCTTGAGTCTATTTATAATGTTCAAGAGACTGATGCTAAGTAACCCTACACACACACTTGAGAGACTTAGAATTTTTGTTTTTACTCATATCGGCCAGGACGATATTTACATCGTCCTGGACGATCGGGCTTAAAACAGAAAATCTAAATAAGGATTTTTAATTAAGGCAGCCATCATTATCAGATCATCCTGGACGATACGTGTATCGGCCAGGACGATAAGCTCAAAATAGAAAGAAATTGCCGCCATAGACAATTAAGGTATTCCGTATTTTTTAATAATCGGCCAGGACGATATTTTATCGGCCTGTATGATATTCACAATTATGCCTTAATTAATCAGACAAATCAAGGAAGTAATTAAGGATGATTGATACGATAATATCATCCTAGACGATCGCAGGATCGGCCAGGATGATCTATTCAAAAACCTTAGTTACTTCTGGACGATAAATATCGGCCAGCACAAATTCAAGGCGATGCTCTGGACGATTTCCCTCTGATTTGAACTGATCGGCCTGGACGATCAAGCCAATTTTAAATCATCCAGTTTGCATTCAGGGCGATGCTCTGGTTGATCTTTTGAGATTTATACTGATCGACCAGGATGATGTCCATATCGGCCTGGATGATATTGTCGGCAACTTCCAATTAATGAGCTCCTTTGAAGCTCTTCTATTTAAGAGCTCTTGTTTAACGTTTTGAAAAATCTTTGCTGCTGCCTTGACCTGAGAAGACCTTGAGGAGAGAAAGAGAGAGAGAGAGAGGATCTTGTGAGGGGAGCTTGTGAGGGGATTCACAAGGGTGCTTCAAGGATCACTCCGCTTCTTCTTCTTCTAGAGTTTCTTGTCCGTGGAAGGGTCGGTAGAGGTAAGGTTTTCAGCAATGGATCGTGGTTCTCTGCCATCTTCAGGAGGAAGCAAAAGGAGATAGGTTCTCTGCCTTGCCAGGGTGGCAAAAAGGGCTTCTTTGTGAGGGCTTCTCCACCTAGCCGTGGGGGCTAAAGGAGAGACATGTTTTTGTAGTGCTATACTTGGAGGGTGCCTCCAAGGAGTGGACGTAGGTCAAGTTGACCGAACCACTATAAATTTCTGTGTTATTGTTTTCTTTCTTCCACACTTTAATTTCCGCATTATTTTTGTCTTGTGGTGTGATTTGATTTTGGTTTGTGATCTTATTGCTTTTGTTGAAAGAAATTTTAAAATACCAATTCACCCCCCCCCCCCCCCCCCCTCCCCCCTCTCGGTTAGCTTGGGATTAAGTTCATAGGGCTAAACATCCCTAACGAACTTTTAAGTGGTATCAAAGTGGGATTCAAAAATTTAAGTTTAAAAACTTTTTGAATTTAATCCATGGCTAACTTTGGGAATAGAAAAACTACTTAAGGTTATTCAATTACACGACCTCCCTTGTTTGACAACTTACCTTTTGATTTCTGGAAAACCCGCATGTCGACATTTTTACAATCTACCGATTATCGCATGTGGATGCTTATTAAAGAAGGTTATTCTCCACCTTCTCGTAAAATTAATAGTGTTAAAACTGAAATTGCTTTTATCGAATGGACTTTCGATGAAAGAGATTTAGCCCAATAAATGCAAAATGTCTGAACTGTTTTTTCTGTGCTTTAAAATCTAAAGATTACATGCGTGTCTCCACTTGCAAAACCAGTAAAGAAATTTGGAATAAATTGTGTATCACTTATGAAGGCACTAATGAAGTTAAACAATCCCGTTTAAACATTCTCTTGCATGACTACGAACTTTTTTCGTATTAAACCCTCTGAATTTATTTCTGACATGTATATAAGGTTTACTCAAATTGTTACTTTATTGCATGCCTTAGGAAGAGAACTTTTGAATTTTGAAAAAGTAAACAAAATTTTGAGATGCTTGCCTTCATCTTTTGATGCTAAAATCACTGCAATCACTGAATCTAAGGATTTGAACACTTATTCTATTGATAACTTACTTGGCTCACTCATTGCTTACGAGCAAGGGGTGAATCAAAGAAATCTTGATGCAGGTGAGAAGAAGAAGGAGAAAAGAGTTGCACTGAAGGCGCACAAATCAGATTCTGAAACTTCCGGGTCTGAAAGCGATGAAGTTGCCTTCATCACAAGGTAATTCAAAAGCTTTCTAAGGAAGAAGCAAAAGCATCATTGGAGAAAAGGTAGGGATCATAAACATTCTAAAGGATCTTCTGATATTGTTTGTTATAAATGTAGGAAACCAGGACACATGAGAACTGATTTCCCTACACTTAAAGATCACTCAAGCAAAGGAAAGGGTGAGGAGAAACCTAAGCTAAAGAAGGACAAGATGAGAGTACAAAAAACATTTTGGACAGATTCGGCATCGAACTCATCGGAGACGAAACTAGAAGATGAGACATCGAAATTGTGCTTGATGGCGGACGGCAATCTTGATCAAGAAGAGGTATGTGAACTTTCCTATGATCAACTTCTTGAAGTTTCAGAAAAAATCCATGCATCATATAGGAAATTAAAGAAAACACAGCTAGCTTGAAATTAGACTTTTTGAATCTACAAAAGGAGCATGAAATTTTGACTAAAGACCATCAAACGATTGATTCAAATCATATGACTTTACTTGATGAATTTGATGAGTTAAATAAAAATCATTGTGAATTAGTTGAAAAGCATGATGCATTAAAAGTTTCACACACATTACTTAAATCTGATTTTAAGAAGTCTAAAGAGATGGAGAAAAATTTGAGGATTGAAAATGAGGTCTTAAAGAGCACAAATTTGAAGATTCAAAATGAATTAGAAACATGTAAGAAGAATAGGATGACACCTACTTTTGATCAATTGCCAAAACCTAGGAAGAGGCATTATAACTCAAATCACTTAAGAAATCCTTTTCCTGGAGTTAGATGTTTTTCATGTGGCCTGCTAGGACACATCTCACACACTTGCATAGTTCACCATAGTACACATTGGGTGTGGAGACCCAAGGTGCATGATCCACAGCATACCATACATGCATTGCATTCTACTCTTCATAAGAAGGAACCAAAACCTGCTTGGGTTCCTAAATCTAACATTTGGTAATTTTGCAGGAGAGCTCTCACAAAAGGCCACATGAGAGTATGTGGTACCTGAAAAGTGGATGCTCTCGACATATGACTGGTGATATCAATTAGTTTGTGGTACTAGAGTCCAGGACTGGAGGCAAGGTTACTCTTGGAGACAACACCACCAAGAAGGTGGTAGGCGCAGGTATAATTGGTAATTCCAAGAACCTTATGATTAAAAATATTTTACTTGTAGATGGTTTGAAGCACAACTTGCTCAGCATCAATCAACTCTGTGACAAAGGCTTCATCATGCAATTCTTTGCAAATTCATGCATTGTAAGTTTAAGTAACAATATTATTTTGCAGAGAAAGAGGATCAACAACGTCTACATGCTTGATTTAAATAACATTGAATGTGCTGCTTCATTTTGCCTAAAAACAGTGATTGATGATTCATGGTTGTGGCACCGGAGGCTTTGTCATGCAAGTATGAAAACCCTTAGGAAAGTGACCCAAAAAGACCTAGTTAGAGGTGTCCCCAAACTCAAGTTTTCAAAAGACCACCTTTGTGATGCTTGTCAACTAGGAAAGCAAGTCCACTCCACCTTTCACCCCATTAAGGACATTAGCACCTCTAGACCTTTAGAAGTCCTTCACATGGATTTGTTTTGAACCATTAGCACTACCAGCCTGGGAGGGAAAGTTTATGGATTTGTGATTGTTGATGACTACTCGAGGTTCACTTGGACTAGATTTCTTTCACATAAAATGAGTCTTTTGAGGAGTTTAAAACATTTTCTACTTGGATTCAGAAAAAGCTAGGTTGTGAGATTTTGACCATCCATAGTGATCATGGGGGAGAGTTTGAGAATGAAAGATTTGGAGATTTTTGTGAGGACAAGGGGATTAGCCACAATTTTTCAGCTCCTAGGACCCCTCAACAGAATGGGGTAGCTGAAAGGAAGAACCGGACCTTGGTGGAAGCCGCTAGAGCCATGCTTGCTGAGTATTCACTTCCAAAATACTTTTGGGGTGAAGCGGTTAACACAACTTGTTATGTGTTGAATTGGGTGAATGTTAGAGCCTAATTAGAAAAGACACCCTATAAGATCTTTAAGGGTAGGACACCCAATCTTTCCCACCTTCATGTCTTTGATTGTAAGGTTTTTATTCACAACAATGGGAAGTCTCACTTGGGAAAATTTGATCCTAAATCTGATGGAGTATTCTTGGGATATTCTAGTGTTAGGAAGTCTTTCAGGGTGTTTAACAAGAGAACTTTGATGGTGGAAGAGACAACCCAGGTGGTATTTGATGAGTCTGATCCTAAGAAACATGGACTTGAGGATGATGATGATATTGGAGAGATTACTAGTGGAGTAGAGAATTTGGGGAAGGGGGTAGAACACCAAAATAATGAAGGAATATGAGAAGTCACACAAGGAGTAGAGAATTTTGATTTGGATGAAAGGGTTGGACCTTCTCACACTTTGCCTAGAGATTGGAGATACTCTACAAGTCACCCCAAGGATTTGATCTTAGGAGACCCTTCTAGTGGAGTTAAGACTAGACATGGACTTAAGAAGGAGGTGAACCACTCTGCCTTTATCTCAATGAATGAACCCACCACCATTAACCAAGCCCTTACTGATGAGTTTTGGATTTTAGCAATGCAAGAAGAATTGAATCAATTTGTAAGGAATGATGTTTGGGAGCTTGTAGAAAGACCTAAGAGATAAAGTGTAGTTGGGACAAAGTGGGTCTTTAAGAACAAGGTGAATGATTCAGGAGTGGTGGTTAGGAATAAAGCAAGATTGGTGGCTAAGGGGTATAATCAAATAGAAGGGATAGACTTTGAGGAGACTTTTGCCCCTGTTATAAAGGATTTAAGCTTTTCCAAATGGATGTCAAGAGTGCCTTTTTAAATGAGGAAATAAAAGAAAATGTATTTGTAGAACAACCCCCAGGTTTTGAGAGTTCCCAATTTCCAAATCATGTCTTTAAATTAAAAAAGGCTTTGTATGTGTTAAAGCAGGCACCAAGAGCTTGGTATGAGAGGCTTAGCACATTTTTACTAGATAGGGAGTTTGTCAAGGGGAGCATAGACACCACCCTTTTTCTTAGGAGAGTTGGAGATGATTTACTCATTGTTCAGATTTATGTTGATGATATACTCTTTGGATATTCTAATAAAACATTGTGTGATGATTTCTCTAAAATAATGAATAGAGAGTTTGAGATGAGTTTGATGGGAGAGTTGTCCTACTTTTTAGGGTTTAGCATAAAACAATTGGAGGATGAAACCTTTTTAAATCAAACAAAATACATAAAGGATATTTTGAAAAAATATGAGATGGACAAAGCTAAGCCAATTAACACTCCCATGACTTCTAGTACTCCATTGGATAAGGACCCAAGTGGTAAATCTGTTGATTAGAAGAAGTATAGAGGCATGATTAGATCTTTACTTTACTTGACTGCGAGCCGACCTGATATTATGTTTAGTGTTTTCCTTTGTGCTAGATTTCAAGCTGACCCTAAGTAGTCCCACATGACTGCTGTTAAGAGAATTTTTAGATACCTTTTGGGGACACAAGGCTTAGGGATTTGATACCCTAGACACAACACTTCTTTTGAGATTATTGGTTTTTCTGACTCTGATTTTACAGGATGCTAGGTAGATAGAAAAAGCACTTTAGGAACTTGTCCATTCATTGGACAGTCTTTGGTCTCTTGGTCTAGTAGGAAGCAAAACTCTGTTGCACTTTCCACTGCTGAAGCTGAGTACATCGCTCTTGGAAGTTGTGTGGCCCAAGTCCTTTGGTTGAAACAACAGGTATTGAATTTAGGATTACCTGTAGGCACCATCTCAATCTTTTGTGACAACACTAGTGCCATATGCATCTCTAAGAACCCTATCCAACATTCAAGGACTAAGCACATTGACATTAGAGATCATGTGATTAAGGGAGAAATTGAGTTATACCATGTGACAACGAAAAATCAATTGGCTAGCATCTTTACTAAACCACTGGCCTTCGACACTTTCAAATCTTTAAAGATCAGATTGGGCGTGATTGACATAAATGCATGAAACTTGATCTTTTAGTTGCTTTTTTTTTTTGTTTTTAGTGTGTTTTACTTTCTTTTGACTTTTTTCTCTTAGTTTTCAAAATCATCGCTGAAATGATAACATATTCCATGCCCTTGTTTTTGAAAATTTGAAGTCAATGTGTTTTTCATCTCTCAATCTCTTAGATGGTAAAAATATTTTGTGATTATGTCTCTTTCTCTAACCTATTTTAGTGGAATAGTTTTCTTTTCTAATCAAAAATCTATTTCAAATTAAAGATTGTGTATGAAATTAAGATCTTTTCTTAAGCTTGTTTAAGAAAATCTATCTTGTATTCATAATGTTTAAAGTCTTTTTGTCACATCAAAACCCCTCGTTACTCTTATCTTTGATTATTGATTCTGTTTATGGTAATTCTTCCTTATGTTAGAGAGAGAGCTCCTATTCTCTAATATCTAAGAAGATATACTCACAACTAAGAATTTTTTTAAAGAGGTTATAAAAGAGAATGTAGCTTGCAAAAATAAAAAAAAAATTTGGCCAATGATGCCAACAAAAGAAGCGCAAATATGCCAAAATTGAAAATCTATAAAAAGATGTGCAAAGCGCCACTCAATTGACAAGAGGCATAAAATGAGCCCACTCAAAAGCAAGCTATTCTCTCTTTTTAAATCTTTTAGAACTTAGAAGTTTTGATTCTCAAAGGCTTGATTTCGATTGTTTTGCGATCGTGATAGATTTACTTTGATTCATTATTTTATAAAGATATTTTTTCTTAAACCAAGTGATGGATGGATTCTTTTTCTCATATCCAATTAATTCTTTGAGTTAGGTCATTGATTTCAAAAGATAATTCTACCCTAAGAAAACGTCTGAGCTAAGGGTAACCATGACCGGATATTACATTCTTTGGATTATTGAGATTGTTAACTCATTAACCCACAAGTTTTTAAATCAATCACATGAAATACTACATCATTTTCATGCCTTGGTTAAAAAAAATTATTATTCTTTTGTGTTCCCTCCTCCTTTTTGATATGTCAAAAGGGGGAGAAGTTTATGATATTTTTACACTTGTCGATCCCAAAATTTTACTGCTAATTATCTTTGTAGTGTTTTGTCATCTTCAAAAAGGGGGAGATTGTTGCAAATCTATTTTCATGACTTATGTTTTGATGATTGACAAACACTATTGATTCTCTTGGACTGCTTGTTACTTCTAACTTTTCAGGAATCGAAGATCGGACGAATAAATGAAGCCAGTTCATGATTGCGTAGGTTTAGGGTTGAGTCAGCCTGTACTTTATTTTTTCTCTTCTTGAGTCTATTTGTAATGTTCAAGAGACTGATGCTAAGTAACCCTACACACACACACTTGAGAGACTTAGAATTTCTGTTTTTACTCATATCGGCCAGGATGATATTTACATCGTCCGGGATGATCGGGCTTAAAACAAAAAATCTAAACAAGGATTCTTAATTAAGGCAGCCGTCATTATCAGATCATCCTGGATGATACGTGTATCGACCAGGATGATAAGCTCAAAATAGAAAGAAATTGCCGCCATAGACAATTAAGGTATTCTGTATTTTTTAATAATTGGCCAGAACGATATTCACAATTATGCCTTAATTAATCAGACAAATCAAGGAAGTAATTAAGGATGATTGATATGATCATATCGTCCTGGACGATCGCAGGATCGGCCAGGACGATCTATTCAAAAACCTTTGTTACTTCTTGACGATAAATATTGGCCAGCACAAATTCAGGGCGATGCTCTGGACGATTTTTTTCTGATTTAAACTGATCGGCCTGGATGATCATGAGATCGGCCTGGATGATCAAGCCAATTTTAAATCGTCAAGTTTGCATTCAGGGCGATGCTCTGGCCGATCTTCTGAGATTTGTACTGATCGACCAGGACGATGTCCATATCGGCCTGGATGATATTTTCAGCAACTTGCAATTAATGAGCTCCTTTGAAGCTCTTCTATTTAAGAGCTCTTGTTCAATGTTTTGAAAAATCTTTGCTGCTGCCTTGACCCGAGAAGACCTTAAGGAGAGAAAGAGAGAGAGAGAGAGAGAGAGGATCTTGTGAGGGGGAGCTTGTGAGGGGATTCACAAGGGTGCTTCAAGGATCGCTCTGCTTCTTCTTCGTTTAGAGTTTCTTGTCCATGGAAGGGTCGGTAGAGGTAAGGTTTTCAGCAACGGATTGTGGTTCTCTGCCAGCTTCAGGAGGAAGCAAAAGGAGATAGGTTCTCTGCCTTGCCGGGGTGGCAAAAAGGACTTCTTTGTGAGGGCTTCTCCTCCTAGTCGTGGGGGCTAAAGGAGAGACACATTTTTGCAGTGCAATACTTGGAGGGTGCCTCCAAGGAGTGGACGTAGGTCAAGTTGACCGAACCACTATAAATTTCTGTATTATTATTTTCTTGCTTCCGCACTTTAATTTCCGCATTATTTTTGTCTTGTGGTGTGATTTGGTTTTGGTTTGTGATCTTATTGCTTTTGTTGAAAAGAAATTTTAAAATACCAATTCACCCCCCCCCCCCCCCCTTTCTTAGTTAGCTTGGGACTAAGTTCATAGTGTTGCAAATCTATTTTTTCATGTCTTATGTTTTGATGATTGACAAACACTGCTTTTCTTGGACAGCTTGTTGCTTCTAACTTTTCAGGAATCGACGATCGGACAATCAAAAAGGAGTCAAGTTCAGGAATGCGTAGGGTTAGGGTTGAGTCAGTCTGTACTTTTATTTTTACCTTTTGAGTCCACTTGTAATAGTCAAAAAGACTGATACTTTGTAACCCTTCACACACACACTTGAGAGAATTAGAAATTCTGTTTTTACTCATATCGTCCAGGACGATATCTTATATCGGCCTGGACGATCAGCTTAAAACAGAAAGTCTAATTAAGGGTTCTTGATTAAGGCAGCCAACGTTAACCGATCGGCCTGGACGATACGTGTATCGGCCAGGACGATAAGCTCAAAACAGAAAGAAGTAGCCGCCATGGACAAGTATGGTATAACATATCTTTAAATTATCGGCCAGGACGATCCTCGGATCGGCCTGGACGATATTAACAGATTATGCCATAATTGTTCAGGAAATCAAGGAAGTAATTAAGGATGATTGATACGATCATATCGTCCTGGACGATCGCAGGATCGGCCAGGACGATCTAGTCAAAAACCTTAAGTTACTTCAGGACGATCAATATCGGCCAGACCATATTCAGAGCTATTGTCAGGACGATTTTCGTCTTATTTGAACTGATCGGCCAGGACGATCGTGAGATCGGCCTGGACTATCAAGCTAATTTTCAATCGTCCACTCTGGCATCCAGGGCTATGCTCTGGCCGATCTTCATTAATTTGTACTGATCGGCCAGGCCGATGTCCATATCGGCCTGGACGATAAAGTCGGCAACTTGCAATTAATGAGCTCTTTTGAAGCTCTTCTATTTAAAGAGCTCTTGTTCAACGTTTTTCAGAGACCTTTGGCTGCTGCCTTGACCTAAGAAGACCTTGAGGAGAGAAAGAGAGAGAGAAGAGAGAGAGAGGATCTTGTGAGGGGGAGCTTGTGAGGGGTTTCACAAGGGTTGCTTCAAGGATCTCTTTGCGTCGTCTTCGTCTAGAGTTTCTCGTCCGTGGAAGGGTCGGTAGAGGTAAGGAGTTGTGCTTTTGGTTCTGGTTCTCTGCCAGCTTCAGGAGGAAGCAAAAGGAGAGAGGTTCTCTGCCTTGCCGGGGTGGCAAAAAGGAGGTTCTTGTAAGGGTTTCTCCACCTAGCCGTGGGGGCTAAAGGAGAGTCACTTTTTGTGTAGTGCAATACTTGGAGGGTGCCTCCAAGGAGTGGACGTAGGTCGAGTCGACCGAACCACTATAAATCTCTGTGTTTCTTTTCTTGCTTCCGCACGTTTAAAATTCCGCATTATTTCCGTTGTGTGATTTGGTTTATGCAACTTTATTTCTTTGTTTAAAAACGAAGTTTTTAAAATACCAATTCACCCCCCCCTCTTGGTTAGTTTGGGACTAAGTTCATAGGGCTTAACATCCCCATCGAACTTTCAAGTGGTATCAGAGCTTGATTCGAAAATTAAAGTTTAAAAACTTTTTGAATTTGATCCATGTCTAACTTTGGGAATCGCAACACTACGGAAGGGTATTCTATTACCCGACCTCCTCTGTTCGATAACCTACCTTTTGATTTCTGGAAAACTCGCATGTCAACTTTTTTACAATCTACTGATTATCGCATGTGGATGCTTATACAAGAAGGGTATTCTCCACCTTCTCGTGAAATTAACGGTTTTAAAACGGAAGTTGCTTTTACCGAATGGACTTTTGATGAACGAGATTTAGCTCAACTAAATGCTAAATGTTTGAATTGTTTTTTCTGTGCATTAAAATCTGAGGATTACATGCGTGTTTCAACTTGCAAAACTGGTAAAGAAATTTGGGATAAATTGTGCATTACTTATGAAGGCACTAATGAAGTCAAACAATCCCGTTTAAACATTCTCTTGCATGACTACGAACTTTTTCGTATGAAACCTCATGAATCGATTTCTGACATGTACACTAGGTTTACTCAGATTGCTACCTCATTACATGCACTAGGAAAAGAGCTTTCGAACTATGAAAAAGTTAACAAGATTTTGAGATGCTTGCCTTCAACCTATGATGCAAAAATTACTGCAATTACTGAATCTAAAGATTTAAACACCTATTCTATTGACAACTTGCTTGGCTCACTCATTGCTTACGAGCAAGGGGTGAATCAAAGAAATCTTGATACAGGTGAAAAGAAAAAGGAGAAAACAATTGCATTGAAGGCACACAAATCGGATTCTGAATCTTCTGGGTCTGAAAGCGATGGAGTTGCCTTCATCACAAGGCAATTCAAAAGCTTTCTAAGGAAGAAACAAAAGCATCATCAAAGTTGGAGAAAAGGTAAGGATCATAAACATATTAAAGGATCTTCTGATGTTGTTTGTTTTGAATGCAGGAAACCTGGACATGTAAGAGCCGATTGTCCTACACTTCAAGATCATTCAAGCAAAGAAAAGGAAAAAGGTGATGAGAAAGCAAAGTCTAGGAAGGACAAGAAGAAAATCCAAAGAAGCTTCTGGGCAGAATCGGGCACTGATTCCTCTGAGACTGAACCAGAGGAAGAAACAACAAACTTGTGTTTCATGGGAGAAAACCAAAGTGATGAGGAAGAGGTATGTAAACCAACATATGATGAATTGTTTGAAATATGTGAAAAAATCCATACATCATACAAAAAACTTAAGAAAACTCATTCTAGCCTAAAATTAGAACATTCAAATCTACAAAAAGAGCATGAAGTTTTTCTCAAAGATC
Source organism: Dendrobium nobile (assembly GCA_022539455.1). Taxonomy (NCBI): domain Eukaryota; kingdom Viridiplantae; phylum Streptophyta; class Magnoliopsida; order Asparagales; family Orchidaceae; genus Dendrobium; species Dendrobium nobile. The sequence continues at coordinate 29,856,981 of CM039728.1, read as the reverse complement.
ATGCAACGATTGATTCAAATCACATGGCTCTACTCGATGAATTTGATGAATTAAACAAGACGCATTTGGAATTAATTGATAAAAGTAATGCATTAAAAGCTTCACACACCTCACTTAATGATGATCTTAAGAAATCTAAAGAGATTGAGAAAAATCTGAGGATTGAGAATGATGCATTAAAGAGAACTAACTTGAGAATTCAAAATAATTTGGAAACATGTAAGAAAGCTAGGATGACACCAATGTTTAATCAAAGGCCAGAACCTAGGAAGAGGCATTTTTACTCAAACCATTTAAGAAAACCTTTTCCTGGAATTCAATGTTTTTCTTGTGGCATGTTAGGACACATCTCACACACTTGCACAGTTCACCGCAGTACACATTGGGTATGGAGACCTAAGATGCATGATTCAATACATACCACATCTGCATTGCACTCTACATTTCCTAAGAAGGAGCCCAAATCTGTTTGGGTTCCTAAAACTAACTGTTGTTGAAATTTTGCAGGAGTGCTCTCACCAAAGACCTCGTGGGAGCATAGGATAACTGAACATAAGGAGGCTTACAGCTCAATTGCTAAAATCTGTTGTTTTATCACTTGCTTGATATCTTTAGTTTTTGTGTGACTTTTATTTTTAGTTTTTGTGTTTATTTTTTGTTGTCTTTTAGTTTGCTTATTGTTTGTTTTTGTTTTTCATTTTGGTCTTTATTTATTTTTTGGGCTTCCATATGATAAAACTTCTCAAGCTTTTAAATATTAGAGTTTTTTCTTTTGATAGGGTTTAGCTTTTCTAAATTGGTTAAAGAGAGTAAACTGGTGATGTTTTTCCTCTTCTGACTTTGTTTAGTGGCATGATTTTTCTTTTATAAAACAAAAAGTCTAAACTCAGTTTAACCAATGGCTTTTTAAGATATCCTTCTAATCTTGCTACATTAAGTCATCTTATGCATAATAGTCAAAATTCTTTGATATCATTCAAGCTTTTGAAATCTTACCATTGCTGTCATCACGTGATCTTGATTTTGTGTTGTGGATTGTTCTTCCCTATGTTAGAGAGAGAGCCCCTATTCTCTAATATTTGGAGGATATACTCACAACTAAGTATTTTCCTTAAGGGTATATTAAAAGAGTTATTAGCTTGCAAAAGATAAAAAGGAAAGAGGCCAATGAAGCCAAATTGAAAAGAAAAATACACAAAAGTGTATCAAAAATCAAAAGATACTCAAAGAGCCAATAAAAGTGAAAAGAGGCATAAAATTAGCCCACTAATTGCAAGCTATCATCTCTTTGATAAAACTCTTAAAACTTAGAAAACTCATTGATTAGGTGATACGTTCAAAGATTTGATTTCAAATTCCATGATTGAGAAAAACTATTTTGGTTTATTATTTATAAGATTCTTTAGTTGTTAACAAGTCTTGATTGGATCTTCTTAAAACCTCTTGTGTTATTCCATGTTAGGACTCTGTTGTTTTTAAAAGATTTTTGTACCCTGAAGAATGTCCGATCTAGGGTTAATAGAATCAGTTTTTCAATCTTCTTCTAATTAGATTTTGTTAAACCTCTTGATCTCCTAAAAACCTTAAATGTTTAAATTCATGAAAAGAATTCTCATATGATGCCTTCATAAAACAAAAAAAATAGAAAAATTAAAATCCAAAAATATTCGATGTTTGTTTTATTTTTGTGTCTTTGACTGTCTTTTCTTTTGTTTTATTTTTGAGGGTCTTGATCATCACCATTCCTTTCTTGATTTCAATTTCTAGTCAGATCGGCCTGGCCGATATTTATATCGTCCTGGCCGATAGGACAAATTCTTTCCAAAATCCATCTGCTGACCTTTTCTGTGCTTAATGAAAATCATCGTCCTGGACGATACATTATCGTCCTGGACGATTTGATCAAAACTCATGATAATAGTCCTGGCCGATAGTATATTTGTCTGGCCGATGCATTCTATGTGCATCGTCCTGGCCGATACACTGGACCGTCCCGGACGATCCACGTGTCAGTACGTTTTGATCTTTAAATTCGGCCCCGGACGATCCATTATTGGACCATCGGCCGGGCCGATCCACTGTTCGTCCCGGACGATACACGTGGCAAGCATTTAAAACGTTTTAACTTCGGCCGGTACGATCAATTATTGTGCATCGTCCTGGACGATACACCTAATCGGCCCGGACGATCTGCTTTTTCAACGGTCGTCCGGACTGACTCCTCGGGCCGATAGCCTGTGTCTAATCGGCCTGGCCGATATCTGATCGGCCCGGACGATTGGACCGCCTTTTTGACCAATCGGCCTGTACGTAATTATTGACACATATCGGCCTGGACGATTCTGCGATCGGCCAGGACGATATGAATGTTTCTTTAAATTCAGGCCGATCCAGCCATGTTTTCTCACACCTTATCCTTTCTCCTTTGATTTTCTGCTTAAAGTTCTCTCATATGGCTGGTGGGAAGCGCGTCCGTCAGACCTCTGGAAGTTCCTCGAGGGCAAGGGTTGACCCTCGGTTCCGTGAAGCAGAAGATGAAGCTGCTTATCATCGCTATAAGGATTGTGGAATTACGGTCTCCAGAATTATCAATCCGACCCACATTTCCTACCCGGTAATGGATCTCTTCGCACACACTTCTTTTTGTTTCATTCTATCACTTGTTTTTCCTTTCAATTCTGAGTTCCTGTTAGAATTCTTTGCAAACCTCCGCATAAACTCTACCTTCACAGCCCTGTCCTCCTATGTGAATCGACGCCCTGTCGAAATCACATATCAGGACTGTGTTGAACTTTTACAGCTATCCACCACCGGAGATAAGCTGCACCTTATTGCCTCTGACCCTGATTTTGACTGGTCCACGGCAAACCACTTTCTTCGCCAGACCAATGCCCGTTACCATGTTGGAGAGACTAGCTCTTTAGTCAGAGATGCTAGGACAATCCAACATGTCCTTCGCACATCTGTCATTCCAAAAGCCGGCGACCGTGTCCACATTACCCCTCTACTTTCCCTCACTACCTTCTACATCATGGCACATAGGGAGTTTAACACTGCAGATCTATTTTTTCGTTACATTGATCACCTCACAACAATTCGCAACCCAGGCCACAGAAGAAAGCCAAATCTAGCCTTAGGACATATCATAGCCTATGTTCTAGAAACCAAATACCAAATTCAATATCCCAATCCACCAGATTTACCAACTCTCTTCTACTCAAACAATTCCTTCAGCACCCTGCACAGTACTCGTCTCCACCCGGATGAACCACGGGAGGCTAGAGAGGAGGAGGCTCCCGCTCCAGCTCCCTTTCCTGACCCTGTCCCTCTTCACCAACATTCACCGGTAGATCAGTTGATTGCAAGATTTGATCGTTGGGAGACCAGGTTTGATGCATATGTTGCTGCCCAAGAACAACAACACTCTGAGGACATCGCCCGCTACGAGCATCACCGCGCTGAGGACCTAGCTCGTTTTGACAGTTTTCTCACTCAGCAGCAGCAGCAGCATGACCAGGACATCGCCTGGTTCACTGCTCAGTTTACTACCCTTGCCAGTCACTTTCAGCAGCCACCTCCACCTCCTCCATCTGATGATCAGGATCCCTCGTTCTTTTAGTTTGTACTTTGAGTTATTGTTTCTTGTCTTTCTGTAGTAGTCTTTCGTGATGTTTGTTTTTTTTTTTTTTTCTGTTTTCTGGACTCTCTTTTTGTGATGACAAAAAGGGGGAGTAGGATAGATGTGGTAAGGAAAAGATGATGTTGTAACCTTGTTTTTTTTTAATGTTTTTTTTCTCTTCTTGTGTTTTGTCATCATCAAAAAGGGGGAGATTGTTGCAAATCTATTTTTTCATGTCTTATGTTTTGATGATTGACAAACACTGCTTTTCTTGGACAGCTTGTTGCTTCTAACTTTTCAGGAATCGACGATCGGACAATCAAAAAGGAGTCAAGTTCAGGAATGCGTAGGGTTAGGGTTGAGTCAGTCTGTACTTTTATTTTTACCTTTTGAGTCCACTTGTAATAGTCAAAAAGACTGATACTTTGTAACCCTTCACACACACACTTGAGAGAATTAGAAATTCTGTTTTTACTCATATCGTCCAGGACGATATCTTATATCGGCCTGGACGATCAGCTTAAAACAGAAAGTCTAATTAAGGGTTCTTGATTAAGGCAGCCAACGTTAACCGATCGGCCTGGACGATACGTGTATCGGCCAGGACGATAAGCTCAAAACAGAAAGAAGTAGCCGCCATGGACAAGTATGGTATAACATATCTTTAAATTATCGGCCAGGACGATCCTCGGATCGGCCTGGACGATATTAACAGATTATGCCATAATTGTTCAGGAAATCAAGGAAGTAATTAAGGATGATTGATACGATCATATCGTCCTGGACGATCGCAGGATCGGCCAGGACGATCTAGTCAAAAACCTTAAGTTACTTCAGGACGATCAATATCGGCCAGACCATATTCAGAGCTATTGTCAGGACGATTTTCGTCTTATTTGAACTGATCGGCCAGGACGATCGTGAGATCGGCCTGGACTATCAAGCTAATTTTCAATCGTCCACTCTGGCATCCAGGGCTATGCTCTGGCCGATCTTCATTAATTTGTACTGATCGGCCAGGCCGATGTCCATATCGGCCTGGACGATAAAGTCGGCAACTTGCAATTAATGAGCTCTTTTGAAGCTCTTCTATTTAAAGAGCTCTTGTTCAACGTTTTTCAGAGACCTTTGGCTGCTGCCTTGACCTAAGAAGACCTTGAGGAGAGAAAGAGAGAGAGAAGAGAGAGAGAGGATCTTGTGAGGGGGAGCTTGTGAGGGGTTTCACAAGGGTTGCTTCAAGGATCTCTTTGCGTCGTCTTCGTCTAGAGTTTCTCGTCCGTGGAAGGGTCGGTAGAGGTAAGGAGTTGTGCTTTTGGTTCTGGTTCTCTGCCAGCTTCAGGAGGAAGCAAAAGGAGAGAGGTTCTCTGCCTTGCCGGGGTGGCAAAAAGGAGGTTCTTGTAAGGGTTTCTCCACCTAGCCGTGGGGGCTAAAGGAGAGTCACTTTTTGTGTAGTGCAATACTTGGAGGGTGCCTCCAAGGAGTGGACGTAGGTCGAGTCGACCGAACCACTATAAATCTCTGTGTTTCTTTTCTTGCTTCCGCACGTTTAAAATTCCGCATTATTTCCGTTGTGTGATTTGGTTTATGCAACTTTATTTCTTTGTTTAAAAACGAAGTTTTTAAAATACCAATTCACCCCCCCCTCTTGGTTAGTTTGGGACTAAGTTCATAGGGCTTAACATCCCCATCGAACTTTCACATAGGGCTTAACATCCCTAACGAACTTTAACTTAGAACTAGTAAACCCTTGGAGATTATTCATATGGATATTTTTAGACTGATTAGCACTCTTAGTCTAGACAGAAAGGTATACGAATTTGTAATTATAGATGACTTCTTGAGGTTTATATGGGTTAAATTTTTATTTCGTTAAAGTAAATCAATAGAGGAGTTCAGAGATTTTTCGACTTGAATTCAGAGAAAACTAGGATGTGAGATTTTAATAATTTAAAGTGATCACAGTGGTAACTTTGAAAATAAAAAATTTAAAGACTTTTGCAAAGAAAAAGGCACTGATCACAATTTTTTTGCACCTACAACCCCTCAGCAGAATGGGGCAGTCAAAAGAAAGAACAAAACATTAATTGATGTCGCTAGAGCTATGTTGGCAAAATATTCACTTCCTAAATATTTTTGTGCTGAAGCGGTCCGTACTGCATGTTATGTTCTTAATAGGGTGAATGTTAGGTCAAAATTGAACAAAACATCTTACGAGCTTCTTAAGAGGAGAACACCTAATTTATCATATTTGCATATTGTTGGATGTAAGGTGTTCATACATTATGAAAAATCTACCATAGAAAAATTTTATCCAAAATCAGATGAAGGAATTTTTCTTGGATATTCCAGTATTGGAAAATCTTATAGAGTATTTAACAAAAGAACTTTGGTAGTTAAGGAGACCACACATTTTGTTTTTGATGAATTTAGAATTTTGGAAGAGAAAATTTTAGAAGAGGATGAAATAGAAAATAACTCCCAAAAGATTGAGAAGATTGATTTGGAAGAAAAATTAGAGATAGAAAACCCTTTGCCGAGAGATTTGAAATTTTTTAAAAACCACCATAAGGAATTAATTTTATGTGAACCTAGTGAGGGTTTTGGGACTAGGCGTAGACTTAGAAAAGAAGTCAATCATTTTTCCTTTCTTTTATTGATAAAACCCATAAATATAAATCAAACACTTTTCAGATGAATTTTGGCAATACAAGAAGAATTAAATCAATTTATAAGAAATGATATTTGGAAATTAATTGTAAGGCTAAAGCATCAAATTGTAGTTGAAACTAAGAGGGTATTTAAAAATAAAATGAACGACATAAGAGTTGTTGTTAAAAATAAGGCTAGATTGGTAGCTAAGGGGTATAATCAAATTGAAGGGATTGGTTTTGAGGAGACTTTTGCCGCTGTAGCAAGACTTGAAGCAATTATGGTTTTGTTGGTCTTTGCCTATTTTAGATGATTTCAGTTATATCAAATGGATGTTAAAAGTATCTTTTTGAATGGGGTGATACAGGAGGATATTTATATTGAATAACCTTCAAGTTTTAAAAATTTTAAATATCCAAATCATATTTTTAAATTCAAAAAGGCATTATATGGATTGAAACAAGCACATAGAGCTTAGTATGAGATATTGAACACTTTTCTACTTGATAAATCTTTTGAAAAAGGAAGTGTGGATACCACTCCTTTTTTTGAAGATATTGGGAGACGATATACTCATTATATAAATTTATGTTGATGATATCATCTTTGTATCTATAAATAAAAATTTTTGTGATGATTTTTCTAAAATAATGAGTAGTGAATTTAAGATGAGCCTACCGGGAGATTTAAGTTACTTTCTAGGTTTTAGCATTAAGCAAATTAAGGAGAGAACATTTTTTAGTCAGTCGAAGTATGTTAATGACATCTTCAAAAAGTATGAAAAGGAAAATACTAAACCTATAAGTACACCTATGAGTTCCTCAGTTCAATTGGATAAGGACCCAAAGAAAAAATCTATTGATCAAAAGAAATTTAGAGGAATTATTGGATCTTTACTTTATTTGACTGCTAGCAGACCTGATATTATATTTAGTATTTATTTGTGTGCTAGATTTCAATCAAATCTAAAAGAATCACATTTGACAGTAGTAAAAAAAGATTTTGAGATACCTCTTGGGAACTCAGAACTTAGGAATTTGGTATCCTAAGTATAATTCTTCATTTTAAATTATTGGATATTCAGATTCAGACTTTGCAGGTTATAGGATTGATCAAAAGAGTACATCTGAAACATGTCAATTTATAAGAAATTCTTTAGTTTTTAGTCCAGTAGAAAATAGAATTCCTTAGCCCTATTTACTGCTGAAGATGAATATATTATCTTAGGAAGTTGTGTGGCACAAGTTCTTTGGTAGAAATAATAGTTGATTGATTTAGGATTTATAATAAAAATAATTCCAATTTATTGTGATAACAATAGTGCCATTTGCATTTCAAAAAATCATATTCAACTTTCTAAAACCAAACACATATACATAAGGCATCATTTTATAAGGGATCATATATCCAAATGTAAAATTTAATTGAACCATATTTCAACTAAAAATCAACTTGTAGACATTATTACAAAACCACTAGCTTTTGATACTTTTAGCACATTAAGAACAAGGCTATGAGGGATCAATCTTAATGCTTAAATTAAAATCTTCTACAAATGTGATATTTTGTTTTGTGTCTTTTGTGTTTTTTATTATTTGTGTTTTGTTTTTATGTGTTGTGTTAGTTGCTTCGTACATGCTTTGTGATAATAATGTATGATCATGCATTCGTACATGGCTTATATAGTACGAAATGGACGGGATCATTTTTGTTCCAAATTTTTCTAAGTACAGATTATATTGTATGATCATGCATTCGTACATGGCTTATAGAGTATGAAATAGACGGGTCCAATTTTGTTCTGAAATTTTTTTCTAAGTACAGATCATACTATACGCTTAACATTCGTACATGCTTTATAGAGTACAAAATTGTGAACCACTTCTTTATCCTGATGAACTTGAAATTAATTATAATTGATCGTACCGTACAATGTCGTCTTCATATCTACACCGATCAGAGTATGAAATTATGGGGTCCCTCTTCATCCCGACGAAGATGAAAATTTTTCTAACTGTTTATATCGGACAAACATGGTTCATACTGGAGGATGATCATGTACAAAATTGTTTCATACGGATTCACAACAGGTTCATACACAACAGTTTTTGAATTGTTCGTATGTATGAAATATGATCGTACTGTACGATCGTCTACGCTCAAAATTGAAATTTTCAATTTTTTATATGATTTTTCGTGACTTTGGTATAAAAGATCCACTAAAACTGACGTGAAAAAGTCTTGTCTTCATGATTATTCAAGGGAAATTAAAAGAGAGAGTGTTTGAGAGAGATTTCTTGTAAGTGGAGTATGAAGGGTTCACAAGGTTACTAAAAGGTAAGAATCTCTGTGTGATTTTTATTTTCACTCTTCCTCTTGTCTTTCTAGATTGCTCATGAGAAGATCTTTGAAGAAGATCTAGTTTTCTGCCGACACTTGGAGACTGTGAACAGATGACTGTTCTCTTCTAACACTTGGAGAGTATGAACAGACGATGATTCTCTATCCACACTTGGAGAGTGTGAAAGGATAACGGTTATTTGCTGACACTTGGAGAGTATGAAAGGATGACAATTCTCTACCGTACCTGGGATTGGTTGAAGAGAGGATTTGTAAAGGTTTCTCCGCCTTACTATGGGGGCTAAAGGAGAGAAACTTTTGGTAATAGTGCTATACCCGAAGAGGGGTTCTTTAGGGAGTGGATGAAGGCCTTGTTTGACCGAACCACTATAAATCTTTCTGTCTTTTAAATTTCCATATTTTTTTTTTGCAATTTATATTTTGTGATTAAAATTTTTATTTTATAATCTTAATTAACTTACTAATTGACTCAAAGGTTTTCAAATTTTAAATCCTAGAGAAAATTTTAAAATTACCATTGCACCCCCTCTCCCTCTTGGTTAGCCTTGGGACAATAGCTTAGGCTTAACAACTTAATCAAGTTTTAAAAAATTTTATATTAGCTAACATTCCTTCTAAAGAGAAAATTTGGCGTATTTCAAAAGACATGAACATTGATTCTGTTGTTGGTCCTGACGGTTTTACCAACAAATATTTTTAGAAGTCCTGGAATATCATTAAAAAGGATCTTGTTAATGTTGTGCTAGATTTTTTTAGGGGTAATCCTATTCCTAAATTTTTTACTACAACTTTTATTGATTTAATTCCTAAACCAAATAACATTAATTTTTGCAATAATTTTGTCCTATTAGTTTATGTACTTTTTTTAATAAACATATTGCTAAAATTATGATGGGTAGGCTTGCTTTAATTCTTCCTAATATTATTCTTTAGAAAAAACTAGTTTTGTGAAAGGTAGATCCATATTTGACAATATTTTACTTGCTCAAGAATTAGTGCATGACTTACATGCTAAGGTTGCTAGTGGCAATATTATTTTTAAAGTTGACATCACTAAAACTTATGATAACCTCAATTGGGAATTTCTTTATACCATTTTAAGGATGTTTGGATTTAGTTTGTAATTCATTAATTTTATTAAAAATAACATTGAGTTCTATTATTTCTCTGATTATTAATGGTAATTCCTATGGCCTTTTTAAATCTTCTCATGGTTTAAGACAAGGAGATCCTCTATCTCTTTCTCTTCTTATTTTGTTGTTGAATTCTTATCTCGTGGTATTAACAATCTTTTTAGGATTAAACCTACTCTGTATTATAAAATGGGTGGTGTTTTTCCCATCACTCATTTGAGTTATTGTGGATGATTTCATTATTTTTTCTAATAGTTCTATTAAAACGTTGCATATTCTCTTCAAAATTTTTTTAGTTCTTTCAACATCCTAGTGGTTTAATTTTTAACTCTTCTAAGAATTGTTTTTTTACTAATAAATGTTCTTCTAATCATATTAATAGTATTGAAAGAAAATTTGGTTTGAATAAGAAACTTTTGTCGTTAAAGTATATGGGAACACCTCTTTTCAAGGGTAAGAAACGTTCTCATTTATTTGATGATATATTCTCTGCTATTCATAAGAAACTATCTTCTTGGGCTTTTTATTTTTTTTTTCTTATGAAGGTAGACTTTTTCTTATTAAACATATTATGTGTTCTATTCTTATATATTTGTTTCATACTTTTTGTTCGACTTTAAGTATCTATAGTATAATGGTGACTTTATTTAATAAATTTCTCTAGGGTTCTAAGGTTGGTAATTGCTCTATTATTTAGGGATCTTGGAGAAAATGTTCGGGGGCTATGGATGAGGGAAAGTTAGGTTTCAAAACCTTAAATGATATGGCTATGACATTTAATCATAAATTGTTGTTTTCTTTTAGAGCTAAAAAGAGTTTATGGGCCAATTTTATGGTTTCTAAGTATTATGGTGGGAAGCATCCTTTGATTTGTGGATTTAGAAATGGTGACTCCTTTGATTGGAAGAGATTATGTAACATTAAGTGGGAAGCGAAAGAATTCACTCGATGGGGATTGGAAGTTGGGATTTTTTTTTTTTGGTAAGATAAATGGTTTGGTAATTTTTCTATTGATAATCTTTTATATAGTCACTCTATCTCTACTTGTAAAGTTAAAGATTTTATTAACAATGAGGGTTGGAATGTTGATCTTTATACCAATTATGTGCATTATTGTATTATTAAGTTAATGCTTTAGATTTCCATCCATTTGGAGAATGAGGATTGCATTTTGTTCAATTGTTTTAATGATGGTAAATTTGAAACTAAGCAAGTTTGGAACTCTATTAGGATTAGTTTTCCCAAGAACTCTCTTTATTTATCATTCTGGCATTCTAATATTCCTACTACTTACTCTTTTCTTTTTTGGAGAATTCTTCATAATTATTTGCCTGTGGATTCTATTCTTTTAAAAAAAGGTTTTTATATGGCCTCCAAATGTTAATGTTGCTATCACATTAAGAATATGAATCATGTGTATATTCAGGGTCCTATTGCTATGAAAGTTTGGCTTCATTTTGATAATATGTTTAATGTGCTTTTTACTATTCATTTTAATTCTATTGGTGATCTTCTTAAAGAGTGGTTTATTCCCACCAAAGGTCATATTAGAAATATCCTCCAAGTTATTATTTACTAGTTTTTATGGAGTAGTAGGAATGATTCAAAACATGATAAATTAAAATGGATGTTATCACTATAATTTCTAAAGCGAAGAATAAAATTTATTAGCTTTTTTGTGGCTAATCTTTTAAAGGCTAGTTCTTTTAAAGGTTTTCTTCATATGGCCTGTGAGTTTAGTTAGGTTTTTAGTTCCTATCCCACTAATTGTAATGATAGGGTTATCTATTAGAGAAAACCTTTGGAAGACTGTTTTAAAATTAATACTGATGGTGCCAGGAATAACCTTAATGCGTGTTATGGTGGAACTGTCAGGGATTTTAATGGTTTTTTGGTTGTGGCTTTTGCGGGTCCATCCACTACTATAACTTCCATTCAAGCTGAAATCGAATGCCTCCTTTATGGTATTCAGTTATGTATTTCTCTTGGCATCACTAATATATGGATTGAAGTTGATGCTATGCTCTTGATCCATTATGTTGATGGTAACTTCTCTTCCAATCTTGCTAATTACTATTTGCTTAGACATATTAAGTATTGGCTTTCTCTCATTACTTATAATATTTCTCATATTTTAAGGGAGGGGAATGTTGTTGTTGATTCCTTAGCTAAATTGGGTTGTAGCTTAACTGATTTTACTGAATATTATGAGCATACTCTCCCTAAATAGATTAAAGGCTTGGCTAGATTAGACTGGTTGGGTCTTCCCTACATTTATTTTTTAATTACCGTGTTGGCTTTTTGTTCTATTTTTTTCTTTTTATTATTTGGTTGAGAGTGTTGTTTTTATGTATTTCTTTTGGCTCTTTTTAGGAATCCTAGCTTGTTTTAGTTTTGAGGCAAGAACCTGTGCTGTATGGACTGCCTTTTTGTTCATTGAGTTTTACTATTTTGGATTAATTTTGCTACTGATTTAACTTACTATTACTTCTCTCTTGTCCTTGGGTGTAGCTGTTTTGGGGTTGTCTTTTATGCTTCTTCTTACCTGCTCTCTGTGGGTAATTGTTGCTGTTCTACCAATTTTAGGCTTACCTGTTGCATTTCTATTTTGACGAATAACGGGTTTATATCTGGGATTGTTGGATTTATATTCTCTATGTTGGTAGAGTTTTGGGTGTTGATTATCATGCATTATCCATGCTCCATGTCTATCATTTTGCTAATTTCCCTGCTGATTGGCTAGTCCAGGGATTAGATGTGAGTGGTAATTGGGGTTATATCATGATGGTTCTAGTACTACACACCTGAGCTATGATCCTACCAATGTTTGCATTTTTTTGGCTTATCCATCCCCCTTTTGTAATACTAAGATATCTGGTTTGCTGATGGTTTCGAACGATTCTAGTGGTGGCTCTATTCTAGACAAAATTTGGTATTGGTATGCTAATAGCTTGGGGCATTGATGTTATATTCTATGCCAAATCTTCAGTTAATGATTTTTATTTTTATTTTCTCACTATGTGTCTTAGCCTGCGTGGGTTTTGGAGAAAGCTAGAGTGGCATGTGTTTTTTGTGAGTGGTGGAATCTCAGATATTTCTTACATGGGTTTAATTGGCATCTTTTTTTAGTTTGGCATTCTTACTTTTCCAAATGTGAGTTGGCTAGATGGGCTTAAATGTTACTATTGTAATGTAAGAAATGTGAAATTGGCTAGCCATTCGGGGACTTATACTGGTCATTATTTATGTATTTGGAATGTTCTAAAGGCTTTCAAATGTTATATTTTTGCTGCATATGACAGTGATAAGTCTAGTTATTTCAAAAGATGTATCCTTTTGTGTTTTAAATTGTTTAGTTATATGCTTGGATATTTCTTGCTTTATACTTTTCTGTCTTTGCCATCTGTTTCCCTTGCAGGTTGAAGGAATCAAGATTTTGGAGTGTAGCTGGATTTTTTGCAAAAAGACAGTGCTGAAAGTTTTTTCTTTTTTCTTTCTTTTTTGGGTTCTGTTCTCTAGCAGACCTAGAATGTTATTAGGTGTTTTTATATTTTTGTAGAATTGGGAACCATCGGTTAATAGGTTTTATTTTGGATTATTTTGTAGCTCTTTTGAGCAGTAGAGACCTGAAGGTTCTCTTTAAGTGCAAACTCATTTTTTAAAGCACAATTGAAAGCATATGAGGAAAATAGGATTCCACCCACACCTAAAGAAATTTACATTCATGATAAGAAAAAAAATTTAAAACTTAAAAAAGGCAGTTTTATTCACGTAGATTGAAAAATTCTTTTACTAGAGTTAAATGTTTTTCTTATGGAATGATTGGCCATATATCTCATACATGTACTATTCATAGTAAATCATATCTAGTGTGGAGCTCAAAGATACATAAAACAAATCATACCAAATATGTATCTAGATTAATTTTTCCAAGAGGAGAACCCAAACTTATTTAGGTTTCCAAGATCAATGTTTAATTATCTTATAGAAATGCTCTCATACAAAACCTCGTCAGAGAATTCGGTATCGGGACAGTGGATGTTTGAAGTAAATGATTTGAGACACTATACAATTCATATTACTAGAAGCCAAGATTGGAGGTAAGGTTACATTGGGAGACAATACCACTAAAAAAGTGGCAGGTACATGTATGATTAGAAACTTGAAAATTTTTTCATTGAGAATATTATACTTGAAGAAGGCTTAAAGCATAATCTGTTGAGTATTAATCAACTGTGTGATAAGGGTTATAGTGCAAACTTTTTTTCTGCTAGCTACATAATAAGCCAAAATGGAATTGATATTTTGAATGGAATTAGGGTAAATAATGTGTACATACTTGATTTGAATTGTATTAAATCTCCTAATAATTTTTATCTAAAAACAATTTTTGATGAATCATGGTTATAACATATGAAACTTTGTCACACCAGCATGAAGAACCTTAGTAAAATTACCCAAAAAGAACTTGTTAGAGGAATACCAAAACTATACTTTACTAAGGATCACATGTATGATGCATGTCAACTAGGAAAATAGGTGAATTCCAACTTTCAATCTATTTAGGATCTTAGAACTAACAAACCATTAGAATTTATTCATATGGATCTTTTTGGATAGGTTAGTACTGTAAGTCTAAGAGGTAAAGTATTTGAATTTGTGATTGTTGATAATTTTTTTAGATTCACATGATTTAAATTTTTATTTCATAAGAGTAAATCATTTGAGGATTTTAGAAGTTCTTAAACTTAGATTCAAAGAAAACTAGGATGCGAGATTTTATCAATTCAAAATGATCATGGAGCTGAATTCAAAAATGAAAAATTTAAAGATTTTTGTAAAGAGAAAAAAATTGATCGCAATTTTTCAGCACCTAAGACTATTCAATAGAATGCGGTAGTAAAAAAAAGAACAGAATATTAATTGAAGCCTCTAGAGTCATATTAACAGAATATTCACTTCCAAAATATTTTTATCTGAAGCAATTAGTACAATTTGTTATGTTCTGAATAGGGTGAGCATTAGATCTAAAATGAGTAAGACACCTTATGAACTTCTTAAGGGGAGAATGCCAAATTTGTCATATTTGCATGTTTTCATATGTAAGGTGTTCATTCATTATAATAAAAAAACTCCTTTAAGAAAATTTGATCCAAAATTTGATGAAAGATTTTTTCTTGGATACTCTAGTATTAGAAAGTATTTTAGAATTTTAACAAGAGAACTTCGGTAGTAAAGGAGATCACACATGTTGTGTTTGATGAATATGGTATTTTGGAAGAGCTAGGATTGGAAGAGGATCATATTGAAAATAACTCCTAAGGAATTGAAAAGATGAATTTGAAAGAAAATGTGGAAAATGAAAACCCTTTGCCTAGAGAATAAAAATCTCCTAAGAATCACCCTGAGGAATTAATTTTAGGTGAACCTAGTGATTAGGACTAAGCATGGACTTAACAAATAGGTGAACCATTCTGCCTTTATATTAATGACATAACTCACAAATATAAATAAGGTACTTTCAGATAAATTTTGGATTGGTCATGCAAGAAGAGTTGAATCAATTTGGAAGAAATGATGCTTGAAAATAGATTAAAAGGATAAAGAATCAAAGTGTTGTTGAACCAAGTGGGTGTAAAAAAAAAAGAATAATTCAGGAGTTGTGATAAAAAATAAGGCAAGATTAGTGGCTAAGGGATATAGTCAACTAGAAGAGATTGATTTTGAAGAGACTTTTGCCCTTGTAGCAATATTTGAAGCAATTATGATCTTATTAGCCTTTGCCTATTTTAAAGGTTTTAAATTGTATTAAATGGATGTCAATGGTGCCTTTTTGATTGGGGAGATATAAGAAAATGTTTATGTTGAAAAACCTCCAAGCTTTTTAAATTATAAACTCCCTAATCATGTGTTTAAATTTAAAAAGATATTACGTGGACTAAAAAAGGTACCTAGGTCTTGGTATGAGATGTTAAGCGGATTTTTGTAAAAGGAAGTATAGACACCACTCTTTTTTTTAAGAAAATAGAAGATGACATACTAATTATTTAAATATATATTGATGATATCATATTTGGATCTACAAATGAAAATCTTTATGATGATTTTACAAAAATAATGAAAAGTAAATTTGAGATGAGTTTAATGAGATATTTGAGTTATTTTATTAGTTTTAGCATAAAATAAAATGAGAAAGGAACTTTACTTAGTTAGTCAAAGTATATTAAGGACATCCTCAAGAAATATAAAATAAATAATACTAAACTAGTGACTATACCTATGAGTTCCTCAATTCAATTAGATAAAGACCCTAAGGGAAAATCTATTGATAAAAAAAAATTTAGAGGTATAATTGGATCATTGCTTTTCTTAATAGATAGCAAACCATATATAATGTTGAGTATTTATTTATATGCTAAATTTTAATTTGATCTAAAAGAATCATATTTGACAATAATAAAAAGAATTCTGAGATATCTTTTGGGAACTCAAAACTTATGAATTTAGTATCCTAAGCATGGCTCTTCATTTGAAATTGTTGGATATTCTAATTCAAATTTTACATAATATAGTGTTGACCAGAAAAGTACATCTAAAACTTATCAATTTGAAGAAAACTCTTTAGTTTCTTGGTATAATAGGAAACAAAATTCAGGAGCCCTATCTATTATTGAAGCAGAATACATTACCTTAGGTAGTTGTGTGGCACAAGTTTTTTTTGTTGAAATAATAATTGATTGATTTAGGATTTTTAATTGGCACAATTCCAATATTTTTGTGATAATACTAGTACCATATGCATTTCAAAGAATCCTATTCAACATTCTAAAACAAAGCATATATAGACAAGGCATCACTTCATTAGAGATTATGTAGCTAAGAGAGAGATTGAATTGAACCACGTTACTATAGAAAATTAACTTGTATATATTTTCATAAAATCTCTGGCCTTTGACACTTTTAGCACGTTAAGAACCAGGTCAGGTGTGATTGATCTTAATGCTTAAATTAAAAATTCTGCAAACTTGATGTATTGTATATATGTGTCTATTTAGTTTGTCTTTATTTATTTGTTATGTTTATTTTTGTGTGTTTAGTTGTGTATTTTTCATTTTTTGTTTTTTTTTTTATTGTTAAGCATGTCACTTGTTAAAAAAATGATTGGTTTTGTGAAGTTTTTCTTATTATCATGCCTTATTTTTTAAGTTTTTTGTTTGCACTATATGAAATTTTTTCATCCTATATGAATTCTATAGCATGTACATGATAGGTTTTAGAGTTGAGCATGCAAAACTTTGTTATTCATGGGGTTCATACTGTATGATGATGTCATCATAATATACAATTTGTGTAAATTCAATTATATGCATGGGGATGGTTTACTAGTTGAGGTTAGTTATTTATTACTAATCGTACGTACAAAATTATATTTCTTTTGTATGATCTAGTTATCAGTTTCTATATGGGGAAAAATTAACCTTATTTAAAATGATCTTTAATATTTTGATTGTCCCGGACAAACACTCATTCGTCTGTATAATCGTATGGTCAAAGCCTATACGAAAGGATGCCTCGGAAATGGCATTTTATGAAAAGTCGTTTGATTTTTTGCCATTTTTATTTGTGCGAATGAAAATATTTTTGTCCCGTATAATTTTAAAATCATATGTATGATTCAAATTTTATACTGTAAGATAGATCATTTTTCCTTTAAATAAAAGGTTCTTTGAAATCATTTTCATTCACTTTTTTATCCATTTCAAATCCCTCTTGAGTCCTTATATTAGGAATGGCTAATTCTAGCAAGCGATCCTGTCCTTCTAAGGGTTCCTCTTCTAGAAGCGATGGGGATGAAAACTTCCTATCTATGGCAAATGAGGATGCCTATTTTAGGTATTCTATTGCCAAGATCATCCCTTTTAGACTTCTGATTCAAAGTGATCTTCACTTTTATGTTATGCCGTTGTTTGAATTGACTCAATTCTCTTTCATTCTTACCCTCATTTATGCTTACCACAAAGAAATTTACCAATACTTCTTGGCCAACATCAGATTTAATGAGGACTACTCTAAGATTAGTTCTTATGTTTAGAAAAGCGAGTAGAAATTACCAAGGAAGACTTAGGCAACTTTCTTTGTTTGAGAACCCAAGGCATTCAAGCCCACACTTTGACTTCTAGGGTCAATTTTGATTGAACTAAAATTAATAAAACTCTTAGAGGTGTATCCAAAGTGTGTCATTTGTCTAGGGTTTACACTTTACATTAAAATGCCCTAGTCATCCAGCATGTTTTGAGAACTTCTATTATCCATAAAGCTGGTGATCGGATAAATATGACTCCACTCTTATTCACAGTCACCTATCTGATTATGACTGAAATGCCCTTTCATGAAGCCCAAGTCATCTTGGACTATACTTATAACCTTTCTAAACTTGAGCTTTCATATTATAAGAGGAAGAAAAACATGGCTTTAGGATATCAAGTTGCCTACATCCTAGAGAAGAAGTACAACTTGATCCATCCTGATCCTCCCACAAAACATCCTATCTATTTCACTGATGCCTCTTTTTGAGAACTTTTTGGGAGAGATCAGAGTTCAGAGAGTGATGATTCTAAGGATAGAAAGGGGAGCTCCTACTCCAGCACCTACACTTGGACCTGACCAAAACAACTACCAATAAGTGGTCCAGCAATTCGATCAATTGGAAACTCAATTTAATCAACGCTTTGATCAAATTAAGACTCATCTTAATCAGCAGGATGCTCATTATAATGAAGATATGGGGTGGATCCGAGGTCAATTTGACTCGAGGAACAAGAATGTAGCTATAATTAATAGTTATTTTTCAATGTTCAATCCACAACCTCCTCCAGACCAGGTCCCCTTAGCTTTTTAGATGTACTTCTTTCATGTTATTGCTTATGGGTATTTATATTTGATGTTATGATGTTTCTTCTTAAGTTTAGTGATTTCATTTGTTGTGATGATATTGTCTTGATGCTACGATGTAAGATGTTATGATGAAATGATATGTTTTGAAACATATGTTTGTATGTGATCATGATATTAGTGGAAGTTTAAAAGATTTTATTCATGTGCATTGAATTATATCTCTTGAAATATTGGCATGTTTTAAATCTTATTTCTTGAAATATTTATGTTTTTAACGAGAAAAATGTTTTGAAATTAATCATTGAAATGGGTTATAAATTACTTTGATTAACAAATTAATTTCCTTAAAAAATTTAATCTTTAAAAAAAATTTAAATTAAATTTATAACTGGATTTAGATAAGGAGGTCAAATTCATATTCTTTTAGACAGACATATCTAAGCTATAATTATTGTAAGATTGATGTCTTATTATTTTTTATTTCTTTTTCAATATGTTTATTTTTAATATTAATGAAGTTTGCTTTTTAGATTACTGATATTGGAAAGACTCAAAGAATAAAAACAAAAGGCACAAAGCATGCATATATAAAAAGATGCGTAATGGTTCGCAAAGTGAAAAGATGCACAAAATTATCCCATATAAAAAAGATGCACAAAGTGTGCCACAAATATTTCAAAAGATGAGCAAAGTCGTCAATTAAATTTTTTTTATTGTGTTCTTTCAACTATCATACAATCTTTAATCCAAATCTATCTAATTAACAATCATATACATAATTGAATTCAAAGTTAACTAATCTTTATTTTGTCATTTTTGTAATAATCATGTTTATTTAATTTGTCTATAATGAATAATGACTCTGTGTGACTTTTGTTATCTTAGTTGTTCTTTGATTTAAAATTTTTATTTTTATTAGTATTACGAAATTAAAATTGTATTTGCAATTTATTTAAAATCTTTTTCTCCTTCAACTCTTTTGGTTTATATATAGAAATGTTTCATTTTATGAAGTACTTCCCTTTTTGTTGTTATCAAAATGGGGAGTCAAC
The DNA here is from genome assembly GCA_022539455.1 of Dendrobium nobile. NCBI lineage: Eukaryota > Viridiplantae > Streptophyta > Magnoliopsida > Asparagales > Orchidaceae > Dendrobium > Dendrobium nobile. The sequence goes on along the minus strand of CM039728.1, from coordinate 29,837,272 downwards.
ATATTGATTGATGATTGAAGTATTGATGTATGTGTAGCGTGAATGTTATTATGTGTATATTTTTGAGTGCATGTGTGTGTATGTTTTGAGTACATGTGTGAATGTTTGTTTGAATGTTCATTCGTGTTCATATTTTTTTGAGATGTTTTTGATTTGGTGCCTTTTTTTTAGGGTTTAGGTTTGTTATTTTTTATCTTCATTTGAACCCCTTGTTATATAGTTGATCATTCATTTGGGGGAGATAAGGAAAAAAATTATTTTGAATGTTAACTCAAATAATAATTGTTTTGTCATCATCAAAAAGGGGAACATTATTGTAACTTAGTTTTCATATTATGTGTGTTTTTTATGATTTCAAAATATTATTGTAATGACTTCTATTTCTCCTAACATATATTGAAAATATTTCTTTTATTGTTTATGTGCACTAACATTTCAAGAAATTATAAACCAGACTGTTGAAGACTTCAAGTTAGATTATATTGGGGTTTATTATTTTTAGAGTCTGTACTTTTTATACTTTTTTTTTTGAGTTTGAGAGTGTGTGATTATAATTGGGTAACTATGCACACACACTGGGGAGTGAAAAAAAATTATAAAATTTTTAAACTAATTATACTGTACGATTTTGGATCATACGGGATAATTTGGCTTAAGCATTCCTCTAGAAAGAAGTTAATCAAGCCATGCAAGAAAAATTTTCTCAGTCTTATTCGTACTGTACAAAATTAGCTTTCTACGTGTTAAGATAGTTGCTATTTGCATTCTTTACATTTTTGCAACTTATATAGTTTTGATGATTCCAAACATTATTGTTCAAATGTGTAGTTATCTCCTAACAATTTTAGAAGATTTGTATTTGCTCTTGTGTGTACTAACATTTCAGGAAGATCGAACTCCAGACTATGAAGACTTCAAATTAAATTCAACATGAGATACTTTGTGAATTTGAAGCTTGTATTTTTCTTTGAATTAAATTTGAAAGGGAGTGATTGTAGTTGAGTGAATAAAAATATACACACACACATAAGGAGATCATATAAAATTTATACTGATCGTACGGGACGATATCAGATCGTACGGGACGATCAGACAGTTATCTCCTATTGAGCACATGGAACAAATAGGAACTAGCTTTAAAAATTTTTCTAAGTCCTATTCGTCCAGGACGAAATTAAATATCGTCCAGGATGATTTTTCCTCTGTAAAATTTTCGTCCAGATGAAATTAAATTATCGTACATGACGATTTATCATCTGTAAGATTTTCGTCCAGACGAAATTAAATTATCGTACATGATGATTTTCTCTCTGTAAGATTTTCGTCCAGACGAAATTAAATGTCGTCCAGGACGATCTGTTCTCTGTAAAAATTTTGTTCGGACGAACCAATTTTCGTCCAGACGATACAACCGACTTAGGACGGTTTTTTCTGCAGTTTCTAGAACCGACCTTGTAATAACTGTTCGTACCGGACGAACTTAGTTCGTACGGGATGATCAGCTTGTACGAAGACATTTCGTACACATATACAAATAAGGTCGTTTCATAGCTTTTAAGTAATATCGTCCAGGACGATCCACGATCGTACGGGACGATCCACTACGTACAGAATTGAAAACTTACAGTTTTTGGGTGGTTTTTCTTATCTTTTATATAAATAGTCCAAATTAGACTGCCACCCAATCTTTTTGTCATTTGATCTTCGTGCCTCTTGAGAGAATAACCAAGGAGAGAGTGTGAGAGTGCATTCAAAGGAGGATTCCAACCACTGGAGCGTGAAGGATTCACTTGGAGTTCAAAGGTAAGAATCTCTACTTGTGAATTGGGATTACTTCACTCTTTTCTTTCTTCCTTCTAGATTTCTTGTGAGAAGATCTATCAAGGAGATCTGGTTCGCTGCCGACACTTGGAGAGTGTGAACAGCCGAAGGGTTCGCTGCCTACACTTGGAGAGTGTGAACAGCCGAAGGGTTCTCTGCCCACACTAGGAGAGTGTGAAAGGACGGAAGGGTTCTCTGCCCACACTAGGAGAGTGTGAAAGGATGGAAGGTTCTCTACCAACATTGGGGATTGTGTAAAAGGACGACGGTTCTCTGCCGCACCGGGTAGTGGTGAAAAGAGTGTTTGTAAAGGCTTCTCCGCCTTACTGTGGGTGCAAAAGGAGAGTCACTATTGGTATTAGTGCAATACTCAGAGGGTGCCTCTGGGAGTGGATGTAGGTCTGGTTTAGACCGAACCACTATAAATCTGGTGTCATTTACTTTACTGTTTTTACTTTTTTGCATTTTATTTTTGATTTTAAAAACTCTGTGGTTGAAAAACATTTTCTACAAAAACTTAAAAGAAAATTTTCATTTCGGTTCAACATAAAATTAAACAGAGTTTAAAATTTTTTAAACTACCAATTCACCCCCCTCTTGGTAGCCTTGAGACATTAATTTAGGTTTAACAACCTATTTACTAAACTCAACAAGTGGTATCAGAGCTCCGTTTCAATATCATAAGTTTAAACTACTTTTTGATTAACGTAGATGGCTACATTAGGAAACCAAAACACACCTGAGGGTTACTCTATTACTAGACCTCCACTGTTTGATAATATTCCTTTTGATTTCTGGAAAACACGCATGTCTACTTTCTTACAGTCACTTGATTATCGCATGTGGATCCTAGTCCAGGAAGGTTATACAAAACCAACTAGATTAGTTGATGGAGTTAGTGTAGAAATACCTTTTGTAGATTGGACTATAGAAGAACGTGACTTAGCACAACTAAATGCCAAATGTCTAAATAGCTTCTTTTGTGCTTTAAAATCTGAAGACTACATGCTGGTTTTCACTTGCAAAAGTGGAAAGGACATATGGGATAGACTTTGTATAACTTATGAAGGGACTAATGAGGTTAAGCAATCAAGACTCAATATCTTGTTACATGACTATGAGTTATTTCGCATGAAACCTAATGAATCTATTTCTGACATGTACACAAGATTCACATAAATTGTCACTTCTTTGCATGCACTTGGTAGGGAATTAACTAATGCTGAAATGGTTAATAAGATTTTTTTGTTGTTTACCTACTGCTTATGATGCAAAGATTACTGAAATTACAGAGTCTAAAGATCTAAACATTTATTCTATTGATAATCTTCTTGGTTCACTCATTGCTTATGAGCAAGGAGTAAGTCAAAGAAAGATTGATGCAGGTGAACCACGAAAGGAAAAGAATATTGCACTAAAGGTGGAAGAGTCAGAGAGTGAACACTCACAACCTGAGGATGAAGATGATATTGCATTGATGACAAGACAATTCAGAAGCTTTTTAAAGAGGAAGCAGAAGAGATGCCAGCAATGGAATATAGGTAAGTTTAACAAAAATGGCAAGGATTCTAATAAAGTGATTTGTTATGAATGCAGGAAACCAGGTCATATCAAGACTGAATGCCCAAAACTCAAAGCCACTCCTAGCAAGGAGAAGGTAGAGGAGAAACCAATTGTAAAGAAGGACAAGAAGAAGTTTCAAAGAGCTTTTTGGGCGGACTCAGCTTCAGACTCATCTGAGATTGAAAAAGAAGAAGAAGCCACCAACCTTTGTTTGATGGCAGATAATGTTGATCAATCAGATCAAGAAGAGGTACGTGGCTTAACTTATGATGAATTGTTTGAAGTTTTTGAACACATGCATGATGCATATAGGAAAATGAAGAAGATGCATGCTAGTGTAAGTTTAGAATTGGAAGAGCTTAAGAAGGAACATGAAATCCTTAGGAAAGATCTAATAGATGACAACCACATGAAACTACTTGATAAATATGATGACTTGAATAAGAATTTTGAAAATCTAAAATCATCATATGCTGATCTTAAAAAATATTTTAAAAAATTTAAGGATGAATCTGAGAGGAAAACTTATCGAATCAATTATACAAATCGACTCTTAGAAGAAATGAATTCATTTTATAAATTGACAATAAAAGATCTTGAGGATAATAGGATACCCCCCAAAATTGAAGATTTTACAAATCCTAAATATTATCCTAAATATATGAAATCCCTTATAAGACAAATAAATGGAAGAAAACTTAGGAATACTTTTCCTAAAGTTAAATGTAATAATTATGGATTTTTGGGACATATAGCTCACACCTGTACTTTGAAGATGAAAACTAATTTGGTGTGGAAACCTAAGATGCATAAACCTAGACATATCATACATGCATCTGATTATAAATTGCTAAAAGGTGAACCCAAACTTGTTTGGGTTCCCAGGTCTAACATTTGATATTTTTGCAGAGTTGCTCTCATACAAGACCTCGTGGGAGCATATGGTACCTGGACGGCGGATGTTCAAAGCATATGACTGGAGATACTGCTCAATTCATAACGCTGGAAGCCAGGAGTGGAGGCAAGGTTACACTTGGATATAATACCACAAAGAAAGTGGTTGGATCAGGTATGATTGGAAATTTTAAAAACTTTTTCATAGACAATGTATTATTGGTTGAAGGCTTAAAACATAATTTGTTAAGTATAAGTCAGCTATGTGATAAGGGCTATAATGTAAAATTTTTACCTACTAGCTGCATATTAAGCCTAAATGGAAAAGAAGTTTTAAATGGAAAAAGGGTAAACAATGTTTACATGCTAGATTTAAATTGTATTCAATCTCCTACTGCTTTTTGTTTGAAAACTATTTCTGATTAATCATGGCTTTGGCATAGAAGACTTTTTCATTCTAGTATGAAAAACCTTAGGAGAATTACCCAAAAGAATTTAGTGAGAGGTATACCAAAACTAGACTTTACTAAGGACCACCTTTGTGATGCATGTCAATTAGGAAAATAAGTGAAGTCCTCTTTTAAGTTCAATAAGGATGTTAGGACCAGAAACCTTTGGAAATTCTTCACATGGATCTTTTTGGACCAGTAGGAACAGTAAGTCTAGGAGGGAAGGTATACAGATTTGTTATAGTGGATGATTTCTCAAGATTCACTTGTGTTAGATTTCTTTTTCATAAAAGTAAATCATTTGAGAAATTCAGAAATTTTTTAAATTGGATTCAAAGAAAACTAGGATGTGAAATAATTTCTTTATAAAGTGATCATGGAGGAGAATTTGAAAATGAAAGATTTAAAAATTTTTGTAAAGAAAAAGGGATTGATCACAATTTTTCTGCACCTAGAACCCCTCAACAAAATGGGGTAGTTGAAAGGAAAAACAGAACATTAATAGAAGCCGCCCGAGCAATATTGGCAGAATACTCACTTCCTAGATATTTTTGGGCTGAGGCGGTTAGCACTATATGTTATGTTTTGAATAGGGTGAATGTGAGATCGAATTTAAATAAAATACTATATGAGTTGCTAAAAGGTAGAACATCAAATTTGTCTCATTTGCATGTTTTTGGTTGCAAGGTGTTCATTCATAATAATGGAAAATCTGCCTTAGGAAAATTTGATCCAAAATCAGATGAAGGAATTTTTGTTGGATATTCAAGTGTTGGAAAATCTTATAGGGTATTCAACAAAAGAACCTTAGTAATTGAAGAAACCACACATGTTGTATTTGATGAATCTGGAAATTTGGAAGAGCCAAATGTTATTGAAGATGAGATTGAGAAAAACTCTCAAAAGATTGATAGAATAAATTTGGAAGAAGGTATGGAAGAGAATTTGGAAAGAGAAAACCCTTTGCCTAGAGATTTGAGATTTTCTAAAAATCACCCAAGAGAATTGATTATAGGTGAACCTAGTGAGGGTGTTAGAACTAGGCGTGGATTAAACAAGGAAGTCAATCATTCAGCCTTCATTTTAACTATAAAACCCACTAATGTTGATCAAGCACTTTCTGATGAATTTTGGATATTGGCCATGCAAGAAGAGTTGAATCAATTTGTAAGAAATAAAGTTTGGGAATTAACTACAAGGCCAAAAGATCAAAGTATTGTTGGAACCAAGTGGGTGCTCAAAAATAAAATGAATGACTCAGGAGTAGTCATTAGAAATAAGGCTAGATTAGTTGCTAAGGGGTATAATCAAATTGAAGGAATTGATTTTGAGGAGACTTTTTCCCCTGTAGCTAGACTTGAAACAATTAGGGTTTTACTTGCCTTTGCCTGTTTTAAAGGTTTTAAATTGTTTCAAATGGATGTCAAAAGTGCCTTTTTAAATGGGATAATTGAAGAAGATGTTTTTTGTAGAACAACCTCCAGGTTTTGAAAATTCTAAATACCCTAATCATGTTTTTAAGTTAAAAAAGGCATTATATGGATTGAAATAGGCACCTAGGGCTTGGTATGAGAGGTTGAGCACCTTCCTACTTGAAAGATTTTTTGAAAAAGGAAGTGTGGATACAACTCTCTTTTTAAAGAAATTTGAAAAGGATATACTCATTGTTCAAATTTATGTGGATGATATCATTTTTGGATCTTCAAATAAAAATCTTTGTGATGACTTTTCTAAAACAATGAGTAGTGAATTTGAAATGAGTCTAATGGGAGATTTAAATTACTTTCTAGGCTTTAGCATTAAGCAACTTGAGAAAGGTACATTTCTTAGTCAAACTAAATATATTAAGGACATCCTCAAAAAATATGAAATGGACAATGCTAAACTTGTTAGTACACCAATGAGTTCCTCAGTTCAGTTGGATAAGGACCTTAAGGGAAATTCTGTTGGTCAAAAGAAATTTAGAGGGATAATTGGATCTTTACTTTACTTGACTGCTAGCCGACCAGATATTTTGTTCAGTGTTTGCTAATGTGCTAGATTTCAACCAGATCCAAAAGAATCACATTTGACAGCAGTGAAAAGGATATTAAGATATTTACTAGGAACTCAGAACTTGGGAATTTGGTATCCTAAGTTTAGCTCTTCATTTGAAATTATTGGTTATTCAGATTCTGACTTTGCAGGCTGTAGAGTGGATAGAAAAAGTACTTCTGGAACATGTCAATTCATTGGAAATTCATTAGTTTCATGGTCTAGTAGAAAACAAAATTCAGTGGCCCTATCTACTGCAGAAGCAGAATACATTGCATTAGGAAGTTGTGTGGCACAAGTACTTTGGTTAAAACAACAGTTGATTGATTTAGGATTAACAATAGGCAATATTCCAATTTATTGTGATAATACTAGTGCTATTTGCATTTCCAAAAATCCTATTCAACATTCTAGAACCAAACACATTGACATAAGGCATCATTTCATAAAGGATCATGTATCCAAGGGAGAAATTGAACATACTCATGTTTCAACTGAAAATCAACTTGCAAATATTTTTACAAAACCTTTAGCCTTTGATACTTTCAGTACATTAAGAACAAGGCTTGGTGTAATTGATTTGAATGCTTAAATAAAAATGTTTTTGCAACATTGATATTTCTGTTTTCGTAGTTTGTGTTTTTATGATTTTTTGTTTTTGTGATGTGTTTTGAGTGTTTTTGTTTTTAGAGTCTATGCATTTGTTATAGTGTATTGTGATTTGTGTTTTGTTTGATTTTCTTTGATAAAAATTCAAAAAATCAAAAAATGTGGAAATCGTCTGGGACGAAATTTTTCGTACGGGACGATGTGTGTAAAATTCAGTTTGCATGATTTTAAACGTCTTGAGAGCAGTTTTTAATGTAGTTCGTCTGTACGATTTGATGATCGTCCAGGACGAAATATTTTTCTCTCAAACGTCGGGATGATTGAATGCAGCAGTTGAGTGGAAAGGCAATTTTAATTATGAAGTTTGTCCATACAAACTTTTTGTTCATCCAGACGAACAGACGTCGATTCATAGTAGGGGACAGTTTTAAACTGACATTAAAACGAATTAACTTTTGATCATCTGTATGAAATTTTTTCATCTGTACGATCGGTCAAGTCAAAAAGTCTGTACGAAAGGACGTATCGTAAGTTGTGTTGATTACAAAAAGCCGTCACATTTTGGACGAATTTGATCGTCTGTACGAAATTTTTTCGTCTAGACGAACGATAATTTTTGTCTAGGACGAACTATTTTCGTCCAAGATGAACGTATCGTTTTTTTTAAATAAGAAGGATTTCCAACTCAACAATCACAACTACAAACTTCACTTTCAATCCCTTTCAACTTCAAATCGATAATGGCCTCCTCAAGCAAGAGACAAAAGGTGTTGGCAAAGAAACCCCACAGGAATTCCTCTGAAAACTTCCTTTCAAAAGTAAATGAGGAATCCTTTCCTCATTTTGCATCTGCCAAAATTACACCTTCTCGCATTCTGATTCAAAATGAGATAAATTTCAAGGTAATACACGTTTTTGCTTCTACCCAGTTTGGATTCATTCTTTCTCTCGTTCACCTCTACAACAAACAAACTTTTCTCTATTTTCTAGCCAATATGAGTTTTAATTCCGACCACTCCTCTATAAGTTCTTTTATTTTCAAACAAAAAGTTGAAAACACTAAACACGACTTAGGTGCCTTTCTAAACTTAAGAACTGAAGGATTAAGAGCCCACACCCTTATGAATGAAGACACGTTCAAATGGTATAAAGTCAATAGGGTGATTAGGGAAAATGGCCTAACATATCATGTTGCTAGAGTTTTAGGAATGACCAAAAATGCTTGAATCATCCAGCACATTCTTCGATCTTCAATCATTCCTAAAGTTGGTGATAGGATCAATATTACCCCACTCCTTTCTGTTGTGACTTTTTGATTATGGATCGTCAGCCTATCGATGAAGCCCAACTTATCCTAGACCATCTTTATGGGCTTTCAGAAATTGGGCATGTAGAACAGAAAAGAAAAAGAAATATCTCATTAGGACACTTAGTTACATATATTTTGGAAAAGAAATACAATTTAGTGCATCCTGATGATGAATATGAAGAGCCGATCTACTACAATGATGCTTCTTTCAGAGCAATTTTCAAGGAGGAAAAAGGAAAAGTACATGCCAGTGCTTCTGAAGAAGAAGAAGAAGGAGAGCAAACTTCTGCACCTCAATCAAATAATCAAAATTTGGTTGAGAAATATGATAGACTTGAGACTCATTTTGATCAAAGATTTGATCAAATTGATGCTCAACTTCTACAGCAGCAACAGGACATTGGTAGTATCAAAAATGAAGTTCATGAAATCAATACCAATGTTATGTTGATGACTTCCTATTTCAACCTATTTTGTGGCATTCCTCCTCCTCCTCCAGAAGAATAGAGAATGAGTGATGATTTTCTTTATGTTTGTTGTATTTGTGTTTGTATTAGTGTTTGTTCTAGTGTTTGTTTTAGTTGTGTTTGTTTATGTTAAGTTTTAAAAGTTTAGTGTATTTTTTTTGTTTTTGTATTGATATTATGAAATGATCTTGTAATCTTTTTCATCAATATCAATATATGTTGTAGTTGATTTAAATTTCGATTGTTTTTGAAATGTGTTTAGTTTTTATGAATTTCATTAGTCTTTTTAATCTTAATTGTGCTTAAATTAAATTGTAATTTAAGATTAATTTCATTAGAAAATCTAATCTTTCTAAATTTAAAATTTATTTATAACTTGTTATAATTAGAATTTTTAATTTCATGTCTATTCATTTAGACTACATAAAAATTAATATTATTATTGCAATTTAGATGTGTTCTTATTTTATATTTCTTTGCTCAAGTGATATTTATGTACTTAAAAAAATTTGAAATTTTAGATTATTGATATTGGAAAGAATTGGTTTCAATTACTCTTAAAAAATTGTACAAAGAGTACAAAAATCAAAAGGAATGCGCAAAGGTTCGCAAATGTGAAAAAGAGGCACAAAATAAACCCAATGTAAAAAGATGCACAAAAATGTGCCAAAAATTTGAAAAAGATGCGCAAAGCGCCACATGTGGTAATTATCTTCTTTCCAAATTCTTTCAATCTCTTAATTCAAATTGATCTTATGTTCATTTATATTCTATTGAAATTTGAAATATAGGAATTTTTTATTCATCTCTCTTGTAATAATTTTCTATATTCAAATGTCTAAATTGAATCATGTCTTTAATAAATTCTTCTTACTTACAATGTTATATCACTTCTTAAATTCTATGAATTTCTATGATTTACCTAATGTTATTAGTTTTAGATTGCATACCTTATGTCAATCACTATTTAGATTAAATTTTCAAATGAATTTCATATAATTACTTACATTTCTTGTCTATTTCTTCTTCACTTTTTGTTGTTGTTAAAAAGGGGGAGAAATTATTGTGTTTGTATGCTTGTCTTTGTGTATGCTTGTATTTTGATTTTGTGTCTTTTGGGATTTTGTGTCTTTTGGCTTGTAGTCTTGTCTTTTTTTTTAATTTTAGTTAAAAATTTATGAAAAATTAAAAAAAAATATTGTGTTCTTTGGTTCAAAATGCCTCCTTATTTTCATGTATTCATCAATTCATGGGGAGTTTAGGAGATTTGTTTAAATTGAAATCATACAAATAATAATTGTTTTGCCATCATCAAAAAGGGGGAGATTGTTAAGATAGTTGCTATTTGCATGCTTTACATTTTTACAACTTATATAGTTTTGATGATTCCAAACATTATTGTTCAAATGTGTAGTTATCTCCTAACAATTTTAGAAGATTTGTATTTGCTCTTGTGTGTACTAACATTTCAGGAAAATCGAACTCCAGACTATGAAGACTTCAAATTAAATTTAACATGAGATACTTTGTGAATTTGAAGCTTGTACTTTTCTTTGAATTAAATTTGAAAGGGAGTGATTGTAGTTGAGTGAATAAAAACATACACACACACATAAGGAGATCATATAAAATTTATACTGATCGTACGGGACGATATCAAATCGTACGGGACGATCAGACAGTTATCTCCTATTGAGCACATGGAACGAATAAGAACTGGCTTTAAAAATGTTTCTAAGTCCTATTCATCCAGGACGAAATTAAATATCATCTAGGACGATTTGTCCTCTATAAAATTTTCGTCCAGACAAAATTAAATTATCGTACATGACGATTTGTCCTATATAAGATTTTTGTCCAGACGAAATTAAATTATCGTACATGACGATTTGCTCTCTGTAAGATTTTCGTCCAGACGAAATTAAATATCGTCCAGGACGATCTGTTCTCTGTAAAAATTTCATCCGGACGAACCAATTTTCGTCCAGACGATACAACTGACTTAGAACGGTTTTCAGCAGTTTCTAGAACCGACCTAGTAATAACCGTTCGTACCGGACGAACTTAGTTCGTACGGAACGATCAGCGTGTACGAAGACATTTCATACACATATACAAATAGGGTCATTTCAAAGCGTTTAAGTAAAATCGTCCAGGACGATCCACGATCGTACGGGACGATCCACTGCAACAGAATTGAAAACTTACAGCTTTTGGGCTGTTTTTCTTGTCTTTTGTATAAATAGTCCAAATTAGACTGCCACCACATCTTTTTGTCATTTGATATTCGTGCCTCTTGAGAGAATAACCAAGTAGAGAGTGTGAGAGTGCATTCAAAGGAGGATTCCTACCACTGGAGCATGAAGGATTCACTTGGAGTTCAAAGGTAAGAATCTCTACTTGTGAATTGGGATTACTTCACTCTTTTCTTTCTTCCTTCTAGATTTCTTGTGAGAAGATCTGTCAAGGAGATCCGGTTCGCTGCTAACACTTGGAGAGTGTGAACAGCCGAAGGGTTTGCTGCCTACACTTAGAGAGTGTGAACAGCCGAAGGGTTCGCTGCCTACACTTAGAGAGTGTGAACAGCCGAAGGGTTCGCTGCCTACACTTGAAGAGTGTGAACAGCTGAAGGGTTCTCTGCCCACACTAGGAGAGTGTGAAAGGACGGAAGGTTCTCTGCCAACACTGGGGATTGTGTAAAAGGACGATGGTTCTCTGCCGCACCGGGTAGTGGTGAAAAGAGTGTTTGTAAAGGCTTCTCCGCCTTGCTGTGGGTGCAAAAGGAGAGTCACTATTAGTATTAGTGCAATACTCAGAGGGTGCCTCTGGGGAGTGGATGTAGGTCTGGTTTAGACCGAACCACTATAAATCTGGTGTCATTTACTTTACTGTTTTTACTTTTCCGCATTTTATTTTTTATTTTAAAAACTCTGTGGTTGAAAAACGTTTTCTACAAAAACTTAAAAGAAAATTTTCATTTCGGTTCAACATAAAATTAAAGAGAGTTTAAAATTTTTTAAACTACCAATTCACCCCCCCTCTTGGTAGCCTTGGGACATTAATTTAGGTTTAACAATCTATTTACTAGACTCAACACTACGTATGCCTTCCAGAGTATGAAATAGATACGTACAAGTTTGTCCTGACTAACTTATGATTTTTTTTGAACTATTTGTACTGTATAATCTTAGATTTGTATAGACGATGTCTAGAGTATGAAATGGTTGCATATCTTTTCATCTATACGAATATGTAAATTTTTTGAACTATTCATATTGTATGATCATAGGATTGTACATATGACTTTCAGAGTACAAAATGGTTGAGGCTATTTTCGTACCAAATAAAAGATGATTTGATTAAAATAGATCGTATTTTATGATATGGATTTTATATAGTACATTATTTAGAGTACGAAATCATTTTAAATTGAATTGTACCAGATAAATCTATTCAATTTTGGATTGATAATACTATACAATGTCAGTTTATATCCATGTTATTCAGAGTATGAAATCGTTTCATACTGAATCATATAGAACAAATATGTTCAATTTTGAACTGATTGTATTGTATGATGTTAGTTCAAGCTTAAGTTATTTAGAGTATGAAATTAGTTCGTACTAGATCTTATGAGCAAATTTTGAATTGTTTATACTGTACGATCATGGACCTTCAAATTGAAAATTATTAGTTTTCTGAACGATTTTTCGTGTCTTTCATATATAAGGTCCAATAAACTAACTATGGAAAAATCCTTCTTTGTATTTTCTTTGAGAGTAAGTGTGAGAGTGATTTGGGAGAGTGTTTGAGAGAGAGTTATTGTAAGTGGATAGTGTGAAGGGTTCACAGGGTTACTCAAAGGTGAGAATCTCTTTGTAATTTTGGCAAATCTCTTCCTTACTTCTTTGAAGATGCTCGAGAGAAGTTCTTTAAAAAAGATATAGTTCTCTGCTGAGACTTAGAGGGTGTGAAAGGATGACAATACTCTGCCGACACTTGGAGGGTGTGAAAGGATGACGGTACTCTACCGACACTTGGTGTTGAAACTTGTTAAATATTGGTTAGGTTGTTAAACATAAGCTTTTGTCCCAACGGTTAACATAGAGGGGGGTGAATTGGTAATTTAAAAAATTCTCCTCTTAATTTAAATTTTAAAGTTTAAAATAGATGAATTTTATTTTTATTTTAAAAACTATTTTTTAACCATAGATAATAGCAAAACAAAAAAATAAAAAGTAGTAGAAAATAAAAGACATAAGATTTATAGTGGTTCGGTCAAACACGACCAACAACCACTCCCTGAAGTCTCCTACTTTAGGTATTGCACTGTTACAACTAGTGTCTCTCTTTTTTCCCCCACAGCAAGGTGGAGAAGCCTTCATAAAAACTCTCTTCTACCACTACCCGGTGCGGCAGAGAACCATCTTCCTTTTACACCCTTCAAGTTTAGGCAGAGTACTGTCATCCTTTTACACTCTTCAAGTGTAGGCAGAGAACCTTCATCCTTTTATACTCTCCAGCTATAGACAAAGTACCTTCATCCTTTTACACCCTGTAAGTGTAGGCAGAGTACCATCATCCTTTTATACTCTCCAAGTGTAGGCAGGTACCTTCTGCTGTTCACACTCTCCACGTTTAGGTAGAGTACCTTTCGCTGTTCACACTCCTCGAGTGTCGGCAGAGAATCAGATCTTCTTGAAAGATCTTCTCACGAGAAATCTAGAAGAATAAGAGAAAAGAGTGAAGTAATCATAAATTACAAATAGAGATTCTTACCTTTGAGTAATCAAGTGAACCCTTCACGCTCCAGTAGTAAGAAATCTCCTTCAAACACTCTCTCTCACTCTCTCCTTCAAATTCCCTTTAGTATGCACGAAGACCAAATAACAAAAAGATTGTATGACAGTCTTAAGTGGACTTTTTATAGAAAAGACACAAAAAAATACCCAAAAACTGCAATTTTCAATTTTTGACCGTTCATGATCATCTCGTACGATCAAAATTTGTACGTACGAACAGTATAAAAACTGTTGCATACAAACTCAACGTAAATTGGTACGAATTGCCTTCGTATCCAATCATCATCCCGTGCAAACATGGTTCATCCTATACAAACAATTATTCCCAAAGTTCATTAGTACGAAAATACAGGATGGACTACAAGTTTATAGAACATAGGAGTTTATCCTGGGACGAATGGGTAAAATCATCTGGATGAATAGTTCAAATGATAAATCCCGAGGACATCATCTTGGGACAAATGGGTAAAATAGTTTGGACGAATAGTTCAAATGACAACTCCAAAGGACATCTACATCGTCCTGAGACGAATGGGTAAAATCGTCTGGACAAATAGTTTAAATGACAAATCTAGAGGACATCATCCTGGGACGAATGTATAAATTGTCTGGATGAATAGTTTAAATGACAAATCCAGAGAACATCATTCTGGGATGAATGAGTAAAATTATCTGAACGAATAGCTTAAATAATAAATACAGAGGATATCATCCTAGGACGAATGGGTAAAATCGTATGGACAATCTATACTTCGAAAAAATTTTGGCATCTCTATTTGTTCCATTGCTCATTTGCGAGTTTAACTGACCAGATCGTCCCGTACGAACCTGGTTCGTACTGTACTATTAGTTTTAAAAATTATGAATTTTAAAGCTCTCCCCCTGATGTGTGTGTGTGTATGTCTGTGCTAAGTTACTCAATTACAATCACATTCTCTCAGACTCAAATAAAATGAAAAAATACAGACTCTAATTTTACAAAACATTCTAAGCAGATCTTGATTTAAAGTCTTCAATAATCTAGAGTATGATTTCCCTGAAATGTTAGTACACATAAGAGCAAAAACAAATATTCCAAAATGTTTTAGGAGAAAATAATAATCAAAATAATAATATTTGGAATCATCAAAACATACAAGTTGTAAGAGTGTAAAATATGCGAAGCTTAGTAGCAACTCTCTTAACAATTTCCCCCTTTTTGATGATGGAAAAATAATTATTATTTGTGTAAATTTGAAAGTCCTAAGTTTCTCCTAAACTCCCCATGAATGAATAAGCATCTGAGAATAAGGGGCATTTATTTTGAATAAATAAAAATTTTTAATTTTAAAGCTTTTCAACACACAAAAATAATCACACAAAAAATGACACTGAAACGTGAAAATAAATACAAAAAAAAATTAAAAAAAAAAACACTAACAAAACATACATAGACATGAACAACATAATCAAATGTCAAACAATATTTTACAATCAAAGGTCAAACAATATTTCTCTCCCTTATGGACAACAGCAAAAAGAGAAGAAGAAACAAACTAACACAGAAATGCAAGAAGTCATATGAGAAGCCATTGATAATTAATCATGAAAGAGATTGAATTATATTTACAATAAAAAAAATAAATGTCATTAGAAAAAAGAAGGATTCATATGATTTAAGTATAAATATAACATAGATAAGAAAAAAATATCAAGGACACGAATCAATTTAGACAATGGATAAGCAAAATTATTGCAAAGTAGATGATATGAAAATTTATGTATTTTAAATTTCAATAAAAAATAAAATTGAACAGAAGATTCATTTGAATTTAAAATTAAAAGACAGAGGAAATAATATATACTTTTCAATATTTGTGGCATACTTTGTGCATCTTTTGTATTTGTGGGCTAATTTTGTGTCTCTTTACCAATTTGTGAATCATTATGCATTCTTTTGATTTTTGTACATTTATACATTTTTCAAGTTTTTAATTGATCTTTCTAAAATCGATAATTTCAAATTTCAAATTTCTCTAAGTACAAAAATATTTATATAAAAAAGAGAAATAAAAATAAAAATATATCAAACTTGTAATAATAATATTAAATTATGTTAGTCTAACAAGAGACATGAGTTTAATAGCCATAACTTGATCAAGTTATAACACAACTTAAATTTTTGAAAAATCAGATTTTCTAATGAATTTAATTTTTTATTGTATTTCAAAGTATACCACTTGTTAGATCAATTTGTCAGGATAATCATATAGGCTAACAAACATTTCTAAAAGAGATCAAAAATAACTAAAATAAGACGGATTAATTTTTATTGATATCATGGTGAATGATAATACATTGAGCAAGATAGATATCAATACACACAAATTTCATAAAAACATAAAACATGAAGACATAAAAACTAACAACACATCACATCACATCACCAATGGTAGAGAGAATCATAAAAGAAGTACATTCATTATTCTTAGGGGCCCTGATCTGAAGGAGGTGGTTCATTGAATAAATTAAAATAGTTATTCATCATAGCTATATTCGTGTTGACTGATTCAAATTAACCTCTTACCCAGCCATATCCTACTGATATTGATAGTCCTGCTGCTGAAGATGAGTTTTAATTTGATAAAGTGGCTCTCAAGACGATCAAAGTGCTGGACCATCTCCTGAAAGTTTTATCTACCAGCAGTTGCAGGTGGATGTGTATTCCTTTCTTCCTCAGAGTCATCACTTTTTAAATGTTCATCTTTATTAAAAATTGCTCGGAATGATCCATCATTATAGTAGATAGGCACTTCTAGAACAGGATGAATTAGTTCATACTTCTTTTCAAGAATATAGGTAACAAGATATCCTAAGGCTATATTCTTCTTTCTCTTATGGGAGACATGACCAATCTCAGAAAGTCCATACATGTAGTCAATGATTAGTTGGGCTTCGTCTATTGGTTGGCTAGTCATAATCAGATATGTTACAGTGGAAAAAAGAGTAGTAATATTTACTCGATCACCAGCTTTAGGAATAATGGAAGTACGAAGAATATGCTGGACGATTCGGGCATTTCAGTTAAGAGTGGACACCTTAGGCACATGACCTACCTCTCTAATCCCTCTAATAACATGATTTATCACAATCCAGTCGAAGTTAGAGGAAGAGGTCAAGGTATGGGCTCTAATCCCTTGAGTCCTTAAATTTAAAAATATCCCCAAATCCTCCTTTCTTTTTTCTACCCTCTTTTTCAAGACATAGGATCTAATCACACTCTGGTCAATATTAAACGTCATGTTTACAAGGAAATAGTGGAATGTTTCCTTGTTGTAGAAATGGATTAGGGTCAAAATAAAGGAAAACTAGGTAGAAGTAAAAAAGGTGCATTACTTTAAAGGTAAGTAGCTCCTGGAGAAGAACTCTAGTAGGGGTGATTTTAGTGAATACGAACTTAGGAAAAACTCTTCATTTTCTTTGGATAGGAAATTTTTTTCAAGATTTCTAGAGGAAGGTCCCCTAGTCAGTTCCTTAGCAACTCTAGTCCTTTTGCTTAAGCTTGCTATTTGACAGATTTGGAAAGATGAGAGGATTTGAAAGGTTTTTGAAGTGTATGAAAATAGAGTTCTAAACCCTTCTATTTAAAGGAAAAATTAAACTATCGTACATACAAAATTGGTTTTATCCTGTACGATATAAGGTTCGTACGTACGAAATAAAATTTTGTATGTACGAATTGATCAGTCTAAAATGAAATGGCTTTTCATAATCATGCAAGTTATGATGTATCCTTTCATATTAACTTTTGACCAAACGATTGTACAGATGAATAGATGTTTGTCCGGGACGATCAGATATTTAAGATCATTTTTATGATGATTTGAAATGTCCCCCACTAAAAAATGCCACGTATTCATATGTACGAACTAAAAGTTCGTATGTACAATCAGAAATAAAGATACTATTATGACCGTATAACTGTCAATATGCATACATATAAATGAATGCACATCGTCTAGACAATCTGTTGATCGTACAGACGAACGGTAATAAAAATTGAAAAACTGCATGCAGACTGTTCAACTCAACGATTGATACGCTACATGATTCGTCCAGTATGAAAATATTTCATACAGACGAATGTCACACTTAGAAACTTTCAAATGATTACTCTAAATCATGAATTTTGAATGTGAAAATATTTTTGAAAACACCAAAAAAATAAATAAAAATAACAAAAGCAAACATGCACAAAAACTGAAAAACACACAAGGAAAATCATAAAACCAAAAAGCACACTTACAAAAACACATATCAATGTTGTAGAAACCTTTATTTAAGCATTCAAATCAATCAACCCAAGCCTTGTTCTTAATATATTGAAAGTATCAAAGGCTAGTGGTTTTGTAAAAATGTCTGCAAGTTGATTTTTAGTTGAAATATGATTGAGTTCAATTTCTCCTTTAGATACATGATCCCTTATGAAATGATGCCTGATATTAATATGTTTGATTCTTGAATGTTGAATAGGATTTTTAGAAATGCAAATGGCACTAATATTACCACAATAAATGGGAATTGTGCCAATTGTTAATCCTAAATCAATCAACTATTATTTCAACCAAAGTACTTGTGCCACACAACTTCCTAAGGCAAAGTATTCAGCTTCAATAGTAGATAGGGCTATGAAATTCTTTTTTCTACTAGACCAAGAGACTAAAGAATTTCTAATAAATTGACATGTTCTAGAAGTACTCTTTCTATCAACCTTACAACCTGTAAAGTCTGAATTTGAATATCCAATTATTTCAAATGAAGAGTTAAACTTATGATACCAAATTCTGAAGTTCTGAGTTCCCAAGAGGTATCTCAAAATTCTTTTCACTACTATCAAATGTGATTCTTTTGGATCTGATTGAAATCTAGCACACAAACAAATACTAAACATAATATTGGGTCTACTAGCTCTCAAGTAAAGTAAAGATCTAATAATTCTCTAAATTTCTTTTGATCAACAGATTTTTCCTTAGGGTCATTATCCAACTGAATTGAGGAACTCATAGGTGTACTAACAGGTTTAACATTATCCATTTCATACTTTTTGAGGATGTCCTTAACATACTTCGATTGACTAAGAAATATACCCTCCTCATTTTGCTTAATGCTAAAGTCTAGAAAGTAACTCAAATCTCCCATTAGACTCATCTCAAATTCACTACTCATTATTTTAGAAAAATCATCACAAAGATTTTTATTTGTAGATCCAAAGATGATATCGTCAACATAAATTTATACAATGAGTATATCCTCTCCCAATTTCTTCAAAAAGAGAGTTATGTCCACTCTTCCTTTTTTTAAAAGATCTCTCAAGTAGGAAGGTGCTCAATCTCTTATACCAAGCCCTAGGTACATGTTTTAATCCGTATAATTCCTTTTTCAATTTGAAAATATGATTTGGATGTTTTGAATTTTCAAAGCCTAGTGGTTGATTCACATAAACATCCTCTTGAATCACCCCATTTAAGAAGGAACTTTTAACATCCATTTGATACAATTTAAATTCTCTAAAACATGCAAAGGCTAAAAAAATCCTAATTACTTCAATCTAGCTAGTAGGGCAAAAGTCTTCTCAAAATCAATTCCTTCAATCTGATTAAACCATTTAGCCACCAATCTAGCCTTATTTCTAATGACTACTCCTGAGTCATTCATTTTGTTCTTAAAGACCCACTTAGTTCCTACTACACTTTGATCCTTTGACCTTTTAGTTAATTCCCAAACTTCATTTCTTATAAATTGATTTAATTCTTCTTGCATAGCTAATATCCAAAATTCATCCAAAAGTGCTTGATCAATATTTATGGGTTCTATCATTGAAATAAAGGCTAAATGATTGACTTCTTTATTCAGTCCACACTTAATCCTAACACCCTCACTACGTTCACCTGTAATTTATTCTTTTGAGTGGTTTTTAGAAAATCTTAAATCTCTAGGCAAAGAATTTTCTATCTCCAAATTTTCATCCAAATTTTTTTCTCAATCTTTTGGGAGTCGATTTCTATCTCATCCTCTTCAACAATCGGCTCTTCCAAAATTTTAGATTCATCAAATATAATATGTTTTGTCTCTTCAATTATCAAAGTTCTTTTATTGAATACTCTATAAGATTTTTCAACACTAGAGTATCCTAAGAAAATTCCTTCATCTGATTTTGGATTAAATTTTCCTAAGAAAGATTTTCCATTATTATGTATGAATACCTTACATCCAAAAATATACAAATGTGACAAATTAGGTGTTCTCCCCTTAAGTAACTCATAGGGTGTTTTATTCAAGTTTGATCTGACATTCACCCTATTCAGAACATAACATGACGTGCTAACCGCCTCAGCCCAAAAATATTTAAGAAGTGAATATTCTTCCAACATGGCTCAAGCAACTTCTAATAATGTTTTGTTTTTTCTTTAGACTATCCCATTCTGCTTAGGGGTTCTAGGTGCAGAAAATTGTGATCAATCTCTTTCTCCTTATAAAAATCTTCAAATTTTTCATTTTCAAATTATCCTCCATGATCACTTTGAATTGTTAAGATCTCACATCCTAGTTTCTTCTGAATCCAAGTCAAAAAATTTATAAACTCTTCAAATGATTCACTCTTATAATATAAAAATCTAACCCATGTGAATCTAGAAAAATCATCCACAATCACAAATCTTTATACCTTTCCTCCTAGACTTATAGTTCCAACTGGTGCAAAAAGATTCATATGCAAAATCTCAAATCGTTTACTAGTTCTAAGATCCTTATTAGACTGAAAAGAGTACTTCACCTATTTTCCTAATTGACATGCATTACAAAGGTGATCCTTAGTAAAGTTTAGTTTTGGTATACCTCTCACTAAGTTCTTTTGGGTAATCCTCCTAAGATTTTTCATGCTAGAGTGACAAAATCTCCTATGTCATAGTCATGACTCATCATAAATAGTTTTTAAATAAAATGTAGTAGGAGTTTTGATATAATTCAAATCTAGCATATAAACATTATTTACCCGTATACCATGCAAAACATCATTACCATTCAGGCTTAATATGCAGCTAGAAGGGAAAAATTTAACATAATATCCTTTATGACATAGTTGACTAATACTCAGAAGATTATGTTTTAAGCCTTCCACTAACAAAACATTTTCTATAAAAAAGTTTTTCAAGTTCCCTATCATACCTGATCATACCACCTTTCTTGCGGTGTTATCTCCAAGTGTAACCTTGCCTCCACTCCTGGCTTCCAGCAATATGAATTATGTAGTATCTCCAGTCATATGCTTTGAGCAACATTGTCCATGTATCATTTGATCTCATGAGGCCTCGTATGAGAGCGATCCTGTAAAATCATCAAATGTTAGACCTGGGAACCCAAATAAGTTTGCGTTCTCCTTTTGGCAATTTTAAAATAGATACATGTATGATATGTCTAAGTTTATACATCTTCGATTTCCAAATCAAATAAGTTTTTCTATCCAATGTACAGGTGTGTGATATATGTCTAAATAATTCACAATTATAACATTTGACTCCAGAAAATGGGTTTCTTAATCTTCTATAATTATTCTGTCTATTCCTGGATTGTACAAATTTTGGATACAAAATAGGATTCATGAAATCTTCAAATCTTGGGGGTATCCTATTTTTCTCGAAAGCTTTTATCTTCAATTTGAAAAAAAGTATTCATATCTTCCAATATATGATTTGTATAATCCATTCGATTTTTTTGCTCTCTGATTCATCCTTAAGATCTTTAAACTCTTTTTCCAATTTTGTATAGAATGATTTTAAATTTTCATTAGACTTATTCAAATCATCGAACTCATCAAGTAATTTCATGTGGTTGTTATCAATTAATGCATGATCTTTCCTAAAAATCTCATGTTCTCTATATAGTTTTTGTAACTCTAAGTTCAAGTTAGCATGCATTTTTTTTAACTTCATATATGCATCATGTATGCATTCAGAGACTTCTAAAAGTTTATTGTAAGTCAAGTCACATACTTTTTCTTGATTTGACTTATTAAGATTATCGACCATCAAGCACAGATTGGTAACTTACTCTTCCTTTTCAATCTCTGAGGAGTTTGAAGCTGAGTCCGCCCAAAAAGATCTTTGGAATTTCTTCATGCCCTTCTTCACAATTGGTTTCTCCTCTACCCTCTCGTTACTATGAGTGGATTTGAGTTTTGGGCAGTCTGACTTAATGTGTCTAGGTTTCCTGCACTCAATACAAATTACATCATTAGAAACCTTGACATTCCTATTGAACTTACCTCAATTCCATTACTAGCATCTCTTTTGCTTCCTCTTTAGAAAGCTTCTGAACTGTCTAGTCATCAAAGCGATGTCGTCCTCATCCTCAGGTATAGATAGATCACTCTCCGACTCCTCCACCTTCAGTGCAATATTCTTTTCCTTTCGTGGCTCTCATACATCGATCTTTCGTTGACTTACTTCTTGCTCATAAGCAATTAGTGATCCAAGAAGATTATCAATAGAGTAAACATTTAAATCTTTAGACTCTATAATTGTAATTATCTTAGCATCATAAGTAGTAGTCAAACAATGAAGTATCTTATTAACCATTTTAGAGTTTGTTAGTTCCCTACCCAATGCATGTAAATAGGTGACTATTTGTGTGAATCTTGTGTACATGTCAGAAACGGATTCATTTGATTTCATCCAAAATAGTTCATAGTCATGCAACAAGATATTAAGTCTGAATTATTTAACTTCATTAGTCCCTTCATATGTTATACAAAGTCTATCCCATATGTCCTTTCAACTTTTACAAGTAGAAACCCATATATAATCTTCAGATTTAAGAGCACAAAAGAAACTGTTCAAATATTTAGTATTAAGTAGTGCTAGTTCACATTGTTCTATAGTCCAGTTTGCAAAGGAAATTTCAACTATAACTCCGTCAACTAATCTTGTTGGTTTTGTATACCCTTCTTAAACTAAGATCCACAAACGGTAGTCTAATGACAGTAAAAATGTTGATATGCATATTTTTCAAAAATTGAAAGGAATATTGTCAAATAAGGGAGGTCTAGTTATAGAGTAACCTTCAGGTGTGTTTCGATTTCCAAATGTAGCCATGGTCGTTAAGCAAAAAGTAGTCTAAACTTATAAATTTGAAACTAAGCTATGATACCACTTGTTAAATTTATTAAATACGAATTAGGTTGTTAGACCTAAGCTTTGTTCCAACAACTAACCAAGAGGGAGGGGTGGGGGGTGAATTGGTAATTTTAAAAGTTCTCCTCTTAATTTAAATTTGAAACTTTAAAATTGATGGATTTTTTTATACTATTTTTCAACCACAGATAATCGCAAGACAAAAAATAAAAAACAGTGGAAAATAAAAGACACAAGATTTATAGCGGTTTGGTCAAACACGACCTACATCCACTCCCTGAAGTCTTTTACTTCAGGTATTGCACTATTACCACTAGTTTCTCTCCTTTTTCCCCCACAGCAAGGTGGAGAAGCCTTCACAAAACTCTCTTCCATCACTACCCAGTGCGGTAGAGAACCGTTGTCCTTTTACACCCTCCAAGTCTAGGCAAAGTACCGTCATCCTTTTACACTCTCCAAGTGTAGGTAGAGAACCTTCATCCTTCTACACTCTCTAAGTGTAGGCAGAGTACCTTCATCCTTTTACACCCTCCAAGTATAGGCAGAGTACTGTCATCCTTTTACACTCCAAGTATAGGCAGAGTATCTTCTGTTGTTCACACTCTCCAAGAGTAGGCAGAGTACCTTCTACTGCTCACACTCTTCAAGTGTAGGTAGAGAACCTTTCGCTGTTCACACTCCTCAAGTGTCGGTACGTAGAGAATCAAATCTTTCTGAAAGATCTTCTTACAAGAAATGTAGAATGATAAGAGAAAAGAGTGAAGTAGTCACAAATTATAAATAGAGATCCTTACCTTTGAGTAACCAAGTGAACCCTTCACGCTCCAGTAGTAAGAAATCTCTTTCAAACACTCTCTCTCACTCTCTCCTTCAAAATCCCTTTAGTATGCACGAAGACCAAATGATAAAAAGATTGTATGACTATCTTAAGTGGACCTTTTATAGAAAAGACACGAAAAACTATCCAAAAACTGCAATTTTCAATTTTTGACTGTTCATGATCATCCCGTACGATCAAAATTCATACGTACTAATGGTATAAAATTTGTTGCGTACGAACTCAATGTAAATTGGTACGAACTGCCTTCATACCCGATCATCATCTAGTACGAACATGGTTCATCCAGTACAAACAGTTATTCCCAAAGTTTGTTGGTACAAAAATACAGGACGGACTACAAGTTTACAGAATAGAGGAGATCATCCTGGGATGAATGGGTAAAATCGTCTGGATGAATAGTTCAAATGACAAATTCACAGGACATCATCCTGGGATGAATGGATAAAATTATCTAGATGAATAGTTTAAACAAAAAATTAAGAGGACATCATCCTGGGATAAATGGGTAAAATCGATTGGACGAATAGTTTAAATGACAAATCCAGAGGACATCATCCTGAGACGAATGGGTAAAATCATCTGGATGAATAGTTTAAATGACAAATCTAGAAGACATCGTCCTAGGACGAATGAGTAAAATCGTTTGGACACATAGTTTAAATGAAAAATCCATAAGACCTCATCCTGGGACGAATAGGTAAAATCATCTAGATGATCCATACTTAGAAAATTTTTTGCCATCTCTGTTCATTCCATTGCTCGTTTTGGAGAATAACTGACCAGATCGTCCCGTACGAACCTGGTTTGTACTGTACGATCAGTTTTAAAAATTGTGGATTTTAAAGCTCTCCACCAGTGTGTGTGTGTGTGCTAAGTTACTCAATTATAATCACACTCTCTCAGACTCAAATAAAATAAAAAAATATAGACTCTAATTTTACAAAACATTTTAAGCAGATCTTAATTTGAAGTCTTCGATAATATGGAGTATGATTTTCTTGAAATGTTAGTACATACAAGAGCAAAAACAAATATTCCAAAATGTATTAGGAGAAATAATAATCAAAATAATAATATTTGGAATCATAAAAAATATACAAGTTACAAGAGTGTAAAACATGTAAAGCTAAGTAGCAACTCTCTCAACACTTAGAGGGTGTGAAATTATAATGATACTCTACCACACCGAGATTGGCAGAAGAGAGGATAATTATAAAGGCTTCTCCGCCTTACTATAGGAGCAAAAGGATAGTCACTTTGGTAATAGTGCAATACTTGAAGAGGGAGCTTTCAAGGAGTGGATGTAGGTCTAGTTGAACCGAATGACTATAAATTTTTATATTCTTATTTTATTGTATTCTTACTATTTTGCACATTTAAATTTTGGTGATTGAAAAATTTTAAATTGATAAAAATTTTATTGTGAAAAAATTAGAAATCAATTTTCTATACAAAATATCCAAGAGATTTTTAAAATAACTAATTCACCCCCAAACTTGGTTAGCCTTAGGATAATTGAATTAGATCTAATAATCGATATAGAATTTTCACAATGTCAGTTTATACATACGACTGATAGAGTACAAAATTAATTTTTACAAGATCATACAATGAATTTTTTAACTATTCGTACATACGAAGTATAATTGTACTATATAATCCAAGTAAGTTCAACTTAAATTTTTTAGTTTTCTAGATAGTTTTTCTTGTCATTCATATATAAGTCCTAAAAACTGACTATCCTACTTCTTTTACAAATTTTCTCTTGGGAGTGATAGAGAGAGTTTTTTGGGAGAGTATTTGGGAGTGAGAAATGAGAGATCTTGCAAGTGAAAATTATGAAGGGTTCATAAGGTTGCCCAAAAGTGAGGATCTCTTTATATGTTCTTCAAATGTCTTCCCTACTTCTTTGAAGACTCTTGAGAGAAGATCTTTGAAGGAGATCTGGTACTCTGTCGTCACCAGGAGGATGAGAAAGGATGTTTGGTACTCTGCCGTAATCAAGAGGGTGAGAAAGGATGTTGGAACTCTACCATCACTTGGAGGATGAGAAAGGACATTGTTACTTTGATATCACTAGGAGGGTGAAAAAGGATGTCGGTACTCTACTGCATCGGGGTTTGGTGAAAGAGAGGTTATTGTAAGGGATTGTCCGCCTTGTAGTGAGAGCAAAAGGAGAGTCACTTTGGTATAATGCAATACCTGAAGGAGTCTTTAGAGAGTGGACGTAGGTCTAGTTGGTCCGAACCACTATAAAATTTGGTATTTTTCTGTCTTTATTTTTACTCCATTTTTATTTTCTACACATTTACTTTTAGTGGTTGAAAAATTATTTTGGAAAAAATTATCATTCTGCAAAAAAATCTTAAATTGATTTTCTAAATTACAAAGAGATTTTTAAATTATCAATTCGCCTCCCTTCTTGGAGGTTAAGAGGCAATGCGAAGATAAGCATAGGTAGTTCACCATCATTTGCTAATTCCATAGCTCACTATAACCATCAACTTTATAATGAATGAACATGCCTATGGCTAATATTGGGTTTTAGTTAATTACTTAACTATTTCTTGTTATGTTTATTAGTATAGTACCTTCATCTAGTAGAGATAAAGAAAATTGATGTTGAATTCAAGCTCTGGCATTACTTCAATGAGCCTAGTATTTTATTGACATTTTCATATTGTGAAATCAACTTTAATTCTAACCTTTATGATTGCTAGGGGCGGTGAGGGGAAGCTTAAGGAGGTTTGTGATTTGAGAGGAAATAATCAAACTCATGGAAAAGGGGTTCTTTATAAGACAAGTTAGGTTTTTTTCCCTCTAATGTAGGCGTAGCCAAGGAATTTCATAAAGAAACAGTCTTGCAATGTAGTGGAGTGGGTTTGTATGATCTATTTGCTAGCTATAGATGGAGCACTCCATAAAATATCCTTAAAAAGTTGACATGACCCTTAACCTTTATCAAACCTCTATACAATTCAGTTTAAGCTTAATATGGAGAATATGGATTGGTTCATGGAAGCCTTAGCTAAGATCTTACGAGCTAAGAATGAGCAAATGCTAGTTAGATTAGCCATTACTAAAAAAAATGCTCGAGTTGAATCAATTCATGAGTTTTCACTTGGTTAAATTTTCCCTTGGGTAAGTACCAAGTTCTTACATATGATAGGTTTAGTCTATCCTAATTTAAATTTAATTGGGTTTGGTTTGTGAGAGATGACTCAAAAGATTCTGATAGGGCTATATTAGGTTAACCTAATTTAACTTGGGTAATATGGCAATCTAATTTAATCATTTTCTTAAACTCATTAGCTAAAGGGAAACACCTAGGTTTAAGTTAGGACTGAGTTAAGCATAGGGCTACATTAATTGGAATTCTTATGGATTTGAATATCTATTAAAATTCTTAAGGCTTTAACTAAGTTTTGATGCTATTCAATTTATGTTCAATTGGATTGAGGTCTCTAACCAGAGTTAACTAAGTTTTTTCCTAGGCATAAAAACTTATAAGATCAATGTGGAAAACATTAATAGCTAGGTTTAGATTTTAAACATTAGTTTGGTTTTAAACTAATTGGGTTTTGATTCCATTGGGTTGACCACTAAGCTTAGTATAGTAACAATATCCTTGGGCAATTTATGGCCTTATAGTGTTAGATAATTAACTATTTTACCTATTCATTTGACGAATTAGACCCCAAAGGGTCATTAAATTAAGATTGAGCTCATAGTATTGGGCTTAATTTTATTTTAATTCAATGGGTTCAATTAGCCCAAGGAACCTAAGGAGCTAAGGGGACTTAAAATTAAATGAAGCTTGACTTTAGGTTAGCTGAATTAAGGCTAAAAGGGTTCATCGCCCATTTAAACTAATAGAATAGGCTTTCTATTAACATATGGCTAAATTAATTACTAAGCCAAGCTACTAGAAAGTAAGAGTATAGTCTTAGTTCTATGGCATCTTGGAACTTAAAGGTTCTAACCAAAGGCAATTTGAAGGCTTAAGGTTTGTGTTTGGTCTATCGTTGTCTAGGTTGGGTTATTCTAAGAATTAGATTATAGAAAAAGGATACTTTAATTTGCATCTTGACTGATTTAGATTAGATTTTGGTTAAACTAATTTTTAGAGAGTTTCTATCTAATGGCTTTTGTAGGTCTCACTAGATTAAGATGGGTCTCAGTTCATCACTTGGGGTTCATTGAAACAAGTGATGGGATCATGACTTTGTATTGGGGTCTAAATAAACTTGAAGTCCCATAAGTCTAGGTATCCAATAAGAATAATAGTAGGATTAGTTAGAGGTTAATATGATATACCATTAAACTAAGGAGAATGGAGCATAGGCTAGGTATACAATTGCAACAACCTTGTTAACCTTATTACAATAATAAGATCAACATATATCATATTGAGTCTCCCAAGGAATGAACAAATTAGTGGCAAGGAGCCCTATGCTCTTCCTTTTGTTAAAACTCAATGTGAATGGGTGAGTTAATAATAAGAACTTCCTTGTAATCCTCTTTATCCTCACCTATCTTTGCGGAATAATTTATACCTTTAATTATCATTCTCAAGCTATAAAAAAGTAATGGATACAATCACTTAGTGCATCTTATTTCTGCATCAACCTAAGTTGATTATTCTCTAATGTCACTAGTTATTATTCAACTCCATAACAACTACAACAAGTTACTTAAATTGATTGGAGTAGTGCATAGAATGACTAGCAATTGATTATTCTTTAGTCCATCTTGTTCCTTATCATCAACGTGATTGTCATACAAATTGGCAAATTATGTGGTGTTCATCATTTTCTACACACCTTTAACTAGAAGATGTTGAGATGGAGTATATAATAATGTATTTATAAAAAATATCTTCATTGACTTTATAGACCAATATAGAGTCAAAATTTTTTTAAGAAAATAATTCAAATAAACTTGAAATTAATTTATAATAAAAAATAACATAAACTAACACTTTAAAAAGAATACTTTGCATGTAATATATATTTCATTTATTGAATTTGGCAAAAAAATCTTTGCTCGAAACACTTTTTTGGTCTTTAACCTCAAGATCCTTCTTTTTCCCTCTCCAACGTAATCTACATATTTTCTCTCTAATTTTGGGATTTCTTCACAATCCTACTATTACAAAACTATGGTATATCGAGTGATTGTGTATTAGGCTAGGGTATTCTTCTTCATAACAATGGCTTTATGGTGCATCATATTCTTATTTAACACTTTTAAAGTTCTCTCTCATGACAGCCTACCCCATGTATATCTAAAAAATGCTTTCTCATCTCCAGCCAATGTAAGCATCCTAGTAAAATAACCTCTGCTCATCTAATTAATATCATCCATACATGAAATTCTCCAAAATCCTATTCATTGATGAGTGTAAATTCAACTACTCCAAATCTAGTGCTCTTCTCTCAAATGTTGAACACAAGAGATTATCCTTCATTCTCCTCATTGTTTACCATCCTCAATAGTAGTTGATGAATAATGGCTTTATTGAGCTATAGCTAAAGAGCTTTGAAAAGTTGCATAAAGGGGATTCCTCCACGCTCTCCAAAAGATCAAATGCCTCAAACTACCTAATATTTTTATCCATTATACCCTTAACTCAACATGTGACTTGAGAAATGTAACACTTCTCTATATACATGTTTAGAATAGTCATCTATATACATAGCAAAGTTGCTTAAATAAATCAATTCAAAAGATGACAATGACGACAAAAAAATTGGATTTGAACCATGCTTAAACCATATTAAAATCATGCTCATATCTTAGTCAAATCTTAATCAAACCATGCTTGAATTATTCCTCAATCATATTTAAATAGTGCTAAAGCCATGCTTGAAACTTGATTGAAACTTATTCAAACTTTTCATCAAAATTTTGCTTGAATTATGTTTGAAGTTTAAATAATGTTTGAGCAATGTTATTTGAATATATTCAAAAGAGGTTTGAGGGTGGTTCCATTAAAATTTGAACAATGTTTGATCAATGTTTAAGTACAATTTGAACATGGTAACATGTAATATGATGCTAATGAGGTATATGGTTCATAGTTTAGCGCGTGAACAAAAGCTAAACAAGAATTGAAATTTCTACTATAATGTTGTGCTTTATTCATATTATAATTTTCATCTAAGGGCAATGATGCATTAAAAGCATCGCTATGAAGCTTCACCTTTAATAGATCATATGAGCTATGCAATTGTTGAAGAGAGACAAGATGCTTGAAAGATAACTTTACAAAGCTCACTTTTTAGAGATTCACTTGACTCATTTTATACAACAACAGATAAATTAATCCAAAAAGAATTTTTTTGGCATAATTTATTAAAAATATAAATAGAAGATATTTGATTAATTTTATAGATAAATATTATAAAACAGTAAAAAGTATTGGTTGCTTCTTATCAAATTTTTTTAATCATGAATTGAAGCTATATATTTTAATTATCTGGATTTTTTTTTTACTAAAATCAAAATAAAATTGATGTCCGTGGAAGGGAAAAAAGAAGAAGAGTTTTCTTCTTCCTACGTTTCACACTCTCAGCTCGCATAAAGAATTCCAACATCCTTCCATTCACCCGCATCTCTCTTTCTATCTGTGCAAGGAGATAGCAGAGGATGGAGGGCGTTGGGGCCCGTTTGGGCCGTTCATCAGCCCGGTACGCCCCAACTACGGTGTTCAGCGGCCCCGTGCGGAGGTGGAAGAAGAAATGGGTTCCGCTCTCAAACCCTAACAACTCAAATTCCAACAACAACAATCACTCTCATCTCCTCCTTTTCAAATGGACTCCGATCGCTTCTAGTAAGGATGCCGCTTCCGCCGATGCGACGCCACCATCTGCGTCTGAGGAGGCTCCCCGGAGGAAGTTCCGTTACATACCGGTACGTTTCATGGTTTTTTCTGTTCTTCTTTTTCTTTTCTCACTAACTTGAACCTGTTTTTGCGATCGAGGTTCAACTCAGTTCTGAGATTATGTGCTTGCTTGTGCTAATTTTGACTTCGGGATTAGCCATAAAGTTGATTTCTTTTTCCGTTTAATAA
This sequence comes from Dendrobium nobile, assembly GCA_022539455.1. Lineage (NCBI taxonomy): Eukaryota > Viridiplantae > Streptophyta > Magnoliopsida > Asparagales > Orchidaceae > Dendrobium > Dendrobium nobile. The sequence goes on along the minus strand of CM039728.1, from coordinate 29,806,241 downwards.
TTATGTTTATATTTATGTTATTAGATGTTAATTCTAAGGCAGTCGCGATATACGGTTGAAATATTGGCATAGCGGAGGAGAGCTGGATGTTGCAGGGGAAGAACAAGACAAGGAAACTGTGGGCCATGGTTTTGGCTCTCTTGAGATGGAATCGGCGCCATTCAGATGACAATTGAGTATAAGTTAAAGGCAAAGCTGAACTGCACCTCAAACTCTTGAGGATTGTTAGCGAATTGCAGTTAAAGATAGCTCAAATACACATACCAAATGTCCTGTGATGTAGATGACCCAAGGAGGATGAGGAAATAATAGATGGAGGCTCGAGATGTTTAATACCCGATAAGCCTTAGTTTACAATATAAGATATATGTAGAATTAAGACACCATTTGGAAACCTTTTCTAGCATCTGGCATCTATTGTAGTTCCATCCCACTTACATATCCAAGAATCAAGGTTTGGGAACAATATATACGTCTCATTGAAAGGCATGTTGTATCACCACATTTTTGCTGCAGGATGTGTAGGAAATACTCTTGTGATTGTTGCTATTCCCAACCACCTCTCAAGGCGCCAACACATGTCTGGTATCTCTATTGTGGCCCATTACTTAGGTGTCACATGGCCTTCTTCTAATTTGGAGTCTACATAAGAAATGGATCATGACAAAAGAAATGTTACAAGACTAGAATCATCTGAATTCCTCACATGACTGATGAACCCTCTATTACTAGGCCAGAATAATCCAAAATCCTCTATAAATTCCCCATACAAGGGAATGAGGGAGAAGTTTAAACACAAAGATCTAGGTGTTCCCTTGTAATATTTTTATTGAGTTAATAGACATGTAAGAAGCCAAGGCTTTTTGAATCCCAATCCCATATTTATCTTTCTCTACTCTTGCACTTCTTGTCTTTCTCTAATAGTTAAGCTCTCCTATGATCTGCACCATGAAAAGTATCTCTCAGCTTAATACATCACATACACAATCAATCTTCTTGACCGCAGCCATAAATACATGCCAAGGTGTGGGATAAGCATTAAACAAAACTTGGATTAAATGGTGCCTGATAATTCCCTAAGGTTCTTATTGACTTATATGTTTTTGCAGTTATGTTTGAGTTGATGATCCTATCAATTTTACACTAAACTCATGAGCAATTGTTCCTGTTAAATGATAACAATATAGTAATCTAAAGTTTAAGGGGCCGGCTTGGTTTCCACTTTGGCTTTAGCTTGTTAACTAAGAATAAGCTAAATGAGACAACCCTTATATATATATATATATATATATATATATATATATATATATATATATATATATATATATATATATATATATATATATATATATATATATTGCTTAAAATGACAAGGGAACATAAGTTAAAAAATTAGATATTAATAGTTTTATGTTTAACCTTTGTTTTATAGCATTGAATAGCATGAATTTATGCAAACTGGCATGAACCAAGAAGTGTCACTACTAGCAATCCATTCTCATCAGTTGCAACAAGATGTGGCGGATCATGTCAGCGACAACCTTGCTGGTAGTCGGTGACAACTTGGTTAGTTTAATCTAGTTAAACCTCTTAAGTAGGAAAAGCATCCTAAGCAGGTAAAATCAGAATTACCTTTGAAATTTAGGTGAGTGGCCCACAAAATTTTTGTTAGACTTAAGGGAGTTGCAAGATTCTTAAGCCCGAACCTAGCAAACCTTGAGCCTATAAGTTACGACCCAAGAATTAATGTAATATTCTAACATGACTCTCACATGCAGGTATATTTGGCTTTGTAATTATGAACTTAGCATGAGAAACTTTATGTCAAAACAAATTGAGTTTTAGAATATTTTTAACCAGAATTCATAAAATGAATTAAGATATGAATTTTAATGGTGCTAGGGCATTTCTTAGAAGCAACACACTACGACCTAGTTTATTATGGTGAGTTGGCAAGGGTTAGCTAGAAAATTTTCCATAAGTTTTGCAACACATTATAATTCAATTATGATGAAAACTAGGCTAGTGTTGGCTAGGATGTCATATAGTGACACATCACAATTTAACTTGATTGTTGTGCAAATTGAACAAGGATTAATTAGGCACAAACGTAAGTTTAGATTTTCTATTTGGGGGCTTGCATGGGAAAATATAAGATAAGTGATGGAGTCAATGATTTCAAGGAAATTAAATATTACTTATTTGCTAGAAACTAAATTGATTTGGAAAAATCCACGGGCATTGGGGAAGTTTATAAATTATTGCATTGCAGATAAAGAGTTGAAAGATAAAATTATTAAGGTGATAGACATTAGTGATTGGATTATTGCTATCAAATTAATTATTAGCGGTGATATTATAAATATTATTAGTGCTTATACTTCTCAAGTTGGGTTTAAAGATAGCTTGAAAAATCAAGTTTCACTTTAATTAGTTATATTGATTATTAATCTATAATATTACTCCCATGAAAATAATTTCATATGCCCAACATTTGTTCATATAATCCTAAGCCTTTTATCTTTGAATATTCTTTGTAAGCATGTAAAAAAACCAATATTAAAAAAAAGAGAACTTTTTGTTCATCTTTTTTGATATAACGTTGGTATGAATGGGCTCTCCTTGGCACCGAATAACTTCTAATGCTTATCCTTAAGCATACCTTGATACGTACTTTTTATCCTTAATTATACCAAAAATAATGATCATTATAGTACTTGATTATGCCTTTTCAAGATCATTAAACATCATGCGAAGATCTTCTCTTTGTTGTTTATGTTTGTCGATTAGTTATTTTATCACAAAATTACACCCATTTTCTAACATAAACCAAATTGATTCCTCACAATCAATGCTATTTTACTATGATAACAGCATGAAAAAATTGAATTGAACGTTTAGACCAATTGAAGCTACTTTGTCTGTGTCTTGATGAAAATGATTTTTCAAAAGGATATTAACGCATTGAGTTTTTGAAAAATTGACTAAATACACTGAAATATCATTAGCTAACATAATGTATTCATAGATTGGTGTGAAAAATTGACTAAATACACTGAAATGCAACAAAAAGAAAATATTAACACTGTTAATTGTTGTTATTTGCGGAATGAGAAAGAATAGATTAAAAGACAAAATGATATTAATGATGCATTAGAAGTAATGATTTTTGTTATTTGCTTCTACTTTTCTTGGGTTTAGCTATTAGTCCTATTCTAGTCTTGAAGCTGTCCATCAGGGAAGACTAGCAGAGAGGAAAAGTAGATGTGAGACTAAGAGGATGACTTGTGGAAGAGAGAAGGCGGATACATTTTTTTTAATTTTTTTTTCGGATACATGATTAAGGGAATAAGAAAATATTTTGTACATGGGATGGGAAAGATGGGTAGGTCTTATTGGGGATCTTAAGGCTGCACTATTAGAGGCTGATAGAAACCAAATAATTCCATACCTGGGCGGGTCCAGGAAACTTTAAGTACTAGGGGTGTCAATTAATGACATGACCCTAATCCAACCCGAAAAATTCAGGTCAACTCGTTTAATAGATGGGTCGGGTTCGAGTTCTAATTTTTTAACCGTTTAGAAATCGGGTCGTGTTTGTGTCAATTCGCTAACCTGGAAACAACCCAAGTTTGACCCGCATTTGAGTCAACGCGTAATGAGGGGCGAATTGCATGGGGGTGAAGAGGGATGGGAACGGGGGTGTTGACTTCAGCGGTGCTTATGTTGTGTGTTATTATGTTCAATTTCTAGACGTGGATGTTTTGGATCACGTGGCGGACGCCTAAGGGAAGGAAAGTGTGCAGCCTGTAGTTGTACACATTGTGGATAGCATGATCATGATGGGCCCTGATGGGCGAGATGATGGGGGCCTCATTTGCGGAAGTGATGCGACGAGACAATTAACACATTTCTTGAGTCAAGGGCAAAAGTTGGGGGAGGCGCGATAGTGTACTGTGCAGAGGTTTTTGCATTGGTAGGGAGTAGGGTGGAGGTGGAGCTGGGTTGGGTTCTGGTATAGGATTATTACTCGTTTACCTAATCTGGTTGGGTTTGGTTCAGATAAGTTGAAACTAGGTCAATCTCGGGTTTGACCTGAACCCGATTCAAAAACCAACCCATTTTTACACCCCTATTAAGTACAGTGTCCATAACGTAATGGAATTATGGATTCTTCATGTTTCTCCATCCCAAATAGTTAATATATAATGACTAGTCGTTGTATGAGATGCGTAAGTCCAATTTGTCTAGAAATAACAACTCTACCTTGGGTAAATTTTTTAGATTTGGACTTCCGGGGAAGTTGAATTATATAATACAATATATACAAGATAATTTTCTGTTGTCTACTTTCATCTTGTATCTAGTGGAATGCCTTGAGATCTTGAGTTGTTGAAATATAATATCTGAAATACACCGCTTTGGTGTTTTGCGAAGTTTCCGAAAAATAAGAGATGACAACTCAAGGTTGCTAGTTGTGTACTGTCATCTAAAAGTAGCATTCCATTCCTAATGTGCAAACAAAAAGTTTTTCGTACCATGTAGCTTTGAATTTTTTCTAACGTCACTATTATGGAGTAATTGTTGCTGTAATTGTTTTGGCATAATATATTTATTTAGAGGTTGTTTGGTTGTTTGAAATATGAATGCAGTATAAAATAAATACTTTGAAGTTATTTGAATGAGTGTAAAATGAATGCATAAGATTACTTTTTTTGTTTTGTTGAAATGAATTAAATGTAATGTAAAGTGCAAAAAGGGTAGTGGTTGGTGGCTGACATTGGTGGTAGTGTGGCTGGTGGAGGCCGGCTAGCGGGCAGCTGGCGGTGGTGGTCAGCAGTGGTGGCCGGTGGTGGGAGGTAGGCTGGCGACGGTGGTGGCCGGGTGGTTGGAGGCAATGGCGGTGGCTCGTGGTGGCGGCAATAAGGGTATCAAAACAGGTCCGCGGGTTGGGTTTGGGTCGAACCTGGATTAATCTGGGTTTAAACGGGTTGACAATAACCCGATCCATTTTTGTAAACAGGTTAGGTATTTCAACCCGGGTTCGACTCCCGTGGGTTACCGAGTTGACCTGACCCGACCCGCAGACCCTTTTTTATTCCAAAACGGGCGAGTTTCACGAGCTGTGAGGTTGCAGATGAGGTGCTCTGAAAAGTTTTTGCGCAAGATTAGACTCTTGTTCTTCTTTACAAACAGATTCTTCCTTCCATCATCAGTTGCATGATGCTTTCTTCATCACCAATATCACCAGAGACTACCACCGTTTCATGGAAATCCCTTCTCTTCCCCAAACCACTAAATATACCAGGAAATCCACTCTCCTTTATCTTTTTCCTCAAATCCAGCCAATGGGACTCGAGATCCTTTGCGGTGTGCGAAGGCCCATCCTCGAGAGGAAAGACGGCTCCTCTCACCATGCGGAGGTGTTAATCCACTAGTTCGGAGCCAGAATCCATTGCTGGAAGTTAGATAGTATGAGATAAGGCAATATAAAAGCGAAGATAAAGGAATCGTATCACGAAATCACGGATTGAGCAATGGGGCACCAAGTTCTTGAACTTGGAAGAAGAAAAGTGGCAATAAAAATGGGGGCGCGTCAACGTCACGGCGTTGGCGCAATATGCAGGCAACGACGACCGCAATAAGGGCGAGATTGCGATAGGCGAGCTCGGCGCTGGTGCGACACAGGCGCGGGTCGCTGGAGGTCTGGCTGCGAGCGATGGAGCAGGTCTGGCCCTTGACTCGAGTATGGTGCTGACGTTCACGAGATGAGGGGCGTTGGTCATGGGGTCAATCGTCTGATGTGTGTAAATCGGGTCAATCCAGGTTGTTTTCGGGTTTTCGTGTCAACTTGGACACATCCCATATTTATAAATGGGTCGGATAACTGAACCCGAACTGAAACCCAAACCCATTCGAACCTTGAATTTTTCGGGTCGGGTTTCGGGTTGGGTCAAATTTTCACACCCTAGATGGCGGTGGGTCGTCGGTCGGTGGCAATTGCAATGATTTTTTGGTTTATTTGGAACTCGCCCAAATCTGAGAAATTCGAAATGCACAAAAAATGACTAGAAGGTGAATTCCAAATGTATCAAATTTTTACATTGCATTTATTTTACTTTAAAGAAAACATTAAAATTATCAAAACTCATACATTTGAATTACTTTACATCCATTTTACAGATAGCCAAATAACCCCTTACTCATGGATGATAAATGAAATAAATAGCACTTGAAGTGATAAATTAAGAGATGCTTTGCAATGCTGAGAGTATTATGGAGGTCAACTGCTCAGTTATTAAATGTTAGACCTACTAAAGGTGGAACCACCATGATGAATCAGAAAATCCTTTTCTATGGTTTGACTGGATTTTAGTTTCCAGACATAGAACTTTCACTTTCTTCTCCAGATTTGTTTCCCATTCTAGCTGTTCTGACTTCTTATCTGTTGTCTAGCTAGTATGTTATACGAGTACAATTTACGTGAAATATTTTAATGTTGTTAGTTTTCTCCATTTCCCTACTAATGGCTTACACAATATTTTTGCATGAACTGTTCCAATTGTTGTTTATCTGATTGGCGTAATGTGATATGATTACAGGTATCTATCCTTGAACAAAAACAAGAGGTTAATGTAAAATCGGATGATGAGAGCAAACCTGACGATGTTGGTACATCGTTGCAGCCAGCTCAGGGTAATGGTTCTGATGGAAACACTGAAGGGAGTGATGTCTTGATGGAGGAAGCTCAGGTGTCAATTCGTAAACATGTTTTAGTATATTGTTATGATTTTCTTATTTTTAAATTATTGTTGGTAGTTACATATGAGGTAGTGCCTTTGGTGCATTACCATTTTATTTGAATTCTGCCGCTAGCACTATGGCCTAAATGTCCTCATATCAAAAGAAATTTAGTTAAAGAAGATTCATTTATGTCCGAAGACGAGGTAGCAACTGCATAACCCTAATGTTTTATCCAATTCTGAATGGCTTCAATTCTTGGTGGTTGTTATTTTTGGTAGAGATGTCCCAGTCCATTTGATAGCCGCTTAATTATGACGTCAATGGTTGCATTTTGGGAAATTCCATATAACAGTGCTTGGTTAGGATGGATTTTATGTTCTTTTTTCTCATTAGAAGCCATGGGAAGTGTGTTATCAGGTGGACCCTAGTTTGTGAATGGTCATATTGTTGGACTTGATAAATGGTGTTTCAAATTTTCTCCTACTTCATTAAAAGGGTTATCTTTGCCGGTTTGGATATGAATGCCTATTCTTCCTCTTTATTGTTGGGATGAGATCAACGTGTCCAGGATTGCTTCGTTGGTGGGAACTCTGCTCATGCTAGATGGTAACATGTTTCAATGGGGGAGAAGGGAGTTTGCAAGGGTTTGTGGCTGTGTGGAACTTGACAAGCAATTGCCATTGGGAGTATGGGTGGATGGTTTGGATGGGTGGTTTTTTCAAAAGGTGGAGTACGAAAAAGTATCATCATTTTGCTATAAATGCGGGAAAATTGGTCATTTGATTAATGATTGTAATTTGAAGGAAGCGGATGGTGAAGATAAAATTCTAAAGAAGGTTGTGTTTCTAGAAAAATTTTCAGGAAATACAGAGTCTATGAAGGGTGCTAAATTGATAGGAGAATCAGACTAAAACTCTAGTTATGGACCTTGAGTCCATGTTAATTATAGAAGGAAGAGAAAGGTTAAGGCTGCCCCAAGGAAACAAATTTTTGTTCATGATCGGACAAGGCTTTCTCTTCCAAGCTTTGTGGTTAAAGAAGTTGCTGGACAGGAAGTTACAGTGCAAGATAGTGTTGCTCCTGAATCTGAAGGCATTGAGATAGGTGTTACGAAAATAATTGATGAATCGGAGGTTATTCTGGCTGATCCTGTAATTTCTACAGAAAATTTTAAAGGTCTGGAATTTTCTACTAGTGCTGGAAACAACATGTTTAAACTTTAAAGTACTAGATTCTGTTGATGAAGATGAAGATAATATTACAGAAGGGGCTAATTTGGAGAGTGGTGACTTTGAGGTGGGTGAATTGGTGGAATCTACTATTGTCAAGGATTGTTTGAAAGAGTCTTCGGCTGATAAGGAAAGGGTTGCTGATTCCAGATCAAATGTATTGGAGGGGATGCTTAGTTCCATTTCAGGAAGTTCCAAATTGAAACTTTTTATGGAGCTGAGATCTCTTGGTCCATTGAATTCTTCCATTAGAAGTAGAAAGGTTGGAGGTATGAATAAGAGAAGGTTCGGGGTCCTTCCCCTTTGTGGTTAAATGAGTTCCATTGCTTTTTGGAACTGTAGAGGGGCAAATAAAAAGATAGCTTCTCTTTACTTAAAAGAAGTTGTGAAAAATTGGGATGTTTTTTTAATTTGCATTATAGAAATGAAGATTTCTTTGGTTGACAAGAGGGAGTTTTGTAAAATCTTGGGAAATGATTGGGATGTTTTCATCCATCCTTCTAATGGCTTGTCGGGGGGGGGGGGGGGTATTATGATTTTGTGGAAATCTGATTTGGTTATGTTCTCAGTTTTGAAGAATTCATCCTAATGTGTTATTGGGGAATTGAATTATTTTAAGAATAATACTACTTGGTTGATCTCTAAGGTTTATGGTAATAGTGATTTGTATAGTAGAAGGAGGTTGTGGGAGTGTTTGGAATTATTCTCGAGCTCGAGCCTTCCTTCTATCATAGGGGGTGATTTTAATTGTATATTATCCCAAGATGATAAGAGAGGAGGGAAAAAGTTTAAATTTTCTCTTGGTCCTATAGAAATGAAATCATTTATGAACAATAATGATTATCATGATGTGGGGTTTAATTGGAAGAAGGTTTACTTGGTGTAATAATAAAGTTGGAAGTGCTCGGATTTTGGAAAGTCTTGATAGGTGTCTTTTGAACTCTAAAGTGCTTCAGATAATCCATCAAGCAACAACAAGGCATTTGGCTTGTGTAGCATCAGACCATTGTCCGATAGTGTTGAAAATTTTCCATTCAGAAGTTCATAAGAAGAAATTCCTTAGATTTGAGGATGTTTGGGTGTCTTATCCAGCTTTCGTGAAACATGGAGCAAGGTTTCAATTGGCGATCTGATGGAGGCCCTTAATATGAAGTTTCATAAATCTTTAAGAGCATTAAATTTTTGGAGTAAAGCTAAAATGAGAGAGGTTTCAATTGGCGATCTGATGGAGGCCCTTAATATGAAGTTTCATAAATCTTTAAGAGCATTATATATTTGAAGTAAAGTTAAAATGAGAGAGTTATCAGGTTTGAAGGATAAGTTTAAAAGGGAGGTAGCTAATTTTCAATTGGAGGAACCTAATGATGGTGGACTATCTGATGCAAAGCTATTGGTGCTCAGGTCCAAGGTTAATGAATTAAATGCGACACTTGCTCGGCTAAACACCTGGTGGAGACAGAGGGCGAAGGTGAAGTGGTTGGATGAAGGTGATAAGAATTCTATGTTTTTGTCATGCATTTGCCAATGGCAGGAGGAATGCTAATTTCATTAATCAATTGAAGGATGAACAAAGAAATCTTGTAGATATTCAGGCAGACATTGAGGAAATTGTATTTAAATTCTTTAAAAATAAAAGGAGGGAGAGGGATTGTAGGCTGAGTGGTTGGCCTCCGTCTCTATTCAAATTAAGCTTGGAAGACTCTAGGCTTATGGATGTTGATCTTTCATTTTATAAAGTGGAAGCCGTGGTGAAAAGCTTAGGTATGAATATTTCTCCTGGAGATGATGGCATCACTTATTCTTTTTTGAAAACTTATTGGAATGTTATAAGTCAAGATGTTTGGCTTGCAATCCTTCAGTTTTTTACATCTGTTAAAATGTGCGCTAAGTGGAAGGAGACGCTTGTTATTCTTATTCCTAAAGTTAAATATCCTATTATTCCTTCTCATTTTTGTCTGATTAGTTTGTGCTTGTCTATTTATAAGATTGTGGCTAAAGTCTTATTAAATAGACTCATGATGGTTATTCATAAACTAGTTTCGGATATACAAGCGGCTTTTATAAAGGGAAGGACTTTATCGGATAATATTTTGCTTGTTCAAGAACTTTTCAACAAGTTTATATATTCTAAATCTAAGAAGGGTTTGGTGGCTATTAAAATCGATATGGAGCAAACTTATGATAGTATGACTTGGCCTTCTCTAAAGCAAGTTTTGGAAAATTATGGATTTTCTTTACGGTTTTCTAATCTTTTATTGGAATGTATAGTTGATCCCAAATTTTTTGTTCTTCTTAATGGTAATAATTCGGAATGGATTGAAGCTAAAAGTGGCTTTAGGCAAGGTTGCACTCTTTCTCCATATTAGTTTATTCTTTGTTCTCAGCTCTTATCAAATGCATTTGACCACAATGGGAATTATTTGGTTATAAAACTGCTCCGAATGCACCAAAGATCAACCATTTGATGTATGCTGATGACATTCTAATGTTTTCTGAAGCCAAGTTCAAATATGTGAAGAATATAAAAAATTTATTTCTAATTACTGTTTGTGGACGGGGAAGGTTGTTAATACTGATAAATCTAGCATTATTTTTGGAAATGCTGTTAGACGGAGGTCTAGAAAGAAAATATTGAACTTGTTGAGATTCAAGGAGGTAAAAGAATGAACTATTTGGGAATTAAAGTGGCATTGAGGAGGTTGGTATCTTCGGGTTTTTTAAATCTATTGGAAAAGCTTCTTGCAAGCTAAGCGTATGGGGGAACAAGCTCATTTTACAAGCTCATTTCTTTAGCAGGGAGATTGGTCTTGATTAAATCAATGATTCTATCCATCCCAATTTTCTTTGCTTCACATTCCTTGGTACCTATGAGTATCCTGAAAAAGATTGATAAGATGTGTAGGGATTTTATATGGAACAAGCAAGGAGGTAATCGTGGGTTACATTATATGGCATGTGGAGGACAAGGGTTGCATCCAACAGAATTTATTGCAGGCCCTTTACGAGATAAGTTTGCATGGAATTTCTATAATAAACACGATTCTCTCTTAAACAGATCTTTGAAGGCAAAGTATGGTGATATTTGGAATGCGGATTATAGGAGAAACATTTCTAATACTTGGAAAATCTTAGCAAGTGGGATGAAATCTTTCCAGCCAATAGTTAGATGGAAGATTGCGTCAATTTCTTCCATCAACATTCTAAAGGATATATGGATTCTAGACAAAAGCTTGGAAAAATGGCCAACTTTTATAGCTGTGGAAGAAGGTGATTTCCCTTCTCTTCAGGAGTTCATTACTGATGGTGAATGGAACTTGGCGGAATTACAAAGATGGTTCGGGCAAAAGTATAGTTGATATTATAACTCAAATCCAAATCTAACAAAACAATCTTCATGATAAATTGGAGCTCATTTACAAGTTTTCTGGTAAATCAATAGCTTCTTTGGCTGCTATAACTAATATGAAGTATGTGGAGAGTGAGGATTATGGAAGATGGATGAAAAAGCTGCATTTATCTCCCCAGGTGGAACGCTTTTGGTGGCGTGTTCTTAACAATGCCATACCTACTAATGACTACTTTTTTTATAAAAGATCGGCGAATCATAACTCTTGTCCTAGAGGTTGCACGACAACGAAAAATTTAGATCATGTGGTGGCTAATTGTTTCAAAATTCAACTTGTTATTGCACAGTTGAACAACTGGGGATTTCATGTTCCAAGTTTTTCGTCCTTTCTTGATTGTAAGAGGAGACTGAAAGAGATGTCTGAAGGTAATCAGTTTATAGGAAATCTCTATTGCTCGTTGGTATTCTTTTCTTGGAAAAGCAGGAACTGTTTAAAGTATGGAGACAAAGAGTTGGGTTTGGGATTCATTGCTGCTAATGCTATTAGTATTGCTTCCAATATATTGAAGTTTAATCTGTTTTCGGATCACTGGGGTGCTAACCAACTTCGGCTATCTTTTCTATCTTGGCATACTCCTCCCGAATGGATTAAAATCAATATTGATGCGGCTCTTTTACAATCTAATGAAGTTGTTATTGGCGGAGTGTTTAGAGATCATAAGAGAAGATTCTTATCAGCTTTTGGATTCAGAAGTACTCATTGGGACATCGGTTATTTGGAACTTGCTGCTTTTCATTCATTAAAGAAGGTTATCAAAGATTGGATGATGGATGCTAAAGGTATTATAATTGAGGGTGATAATGTTAATGTCATCAAGTTTCTACAAGATTCGGTTGGGAATGCTTGTTGGGAAATAGATAAAGACGAGGTGGAGGATGTCTTTTCTTAAGGATTTTGGAATGTTTTTATTTCATTTTACTTATAGAAATTGTATTAAGTTAGCCAGTTTTTGTGCTAACTTGACTTTAGGAGGTGATTTTTATTGGGATGAGTTATCTTGTAATAAGGTTCCTCCTGCTTTTCTTTCTTTGTTAAAGGAGGATTGTGATAGTGGTTCTATCACTTTGTAGTTTGTAATAGGATTTCTTTCTATTTCAATGCTATTTGCATTTTTATCAAAAAAAAAAGAAAAAAAGAAAAAAAAAAAAAAAAAGAGAAGTATAATCTGTTACCTAGATTGAACATTGCTGGAAATATTCATGAAGCTAAACCCTTTTTGGAACAAAGCTTTGTTGATGCTACTACTGCTATTCCGTAGCATAACTAATTTTTCTTGCTTTTAGGATGCTTGCCTGTTCTTTGACTAATTTTTTTAGTTTCGGGTCTAACTTGTGGGTAATGTAGCTTGGATGCAAGCTAAGCTGCAAACTCTTTATATCTTAGTAGATGGTACATGCTATCAAAAACATACCCTGGTTATCTCTTAATAAGAATGAGCACTGAAGAAAAAACAAAGTGCTAAAATTTTGTTGTTTCTGTTGAATTAATAAAATTAAAAAGGGAGGACAGATAAATAAAAAAAAGAGAATTTTTTTAACTCAATCGAGGCCTCCTTTTTACGAAATGAGGCAATTGTTTGTTTCTACAAAAGAAGGGAGAAACGAACAGAAGAAAAATAACTAACGTTTTTGCTCCTATTCATCTTTCTTGTCACCAGCCCCTGGTCTCTCTCGCTGTTGTTTGTATGAATTCGCACAAAGGATCCAGTCGAACTAGTTCCGCAGAAGCCTTTGTTCTTGTGCCGCTCGAACTCCACATAATGCAGGTCCGTCCGTCTCTGGCTTGACCAGCCCTGCGACTCGACCTACTCAGCCTCACCTCCAAGCTCCGCACCCTTGTATCTAACATGACACATGCGACCCAGGCCTGCTCGGCTTTGCCTCCGGCCTTAGCACAACTCGCTCTTCGCATGGATCCTTTGACGATTTCCATGCTTGCATGGGATCACGTGCACGTCTACCCACATGCTGCATCCGACCTGCCTCCCAAGCATGCCTCGTTCGGCCTGCCTCACTAGCGCGCTGTGTGACCTGCCTTCTGAATGTCTCTTGCTCCGACCGAACCAACCATCATTCTGTCTGCCCGATATCTGTCCACTGTCTGTGAGTATAAGAATTTATCTGATGTTTGTATAAAAAAAGAAGAGGAAAAAAAGAGAGAAAAACAAAATAAAAAAAGGAGAAAAAAGAAATAAAATCACTTGAAGGGATGTTTGTATCGCACATTTGAAGTCCCGAAGACTTGTGCCGTTGGCCAGGGATAATAGATTTGTAGCGCTCGCACCATTGTATCTTTGATCGTTCGGGAGGATTGAAAGACAAATGCCCACCCAACCTCTCTATGTGGGGAGGGTATGCTGGAGGTTGTCGAAATTGTGAGAATTATCCTTAAATTTTAAAATAATATTATGAGTTTTTTTATTTTAAAAAAGGGAATTTTCTTTTTAATTAAAAAAGGGGTAAGAGCCACTTTGTTAATTGCAAATTTCTTTTTTTTTTTAAATTAAAAAGATGAGAATGGTTAAATAAAAAAATAATAAATAAGAATTTTTTTGCAGTAATTAATATAATATTATTAATTATAATTTGTTTTAATCAATTAGTTTAATTAAATAATATTAAAAACACTTGAATTTAAAATTTTGATTATTTTTTTTAAAATTAAATTCCATTTTAATTAATTAATTAATTGATTTGAAATTAAACATAATAAACTAAATAAAAAAAAGGAGAGTGCATGCACTAAATGCTCTAATACAACAATTGAAGTACACCAAATACAACCAAAGAACAAAAATAAAGACTCAAGCAAACTGCCAAATGGTGTGGGGTTCTAAGACCTGAAGGAAAATAAATAAAATACAAATTAAATATTGCATAAATATGCTAAAAAAAAATCAGAGTGAAAGTATTGAAGCAAAAACAACTGTGCTAAAGTAGAAGGAAAGTACAAAAAATAAAACAATAGTGTTGAAGAAAAAAAAAAGAAAAGAAAAGTGCTAGGTAGAAGAAAACTACAAAACCACATAATTATTCATAAGTTTAAATAAAAACAAATTATTAGGCAGCTTCTAATTGAAGCCATAAGTCTTATTCTGAACTAAATGTCGGGCAACTCCTAAATGGAGTAGTAAGCCCAATCCTAAATCTAAATATATTGGACAACTACTCAACGGAGCAGTAAGCCTCATCCTAAATCTAAATATATCGGACAACTCCTAAATAGAATAGCAAACCACATCCTAAATCAAAATTTAATTGGCAATTCTTAAACAGAGCCATAAGCTCTATCTTAAGCAAAATTATTTGGCAACTCTTAAGTGGAGCAGTAAGCCTAAATCCTTACTCTAAATTTATTGGACAACTCTAAGCTGTGTAGTAAGCCCCATCTTAAATTTAAATTTAACAGCAACATCTAGTGGAGTCGTAATCCCCATCCTAAATAAAACATCATAAAACTTCTAAACAGAGTATTAAGCCCCATCCTAAATCTAAATATATCGGACAACTCCTAAATGAAGCAGTTGGCCCCATTATAAATCTAAATATATCAGGAAACTCCTAAACAAAGCAGTAAATCCTATCCTAATTTTAAATATAACCCATAACTCCTAAACAGAGCCGTAATCCCCAGCTTAAATAAAATTATTGGGCAACTCCTAAGCGGAGCCGTAAGCCCTATCCTAAACTGAATCTATCAAGCAACTCCTAAATGGAGCAGTGAGCTCTAAACTAAACAAATCAAAACATCGCGCAGCTCCTAAGAGGATCTATATTCCCCAGAAACTAAACAAACTTAATGGGCCACTCCTAAAAGGAGTAATAAGTCCCAAACTCAATCTCCAACATACCAAAATTAATAATAAATCACTTTAGTCTACTCAAGTTCCTTGAAAGGAGACAACCTATGATTGCTAATCAGATTCCTTTGACGCTACAACTAGTGGTTCATTAACATTGGTGGACTTAGATCTATGGTATTCTCGGGATGATAGAACCATAGGATTTGGATCGGGCCTACCTTTGTACCCCACAAATGAGACTATTAAATCTAAAATTCCAAAGCTATGCTAAGGCGACTCATTTTTAATTAAGTGTGCTCTCCCGAAAAGTGAGAGGGATAATTAACTGTTAGGGCTTGCGCTCATAGGAAGTAAGGATCCCAGACATAAATAAACCCCTGATATGAACATTATGGGAAAATTCTGTTTATTAAAAATCAATCTAGCTTAAGGAAAATGGAACCCTAACCCTGGAAGGCGGGGGTCGTGCTTAAAGCCATTTTTCTTGAGCAAACTGTTTCTACCATTAGAAATTGTACTAAGTTTATTTTTTTCCATCGAATTGAAGCATCATTTGATTGTTTGATTTTAGAAACAAGGGCTTCAATGATTTAGAATAATTGCAAGTAGTAAATTAGCTAATAATCTTAATCCATATCCACTTTGTTGTGGGCTGTTATATCAATTTTCAAGTCTTTAGGAAAATGTCACGTTCTTTTTAATTGAAAGTAATCAATTTTCATTTCCATTTTGTTAATTTAGCTATTCTTGTCATTATCCGGTTCAGGAGCTCGGAGTATCAAGACAAAAAGAAATGGTCGGACAAAAGGTTGAAACTTAGTAAACCAAACAACAACAACATCAAGCCTTTATCCCACTACGTGGGGTCGGCTACATGAATCCTTTTTCTCCATTGTGTCCTATTAAAAGTCAAATTCTCGTTTAAATCTAATAAAGAAAGGTCATTCTTAATATTTTCTAACCAAGTCTTTTTAGGTCTACCCCTACCTTTCTTAACATAAGTCAAATCTAATACCTCTACTCTCCTAACCGGGTCATCGGAAGGCCGCCGTTTTATGTGACCAAACCATCTAAGGCGACTCTCTCTAATCTTATCTTCTACTGGAGCTACTCCAACCTTTTCACGTATATGCTCATTTCGTATCCTATCTCTAAGGGTAAAGCCACTCATCCACCTGAGCATCCTCATCTCTGCCACACTTAACTTAGTATTATGCTTCTCTTTTAATGGCCAACATTCGGCACCATAAAGCATTGCAGGCCTCACTACCATCTTATAGAACTTTCCCTTAAGTTTGAGGGGTACATTTCTATCACATAACAAGCCTGATGCATTCCTCCACTTCAACCATCCAACTTGAATTCTGCTGATAATATCCCCATCTATTTCACCATCACTCTGAACAATAGATCCAAGATATCTAAAACGTGTACTCTTATTAATGACTTGATCGCCCAAAGTCACAATCCCCTCACTAGGTCTATTACTACCAAAATTACACTCCATATATTCCGTTTTAGATCTACTCAAGCGAAAATCTTTAGACTCTAAGGTTGACCTCCATAATTCAAGTTTACCTTCAACTCCCTTTTTAGTCTTATCAACAAGAAGAATATCATCAGCAAAAAGCATACACCAAGGTACATCCTCTTGCAAATGTCTAGTGAGAACATCCATGACTAAAGCAAAAAGATATGGGCTTAAGGCTGATCCTTGATGTAACCCAACCGAAATAGGAAAATACTTGGTCAAACCACCTTGTGTTTGAACACAAGTAATAGCTCCTGCATACATATCTTTAATGATTTGAATATAAGCATTATTGACTCCTTTCTTTTCAAGAACTCTCCATAGCACTTCTCTTGGAACTTTATCATATGCTTTTTCTAAATCAATAAATATCATATGTAGATCCTCCTTATTTTCTCTATATTTCTCCATCAAACCTCTTAATAAATGAATGGCTTCCATAGTCGACCTACCCGGCATGAATCCAAATTGATTAAGAGAAACATTAGTATCACGCCGCAACCTATGCTCCATAACTCGCTCCCAAAGTTTTAAAGTATGACACATTAAATTAATACCTCTATAATTCGCATAATCTTGTGCATCACCTTTATTCTTAAAAATAGGAATTAACCCACTCATTCTCCACTCATCTGGCATCTTTTTAGTCTTCAAAATAGTATTAAAAAGTTTAGTAAGCCATGAAATTCCTTCATCTCCTAAGCATTTCCACACTTCTATTGGAATATCATCAGGTCCAACAGCTTTTCCACCCTTCATTTTCTTTAAAGCCTCTCTAACTTCAGTTTTACTAATACGCCGATAAAAACAGAAATCTTTATTTTCATTTAGGGTGCTAAGGTCATTATAGTCAATCTTATATTCACAATCTTCATTAAAAAGTTTAGCAAAATATCTCATCCATCTTTGTTGAATATCATCTTCTAAGAAAAGTATTTTTTGATCTTCATCTTTAATACACTTCACTTGAACTAAATCCTTACTATTCCTATCACTTGAACTTAGTAAACCAAAGCAATTTATAAATATTTTTTTCCTTTTTCATTCATATGAAGCTTCCAATATTACAATAGCATTAGTAACCCAAAAATTTCATTCATTTTGAAGATTTTCACATATATTTAAAAGCAATGCAATTAATATGTTAAAATCTTAGGAAGGAAAGTATCTAAAGTTCTATATTGAAAACCAAGGTTTTAAAAGGCGAAATCAAAAATCGAAACGTTTTTCCTAAGCGAGGCGAGACGTAAGCCTCGAGGCAGATCGAGGCGTAAGCCTCAAAACGATTAAAATAAATTAATTTAAAATTTTAAATAATGACAAAAAATAACAAAATATTATGTCAACTATGAATTTAAAGATTTGTTTTAAGATAATATTACTAGAATACAAGATTTAAAATAAACTCTCTTAAAAATAAAACATCCCCTTAGGATCAAGACCCAAAGCAGGCTTATCATCACTTTGATTGTCTTCAGAAGAATCTTCATAATTAATGTCAAAGTCATCCTCCAACTCTTCTTCATCTATAATATTTTTTTCCTTTATCTCCTATATCAGTTAATATTTCATTAGCTCTAAAATGAAACAATAGTAATATACAAAATAATTCATTATATTTAAGAATACCTTTAAATTTTTTTGAAGCTCCAATCTCACTTTGTTTATTTTTTTTATATACTTGGGTAGTTGCTTCATTGTCTTCTTCATTGACATGACTTTCTCCTTCTGCTTCAACTTCATATACATCAGCATTATTAGGAGTAACTCATTCATTATCAGATTGTAGCTCATCAACAAGCAAATGGTCAATTTCATTCTCAATATTTCCTTGATTTTGCAATTTGAGATGTCTATCTTTCAATTTTTTGTTAAACATAACATAAACTAGTTTGTTCATTCGATCTGCCGCCAATCAATTTCTTCTCTTTGTATGAATTTGATTGAAGATACTTCAATTACACTCGCATGCAGAAGCCAAACACGTTAGGCTAAGAACTTTAACTGCAAAAGCTTTCAATTCAAGAACATCATTTTCAAACTGAGCCCACCAACATTCTACATGAAGACAAACATAGTATTTTATGAATATTAGTTGAAGTAGAAGACTTGAATATAAATATTAACATTAAAATTATAAATACTCAAACTACAAACATATCAGGAGATTGTGTTTTGTAGCATGCTTGTACTGCTCTAAATCCAAACATTCCCTTCTTCAAATGAAAATTCTCAAATTGATCATTCACTTTGAGGTAGTCTTCTTCAGAAACGAGTTTGTCCATATATGCATATAAATCAGTTTTCACCTCTTTGTCAACATGAAAATCCTTATCATAATGAAATTGGGGATTTAAATAGTACGCAGCAGCATGTAAGTGTTGGTGTAATTGTCGATCCCACTTTTCATCTATAATATCCCATATTTCTTTGTAGGCACTTTCTTGACTTCCCAATTCTTTTGCAATGTCTTCTTTAGCCCTATTCATTGCTTCATAAATAAATCTCATAGCCGGGGCCCTCTCACCATCAACCATTCTAAGCACCTTTACTAATGATCCTGTTGTCTTCAAAGCATAATTTGTACTGCGCCAAAATGAATCGTCTTTCATACAATCTTTTTAATTTGTTTTCCTTCTTGTTTTTTGGCCCATGAACTTTTATCCCACTCTTCAGAAACAAACATTGCTTCCAAAGGTTGTCTTAATTCCCTGAATCTCTGCAATGTTAAATATGCAGTAGCAAATCTTGTAACAGCAGGTCTAATAATTTCATTGTCAGTGAATTTTCTCATCAAGCTGAGTATCCAAGAATGATTGTATATAAACTTACTAATGAATTTGGCCTTCAATATGGCTGATTTATGTTGAGGCAACTGTCCCAACCTCTCAAGCATCAAGTCAATTCAATGTGCAGCATAAGGAGTCCAATAAAAAGTGAGGCCTCTTCTCCATTAACATTCTTCCTGCAGCTTTGTATGCACTTGCACTATCAGTAACAACCTGTACTACTAAGGCATCTCCCACTTCCTCCACAACTTCATCCAACATTTCAAACAATAATTGTGCATTCTTTACAAAACTTGAAGCATCTACTGATTTGAGAAAAACTGTTCCATATGGATTGTTGACCATGAAATTAATAATACTTCTATTTCGAATATCTGACCAACCATCTGACATTATTGTCACTCCTGTCTCAATCCAAGTCTTCTTAACATCATCCACAATTTTCGAAGTTGTCTTAACCTCCTCATTCAACATCCAAGTCCTCAGCTCATACATGCTTGGAAGTTGTAATCCTCTTTCATAGCTTCCAACAGATCGTAACATATTGATCCACGATGGACTCCTAACAACATTAAATGGAATCCCTTTTTCATAGATGAATCTGGCGATATCCAAACTAACTCTGTTCTTGAGTTCTTTTGTAGCTGTAGGAGGCTGAATATCCCGAGTATTTATGTTTTCCTCGTTATCAATATTTAGCATAAATCTATCCATGGGCCCTCGACTGCCTCGGTCAAAAGAAACTAGATGGCTTCCAGTACTGGAACCTTCATGCTGCGATCCATAGTAAGAAGAATTTCCTATCATCTCTTCCATATTTCTTTGTGTGACCTCCTTTGTGGTGGCAAACTTCTTTAAATAATTTGTACATTCCTTTTTCACCTCATCAGGAACTTTTGCACATGGTCCCACATTGATATGAGTGCAGGCTAGATGATCCTTCAATCTCTTGACGCCACCAGTTATGCGTTTCTCACATAAATTACAATTCATGTAAACATATCCCTTCTTTGCATCTTCGCCTGACACTTCAACTTGAGTGCCATATTTCCATGCAGGATCTTTCCTTCTTGTGCCACTAGTCATGCTAACAATAGGACATATTTTAACAATTATTTGTACTACAAATAATAAAAAAACATGAATACAAAAGTATACCAGTCTGCCGGGGGTCCAAGGGGGCGCTGCCCCCTGGCGGGGTTCGACTTGCCCGGTCAGGTCGCGGGGTCAAGGGGCAGCGCCCCCGGAACAAAA
The DNA here is from genome assembly GCA_022539455.1 of Dendrobium nobile. Lineage (NCBI taxonomy): Eukaryota > Viridiplantae > Streptophyta > Magnoliopsida > Asparagales > Orchidaceae > Dendrobium > Dendrobium nobile. The sequence goes on along the minus strand of CM039728.1, from coordinate 29,785,485 downwards.
TTATATTATAAGAGTAATTTTGAAATTCTGCTTGTTGTATATGCTCGATACCGAGTGTACCGAGCATGTACCGCTCAGTACCGAGCCAGTACCGCTCAGTACCGAGCATGTATTGAGCGGTACTGAGCGGTATCGAGCATGTACCTAGCAGTACCGAGCATGTACTAAGTGGTACCGAGCATGTACTGAGCGGTACCGAGCTTGTACCTGCTCGGTACCGAGCATGTACTGAGCGGACGAATGAAAGAAAGCTGAATCAGGAGTTATTCAAGCTTTCGTTACTGCACGTCAAAGTCAAGGCCACAACACCGCGTACCTGCTCTTCCGACCTAACTGATGCCTGAATGTTTCCTGCACTCACAACTTCGGCTTCGTTTCTTTCCCTGCGTCGTCTCCTTCCGACTTCGTCTCCTACACTCACTGCTTTGTCTCCTACACTCACGGCTTCGTCTCCTTCCCTCACGGCTTCGCCTCTAGTTTGCCTTTCAATTCTCACAAGAAGTCCTAATCTTATACGCGAATACACGAAGACGAATCGCTGCGTCGTATTTATATATATACCGAAGAAAAAATTTCGAGGCGGTGCCTCATACTGCCTCGAGGCGTTACGCTCTAATGCGTACGCCTCATGCGAAAAAATCGTAGGCTTTGCTGGATGGTTCGAGGCATAAGCCCCGATACACATGACTTCTGCCTCGACTTGAGGCGCGACTCAATGCGGACGCCTCGTCCGCTTTTTTAATGGTTGCTTAAAACAAAACTACTCAAGTACCTAACATTAGTTATTATGCGGGTATTTTAAACTAAACCTCATCTTTCATTTATATACTTCGCAAGAGATTTAATTGAAAAAGTTTATCAACTAAAGGGGGTAAGTTCTAAACGTCTAACATAATGAGTATATATAATTCTAAATTGTAGTAATATAAAATAAAGAAGATCAGTATGCGTACTAATTATCATATTTAACTTGTAAAGACAATCCTAAAATGTTCTTTGCATTTCAAGAACATTATGATCATAAACATTTTTAAGTAGTTAAAGTTATGCATAATGATGGAATCATTACCCATGTTACTCATACTTTAATTTATACTTAATAGATCCATCTCAAATTATATCATGATTTATGCTTTAATTTATACTTAATGGATCTATATTAAGAGCACTGTTTTACACATCCTAGTTGGTACTTTACCTCTCAGCATTGCGGGCTGTATGATAGGTTCATCATTTTTTGAAGTGGAAAGGAACCGACTCACTCTTAGTTTATACCTCCATTGTCAGCACAGTGGGGCGAAGGTCATATTTCTACTATTATATGAGGTGGAAGGTAAAGCAATCAACTCGTGAGTACATTAGCATCATTTGCTAGTATCATAAGGAATTGACTATCATTCAACATGCACATACAATCATATATCATTTTATTTTTCATTCTTTCCTGCATACAATATCCTTTGTAAAGGACATTGTATTGTATCATAAAAACATTTGAACTATAACATGGAGGTTACATTTCATTTATATCAATATGAAAGATTATTTGCATTGAAAGACACATCATCATGAATTATTTGCATTAATGAATCAAATTATGCATATGAAAAAATAGAAATTATAAACATCTGAAATTAAATGCAACAAGTTTAGGGGAAAGGGAAAATTACTCCAATTTCAAAATTTAATCACCGATCTTAATATGTGCAATTACTACTCATCAGACATTATCTCAACTTCTCGAACATTGATCTCTATAAACCAATCACTTATCCAAGTTTAAGACACCTACGAAATAAAATTTGTTGAATTTGCTAATACCTACGGCCATCTTAAATTCCTCAAATATTAATGTCTCAACTATAATTTACTTTTACTCATTTGATATAATTTGCTAAACAGTTCTAATAGTATTTATTTATTTTAATAAATGATGATCATTTCATGAACTTGACCTTACTAGTTTGTATTTATGACTACATGCAAAATGTATTACACCCATACCTTAATCATTACTTAATTTTATGATAAATTATATTTTTAAGTGTGTTAAGTACTGTATGCTATATACAAAATTGTATATATGAGAATGTGTGTACACCAAGTTATAACATAGAAATTCTAGGTTCAAAAATTGCCTTATTTTATCAATTAAAGGAAAGATAATGTGCAAACTACTCTTTGTAATTACATTTCATATTATTAGTAATTACAAAATAATCTTATTATTAGGATTTTTCTAAGTCATCCTCAACCTCATCTATACCTAAAGAAATTCTTCTTAACCAAAATGTTAGCATAAATTCCCTTAAATCTACATCTTCTCATAAAGAGTGTAATGCATCATATCAGGATTTAGCTTTGCTAGAATAAATTAGGAGAAATCCTTTGCAAATACCTTAACTAAATCCTTGTGAGTTTGCATGCATTATACTAAAATGTGGTAAAAACTAGGGTTGGCCAACTGAAGTTGTGTCCATCTTATCATTACCTTTGAAAAACTTAGGATTAAGGTTTACCTCAGTGTGAATGAAGAAGAATACATTAGTCCATGTGAAACTCTAGCTTTCCCTTCTTGCTAGGAAGTCGTTGAATCATGACTTCACTTCTCGATTTTAATCCCTATTTGTAAAGACCAACTTTCTTGCCATAGCTCACGCTCGTTGCCACACGCTTGCCCACCTTTTCCTTGCTCTCTATCTTCCTCTTGATCTCTCTCACTCAGTCACTCGGTCATCCCTATGCTCACACACCTCTACCATCTTAAAGGGTGAAATGAACTCGTTGGGTTAGTTCGATTGGACCGGCCCAATAATCCAATCCCCTATTTTTCTTATGAAGTTCTTAAAATTATTTTATTTTTTTACCCAAGTAAAAAGAATAACTTATTTAATTTTGAGCAATTATTCTATTTTAAATAAATTTGATCTCTACCAATCAACTAAGTCTTAAATTAACCATTATAATTTTCTAACTAAAATTTTACTTTTAATAATTCCTAATTAAAGTTTGAGTTTTTATAATTCTCATGGCTTTTACTAGAGAGAAATTATTAGGTGATGTATGTAGTCACTTATAAAGGGTTTCCTTGTTGTGTTAAATACCATGTTGGACACTTTGTGACATTATGCTGGAATTGTCATGTTTGTCTCTTAGAAAAAGATTTCGGGCCACCTCTTAGACATTTCTTGGGCCACTCTCAAGCACTTAGTGAAGAGGTGTTAAACACATGCATAAATATATTGCTTTAACTCAATGTTGTACTTAATCAGAGTTATTTTTTTATCATCTCATCTCATTCTTTCTCTATCACTCTATCAGATATCATTCTCACTTTGTGTATTTTAATGTCTTGTGCTCAGTATTTGATAAAACTAATAATAATTTGCTCTTATTATTTGTTATTTTTAAGTTAGAAATCTCTTATATATATCATTGTCAATGTTTTTTATCTTTTAAAACATCTTACCTTGCGGTCAGGCAGTATAATATCTGTGTCCTAGTGTCAATCTCTATGCATCATGGTTAGTAGGTGAATATTGGTCATGGTGGACTAGTCTTTGTACTCCAATGTGTGCTTTGCTCGTGTTGTTTTATGCATTCACCCAGTATAAAACAATCACATGGCAACTAAAGACTTGGGTGAGCAATGATTTACTTGTTACGGGGGCCATTTGATAATCAGGGAGATGTCCAATAAACTATCACCTGCTTGCCTGATTGATTTTTTATATGTCACGTTGGGGTAGATAGAATGATGATTTTCCTAGTTGGTAGGAGCTCTAGCCCTAAATATCGTGTATAGTAGGGTCTCAAATAGGTTGCTCTACCCTATTTAGTCCCATTTAATTTTACCTTTTGAAGACCATCATAAGTTTGGGCTGGCCTAGATTATGTTGGATTTTTGTGGACTACCTATAATTGGCCCATTTAAGCTTATTATATGTTTTATAATAATAAACGTCCAATTTCACTTGATTTGTTTTTTGATAGAATGAAAATCAAATTGAATCTAATTTAGTCCACTTTCTGAGTAATAGATAATATAAAAAACGGTTATATGTTTTATTGGTAAAATATTAATTTCACTTGTAAAATATTTTGAGATGGAGTGCTGTGTTTTTCTATTATGGTATTAATTTGAGCTTCTTAGAACAAATTAGTCATAAAGTATTATAAATATTCCTATAAAACCTGGAAGGAGTGCTTTTATAGAGCAGGATCCCATGTTTGGCTTTACATTGTCACATTCGTATAAGAGAAATCTTCATTTATTGCCCTTGTTTTTTGATCCAACTTTTTTTTACTTGATTGCAAACTATGTTGCACCGATACGGATACGGCGACACGGATACGACACGATACGGATACGGGATACGTCAATTCTTAAAAATACAGGATACGGGTACGGCGCGGACACGGCATTATAATTTATAATCTATAATCATACATAAAAATTAAGAAATCAATCAAAGCATAATATTTGAACAAAAACAAAAATGACAACAACATCATTTGTAGCATTGTAACTTATAAAATCAAAATATAAGTAAGCATTAAATATCTAGTACAACAACAAAAGCATAAACATAAATTATCTAGCACAAGGAGTTTCAACTATTCAATAGAATGAATGATATAATTATCTTTTTTATTGGTTTGTCTTTGAACTTCTATATCATCTTTAATAAATATCATAGCTTCTAATTCAAGCTCATCAAGTGAAAGATTAGTAATTTTTAATATTTTCATATCATCAAGAGACTCAAATCCATCTCAGAAATAAGAGAATCTTGCTCGCAACCGCGGAAGTAAATACGACACGTCTTTTATCTTCGGATTCTTTTTGTTTTCAATGGACACACGTATCGGATACGTGTGTCCTTTTGAAATTAAATAATATTTTAATTGGATACGGCTTTGGCGTATCTGACACGTATCGGTGGAGTATTGGAGGCGTATCCGTGTATCGGTGTATCGGATGCAGCACGCCTTCATAAATAGGTGTATCGGTGCAACATAGATTGCAAATAAAATGAAAAATTTGCAAAATGTATTATTCTAAAGTGTTTTCATTGTTCACTGCCTTGATATCATGTCGAATTTAAGTTGAGTTTAATATGACTTTGAATTTAATATTTTTTAATCACAACTCCATATGAAATTAAAATTATTTTGACTCATTCATCAACTTTTTAGTTGGTATTTAATTCATTATGGTTCTACATGATATTGATTTTTAATTTATTATAGTTCGTAACTATGAAGCATAGATATGGCCATGATGATATAAACATAACACTATACATCATGGACACAATATGATATTTTATAAATTATTAATGTAAAATATATAATTGCTAGTTTTTTTCACTAAAAGCATTAGCTGGATAGAATGTTATCATTTATAAAAGAAATATTATAATTTATAAATTATACTTAAACTTAACAAAAACTTTAACAATAACAAAAGAAAAATAAATTTTATTAATAAAATGATTTATCATATGTGACAGTTGTAATTTTGTTAACAACACTCTAACATCGACATTCATTAATAATTGTTAGTTGGCATGTATACTGCCAATATTAATATTACTTATAAATGTCATCAATCTTCAAAAAAAAAAGTATTGTCAATGTCCTCATAAAAGTAATCAAACAAAATTTGGTTGTATGAGCATGTTGATGATGTATGATTAGTTGGAGTTGGGGCACTCAATATTGTGGTCATCTTTAGCACCATCTCTTGGGCTATCTTTATTGACACCTTCATCTTAAAAACACAGTTTCCAAAGATGACTCATCCAGAGAGATTAGCAGCATCAATCATGTCAATATTATCCATTGTAGTAAATGCATATCCACCAATATCTCAAAAATGTCTCTCAGTATATTATGTGCTCCTCCTAGATGAAAGATGCAATTTAGGTTGATGAGTGATAGATATTGTTTCTCTTTAGTGAATTGATAAAAGAATCTTTATTCTAATTTCTTTTGCAAAAATATTCAGAATTGGGTTGAACTAATAATTTAAAAGCCAAACTTTACAGTCGTACACCAGTTCTTTCCGTCCTTTTTTTTATTTTTTATTTTTATTTTTATTTTTTATTTTTTATTTTTTTTAGTTCTTTCCGTCCATGGAGACTCCAGAAGGTAGAGAGTTTCGATCAGTAAAAACACCAGTAAATCTAAAGGACTTATAAACTCTAAATTAACCTCATCCTCTTTTCAATATTTGAAAAAAAAAGCCTCTTTAAACATTTTTTTCCTCTTTGTTTATATCTCCAAGCCTTTATATGCTGCAAAATTTGATGCTTCACTTAGCCAAGCATGCCATGCTTGAGAAAAGAATGCATCTAATAAGTGAGATTAATTATTGCGAAATGGGTAAGATTATATTCAAGAGAGTGACCTAATGAAGGGAATTGTTGCTTTTGTTTCATCTTTATATGAACATATCATACATTATCTTATAGTTGGACTTTATATTGGGTCAATCCCGCATTTGATCCACATTGAAACCTAATTTTTTTCATGAAACGTTTTTGACACAATTTTATGTGTGCTGGGCACGTGTCAAGACATGTTGGAATTGTCTCTGTGCCTACATATGTGTGACATAGATATGGAAGATATTTGAAAATGTCCATGCTTACAAGTTTTGTAATGAACTAAAAAGTAGTTTTTAATTGGCTTTTAAAGGTTTCAACATGAGATTGATTTCTAAATGAATAGAGATGGAATTGCTTTTTTATTTTGTCTATTCATGTTTGGCGCACAATTGACTTTTAATGACTTTTTAAGTCTTGCAAAATATATATTTTATCTCCAATTCTGAAATTAGTTCATAAAAATTGGTTAAAATTCTTAATCATGAAAAATAAGAAAATTGTGTATGACAAATGCTTATTTTATTAGTTCAGATTGTAGTTCTATAGTTTAGCTCAAGATAAAATGCGATGAAAATTTTGTTTTCTCATCAGCTATAATGGAGCTTTTCAGATGATAAATGGGTTCATAGATTGGCTCTAACTTAGTAGACTATCCTATTCAAGCTAATATCCATTAGCACCAACCGATTAGGATTTTTTATGGTCAGCCCAGCCCATTTGAAAAATCCTAATGCGAAGTTCTATGGTGACTGAGACTGTTTATGAAACTCTATAAAAAAAAAATGTTCATGAAACTCAGCCTGGAAATGGTGAATGACTTATTTCACCTTTTTGCTAATTTACTCTGATGATTTTGGACTTTATGCCATCAATTTTATTTATCATGCCTCAAATAGATTGCAGAAACCTAGTGATGCTGATAGATTCTCTCCCTTTTTTTTTTCTTTCTTTTTAAAATAATTTTGTTACAGTCGAACCAGCAGTTCTATTTGATACATTTCCGAATTGCATTCCTTTAACGGCTATTTATGCTACTGATTTATTGCAGGCTTCAGAGAAAGAACAATCACAAAGTGAAAATGCTAAAGAGACCAATCTTGACTTGAGCCTAGGCTTAAAAGCTCATGATGATGATCATGAAAATGATCCCAGAGCTGCTGTGGGAAGTTTTGGCCAGCCTGAAAAGTTAAGCTCAGTTGATGGTACAGGAATCAAACCTTCAGCTAATTCAGAATCTGAATCTAGAAAGAGAAAATCTTCTTCTGCAACTAATTTGGAAATGAGAATGTAAGCATTTTTTTTTAATAATGCTATGTCCTTTGCTTCATTTCTGATGTATTGAGATTGAATTCTGCCATTATTATGGATTTTGAGGCTTATGACTGGAAAACTTATGAGTGCTTGGACTATGCAGAGATCTCATTGTTTGACTACGATAGAAAAGTTTAGGTTCCTCTAACAAAGTTGTGTACTCTGGTTCTATACTTTCATGTGCTCGCTCACATAGTTCTGCGGGCACAATATCAATGCAGAAAAATTCTACTTTCTTTGCTTTTTGAGATGTGCTGATTACATGCCAATCATTTCAGTTGGTTGCTGATGAAGGCTGATAGAATAGGGAAATCTATATTGTTTGCATGTGGTTTGATAATCTTTTTCAAAATCAACGGACCATTTGGAAGCTCTAATAAGTTTATTTATTTATTTATAAATTAATATATTTTTATTTATGTTATTATTTGAAATTAAAATATTTGGTTTTTGTTATGCAATTTTTGTTTTAAAAAATCAAAAATAATATAGCTATAATGAATTAATAAACAATTTAACATAGATAATTTAGAAGTTCTATTACGTTTGGATTATTTATTTAGTATTTGAAGTTAAAACTTTATATTAAAAGTATAATTTTGTGAATAACATTTCAATGTTAAAAGTTATTTGTAAAAATCAAACAACTTTATTGGGATATATTATACTTGCAATGACTTGTAATAATAATTTAAAAATTTTAAGGGTTATTCATGCTCTTTAATTTGGTTGGTAATTGATATGACTTTGATAGGTAACATTAAATTCAGAAGGGAATACTTCATTTTCTTTGTACCTTTATAAGTAATATAAAGTCTATTTCATATCTCTTTACAATTAGTGCACAGAGAAGTATACATGTAATCCTCAGATTTAAAGCAAGAAAAAAAAAAGCATTTCATATCTAGTTGTAGAAGATTCTTATCTTCTAAATTCCATTTAGTAATCAAAATTTTTATTTTAAAACCATTCACAATGCAAAAAAAGAGGAGAATAATCAATTTATATTATATGCTGCATTTTATAGTCAATCGATTATAAAACCTAGATATATAAATTTTCCAAAAATTAAATATCATTTGCCATAAGGCATATATTCAATACATCGTCTGATTCTTGTTCTAAAGAATTCGAAATGGAGCCTGTCCGGAAGGCTTTTATATTTGATATCCCCCCTTTTAGTATTTTATTTTTCATCACCCTTCCTAGCACTTGATTTTTCTTCACTCTCCATGTTAGGGTAACTTCTTAAATAGGGAAATCAGACCTCAGATGTCCCGGCTTCCTACATTCAAAATAGGTAATGTAAAAAGAAATTTTATTAGTTGTACATGATTTTCCTTTGTTCCAGACTTGATGGTGTCTTCGCTTCTGTCTTAGAAAACTTTTGAACTATCAGGTCATTAATGTTATATCGTCATCTCCATCACTTGTAGAGCTATTATTATCTGAGTCATTGTCCTTTAACACCACTATTCTCTCCTTTCTCATGTCACCTACATCTTGTAATATTTGACTCACATTTTGCTCATAAGTAATGAGTGAGCCAAGTAGATTATCAATAGAATATATAGTTAAGTCTTTGGATTCATAGATGTTAGTTACTTTTGTATTAATACTATCAGGCAGGTAATGCAAAATATTTTTAACATTTTAAGATTTAGACAATTCTCTTCCTAGAGCATGTAGAGATGTCACTATTTTAATAAAACCTAGTGTACAAATCAATAATAGTTTCACTAGGGTTTGTAAAGAAGAGTTCTTATTCATGTAGTAAAATATTTGGTCAGGATTGTTAGGCCTCACTGGTTCCTTCATCAGTGATACATAGTCTATCCCAGCTTTTCTTACTAGTTGTACATGATGAAACCCGCATATAGCACTCAAAATTTAAGGCAAAAAAGAAATATTTTAGACATTTTGCATTAAGTTGAGCATAGTCTCTATCCTCAAAGATCCATTCATTAAAAGAAATTTATTTCCTTGATGTCATTAACAATACGATATGGAGTATATCCTACTTGAATCACGCGCCACATGAGATAGTCAATAGATTGCAAAAATTTAGACATTCAAACCTTTTAAAATCATACAACATATTATTCAATAATGGTGGATGAGTTACAAAATAACCCTACATGGTATTCCTACTTCCAAGATCTATTATGGATCTTTTCTCAAGGATTTTTAAATCACTAATTTTATGACCCTCTCTGATACCAATTAAAAATTCAAATGATGTTGATAAACCATTGAATTACCAATGCCACACAAAGAGGGGTTGGTGTTTTAATTTTTTTTTTTTATAAAAAACCTTTCTTTGAAAATATTTTAACCAAAAAAAAAGTGGAAGCAAACAACAAACAATCAAATAAAATTTATATTTTTGATTTTGTAAAAAAAAAATAAATAGAAATATTTTTTTTCAAATTTTTCTTACTTAGAATAATTAATCCAAAGCAATCATAATACTTTCAATCCAAATTTCTAAGAACATAATATGCAGTTAATTAAAAATTTTAAAAAGAAAAGTGCTAAATGAAAAAATGGACGAGCACACCAAAATGTTTAGAGTGGCTCAGTCAAATTTTGACCTAAGTCCACTCCTAAAAGTCCTCTGTGGGTATTGCACTAATCCTTTAGTGTCTCTTCTTTAGATCCCTCAATAACACAAATAAGCCCATACAAAATCACTTCCACCCTTCCATGGTGCAGTAGAGAAGCTGAAATCCTTTCACCATTGTGGTCTTACAGAGAACCTGAATCCCTTTCACCCTCCTGGTGAGACAGAGAAACCAGAATCCCTTCCACCAAACTAGTTCAATGGAGTATCCAAATCCTTTGATTCCACAAGCCTCTTCATAGAGTTTCCCATAAGCAAAATAATGATTGTTGCAGGAAGAAAGTAAATATTCATGGAGCTATCATGTATAAAACCCATCTCACACACTCTCTTGATCTCACAAGGATCTTCTCTCTCAAAACCTATCCCCTCTCTCTTTCTCCTAAGAACATTGCCCTCTCTTAAAACCCTAACTTACGTAGAAGCTTTTACATAAAAATTGACAAATACCCTCTTACATGAAATAAGAGAAGTTTAAATACAAGGGTAAAAAAAATCCAAGTTTTTTAATTCAACTTACTCTGTTTGTATTATATGATTTATGGATTGTATTGCATGGTTAGTTTAATATTCCATGTATGTTCTCTATGATGAAAAAATCTCATTATGCTCATTTCAAGAATACTAAATTGACTGTATAATATGAATCATGGATTGTACAATATGATTAGTACATTTGCTTAAGTTCATCCAGTATGATCTCTAGGATGATAAACAATTATCTCTGTCAATCATCTAGCATGATTTATACTGTTATGTATTAATTATTAAATCCAATCAAGGTTCATCCATGATAATCACTGGGATGAGAAAAAATTGTCTATGCCAATCGTTTAGTATGATTAAGATCATATTATACGATTTGATTCATTATTTAAGCCTTGATTTAATTGACTAATCACAAGGATTAATTTAGTCATGACTTTAAATATCATTTAATATAAACATGTTCATATAGTATGATTAGTTCAAAAGTTAAAATTAAAAAAACTTGCCTAAATTTGATTGACAATTGGGGGCTCGGATATAAACTTATCATCCTGTACAATTGTGCTCATTAAGTATGATTATTTTAACAAATTTAATCTCTAATTTAACTATTTTAATATTTTTATGAAGTAATCTTACAGTACAATCGAGATCTTACGGTATGATCTTTAAAATTCTAAACCTCTAAATTTCACTCCCTTGTATGTGTGTGCACAGTTGCCAATTTAGCATACACCTTTTACAAAACTTTTGACTCAAGAAAGATAAAAACAAATAAGCAAAAATAAAAACTCTTGGAAACATGAAACCTATTTTACCCAATCTTGAGTCTTGATCCTTTGTCGATGCATGATGAATGATGTACCTGAAATGATAGTGTGGATAAGATAAATATGCAGTAATAGTACTAGAAGAATAAAATTAAAATCTAATAATTTTTTATCATCAAAATCATAAGCTCTAGATCCCTGATTAAAATATATACATTACTGCATAAATCATTCTTCTTGGATACACTCATATGGGGTGGAAAAATCGCATTAGTTAGCTGCATTTACATATTAAAGAGTCCTGATTAAATTCTAAACCAAAATTTTAATTCAAGTTGAAAATAAAGAGTTTTATATCTTGCAATCAAAAGACTTATCTTTTTTAGTTTTCTAAGAATCACACTTAGATGGTTCGCTAACAGTCCACTCCAATCAGGCATAAATATTGATTGCATAAAAACCCTCAATATCTCTTCCTCGGGAGGGTCATCCAAATTCCAAAAAAAAAAAAGAGTAAATCTTATCCTAGGTAGTAAATAAAAACATTAGTAGATGCTAGAGTGTTTTTGGGAAACTAGAATCCTAAAGCCTTTTCTCACTTTCAATTCAATAAATCAATCATCAGGTTTTCTTCTTCCCATTTGGTAGGTCGAGAAACTTAAATCCTTGATTAAATCATTATAACTAAAAAGTCTAGTCCTAACTTTAATCAAGAGATTTCTTAAGAGAGACTTGCCTTTATAAAGAATCTAGAACCCTATAAGAAAGTAAACCCTATTTTAGTTTTCTAAAGTTAGGTAAAAATCTTTAGACATAGACTAAAATTTTATTCCTTGGCTAATTTCATTTTCAAAATGATAGCTAAATTCTAGATTTTATATTTAAAGATTAGTTTTAATTCCATATGTTATATTTGATTATGAAATTAAATGTCATTTTTATTTTCAAATTGATAGTAAAGCAGCAGTTTATCTTTTGAGATAATGTGTTGTTAGCTATATAGATTTAATTAAATAAGCATAAAGCAAAATAATGGGTACAATTTATTTGTTTACAGAAGGGAAATGGGACAGTTAGCACAAACCACTTAATCAAGATGCACATGAAGATGAAATTTGCCTTCTAATCCATCATCTTGTTTACCAAGGCACTCATTCTTCTCATTATAGTTAAGAATTTAATGCACCCATGCTTGAATGCCTTCGTGGTGATGATTGGGGAGGGGGGTAGGAATAGAGTGAGAATCCAAAATTTCTTATTGTCTAACAAGAATGAGATGAAGCATAAACATTCACTATCAAGTTTAGCAATATTTGTATGGGGTTAAACCCATAAAGGTCAAGGATATTTCAAACTTAGGGTAAAATGGAAGTTATAGCCCAACATAAAATGATCACATGATATGCATAGGTCCTATTAATAAAAAATGTTCAAGTGCATATTCTCCATGGAAACTCACACTTGAAATGTCTCATTCATGAAATAGTAAGGTTAAAAAATGTGGTAGGTAAACTTGATAGATGCTTTGGAGGACTACAAACACTCAACATCACTAAATGCATTGGCACATTTATGAAGGGATACCATGGAGTTATGAATGCAGTTGCTTTACAAATTTGAGATCCTAGAAATCTAAATAGATAACTCACACTCTTGCATGCCTAACTAGAGGGTATTTATAGAAAACTTAGATATACATGAATATGAAAATGTAATTATAATATGTATTTAATACTCAAATCTTCCAATATTTTTTTATCCATACCCTTAAATTTAAAGGTTCTTTACTTATTGATCCTTACATAACACACATCCTACCTTGAAGTCATACTTATGGTGAAGCTGATAGATGACCTTGAGTTGCCATTTTAGGGATGAATAATGATGAAGTCACTATATAAGAGTATTAATTAAAACAACGACGAAGAAAAAATTGACATTATCTAAAATATTCCAAGTGTTCCACTCATCATCAAAGTTGCATGAATTAGAGATCACCAAAATGTCATAACTATCGAACTCATTGCAATATTATAAACTATGGCATTCATTATAATATAGTAAATATCATACTATTTAAAACTTTATATACAACAAACGTGCACTCTATGGAGAAAAAAACATAGAGAAAGTAAATTAGTTTCACAAATGGAATTATTTTATTAGTTATACACAATTTTTTTATATTAGAATTTTCAAACACATATAACACATTACAATATAATAAAATGTGATGCGAAGCATGCACCACCATAAAAAAACCTACACACTAGGTTACTCACCACATTACGTGAAAGGACCCATAAATTCTTTAAGTATCCTAGTAGGAACCTTCCTCCCCATGCAAAGGAACAAACCTTTACTAGTCCACAAGTCATCATTGTGATAAATAAGCCCAACATAATTCATATATCCTTATAGGTCATATTAGGTGAGCATGAGATAGAGATTTTACCAAAGATCTTTTTGAAAGGATGTTTTTTATCTTCCAAATAAACAACAAAGAGCTACTAAATCATTATTATACAGTACTAAAACAAAAAAGACATCATTTAGCATATATATATAATTTTTTTATCCAAAACTTTTATACACAAATAATTATGAGTTCCAATCACTCTAATAAAACACATATAATACATGGCTATAAAATAATTCATTCATGATAGTAGAAAGTATTACTTCTATTCGTAAACTTGACGTCACTCAACTGGGGTCTTACCTTTTCTAGAAACATGTAAATATTAAAAATGAGCAAATAGCCAATAGGTTACATGAAACCTACAACTACATTTAATTTGTGAAAATATAATAATATGCATGTTATAACTTAGTTAAAATTTAAAATGTATCAAATAGTAAATTTGTGTGTTACATATATAATTGAATAACATAAAATGAAATTATGACCAAAAGCCTCATTTTAATTTATATGCCACATAGTGCATCGTACAATATCACAACTTATCCCAAAGAATTCATTTCATGTATATTATTATTTCATAGCATATATTAAGTCAGGTGTTATGGGGATTGCATCATATCAAATAATTTTAAACAATTCATGGTATCATGTGGAGCAATATATCACCAAACCTATATATATTTAGAGAAGATAAGAATTTGAGTTGATCATCATATTATGCATGCCAGTATATCATAATAAGTAGTAAGTTGATTAGAAGTTCTAGATAATCATATTATATCATATAAAAATAGTCAAAATGTATAGCAAAAAAATAAAATAATATATATATATATATATAATCAATTCATATCATCATATATACTAGTATATTCTAACATATATTTATATAACTTGTAAAGGATCAGGCTAATCATATCCTATCTTGTGGTGTTTTCCTCTATAAATCATAAATGCCAGTTATAGTATCATAACATATCATATACAATAAGTATATTCATAATCTAGTGGAATCATATTCATTAGTAATCATCCTTGTGTGTTGACACACAAAATCATATCATATTTTTCTTATATCTCCCATCATATATTAACTTCACACCACTAGCCTAATGTTTAAAGGAAGGCTTATCATCCTACCCTCTTGTGCAGGGTAATATATCTCCACTAAACCTGAATCGTATTATCCATCCATACTATCATACACACATTTCATAATATATTTATCATATTTAATATTTTAATATCATGTCAATATAATCTCAAGATTCAATTCAATGTATCTTTTTTTATTATATATAAAAGGAAATGTAAATAATATGTACTGAAATTTATAGGACAATTAATTATGCTTATTCCACACACACACACACACACACACACACACACACACACACACACACACACACACACACACATATATATATATATATATATATATATATATATATATATATATCTAATAATTGAAACATAGCATGTATGCATGTCATAATATATGTACTATAGAAGATATGCATGTTATTCATTATGTTTAAACCTGATACAATAATCTTTTATCAATTCTTTCATTTATTTATCTTACTCGTCTTAAAAAATATGCCTCAAAATAGAGAAATTATTGGTAAAAAATTAATAAGATCATATTAACATGTAGTCTATATTACAAATTTGTTCTAAGTACTGTGATTTTGATGATAACAAACACTATTGTGTCTATTATTGCTTTATCTAATTTTTGTGATATTTTGTTTTGTTTTTTATGTACTAACATTTCAGAAAATTAGTCTACTATTCACTTGTAATTTTGATTAGCTCAAGACATGGTAGACTAGCGTTATAGTTAGTCTTCAATTTATTATGTATTTTAACCTTTCTTGAGTCGTATCATGTAATTGGGTGAGTATTATTGCTGAGTAACATTGCACACACATAAGAAAAGAGAGAAAAATATTTTTTAAAGAGAGTTCTATTTAAGTACAACGTAATGTATGATTTTGGCTTTGCACTATATGACCTTATTTCATATTATATGATTTTAATTCATATTATATGATCTATTATGCTCTATCAAAACCCTAGCTGCAAGAGGTTAAAAAAGATACTAATTATATGTTTATCATATAATACGATTTGGTTCGTACTGTATGCCCTAATTAAAATCTATCTTAATTAATCCTTGGATATCAAATAATCAAATCATGGAAAATTATTATTATCGATCATACTGTATGATATAATTCATACAATATAATTATCCGTGTACAAAAGTGGTCATCCCAGAGATCATATCGAATAAAATCCATGAATTTTGTACTAATCTTATTGAATGATATCCACAGATCTAGACGATCGATAGCTTATGAAGTTGGCTGTCCTAAGGCTTGTCCCAAACAAATAGAAGGAATTTTAGCAATTCGTACCGTATGATGTTTAGATCATACTATATGAAATGTTATGAAGGTTAAATAGTTCATTTGTACGACCTTACTGGACGAGTCTGAATTACACTGATAGTATTGTACAATACATGTATCATTTTGTATGAATAAAAGATGGATCTCTTAAAAACTAGGATTTCTTGAAGCCTACTACTTAAGGTTGTCAAATACTCAAATTAGAAAATCTTTGGTTGTTGAGACTTAAGGAGAGATCCTTGAGGGTGAGAAGAAGAAGAGCTTCGTGAGAGAAAAGAGGGAGATTTTGTTAGGGAGAAGTTGTGAGAGGATTCAGAAGGTTTCTTCAAGCACTAATCTTGCCTAGTATCTACAAGCGTCTGCCTGGATTCTCTGTGGCTCCGAAGAAAAAGTTGTTCAACAAAGATTATGGTTCTCTTACCATCACTTAGAGGGTAAAAATAGAGTTATGGTTCTCTGACCATCACCTAGATGGTGAAAGATGAGTTATGGTTCTTTGACCATAGCTAGGAGGGTAAAAAAAGAGTAGTGGTTCTCTAGCCATCACTAAGAGGGTGAGAATAAAGTTATGGTTCTCTAAACATCACATGAAGGGTGAAAATAGAGTTGAGGTTCTCTGCCTGTAAAGGAGTCATAATTTTTTGCAGCACTGGGGTAGTGAAATAGTATTTGTATAGGCTTCTCCACCTTATTGTGGGAGAAAAAGGAGAGACACTAGTGTTTAGTGTAATACTTGGAGAGGGAGTCTCCAAGGTGTATACATAGGCCAGGTTGACCGAACCACTATAAATTCTTATGTGTTTATTTTGATTATTTTTTGCACTTTATTTTCTATAATTATATGCATGGTTGAAAAATCTTATTTATTTTGTTGTTCTGAAATTTACTTATTTTTGTATCTTCTGCATTGATTATCGTGTGTTGGTTTGAAATTTTTTTTAAAAAGAATTTATTTTTCACTAATTTTTTTTTAAATATCCAATTCACCCCATCATGGTTAGCCTTAGGCTAGCTCTTCAAGATCTAATAACCTTCATGAACTTTCAAGTGATATCATAGTGTGATTCATAAATTAAATTTTAGAAAACTATCTTTATAAATTAAAATACTGTAAAAGGATATTCAATTACACAACCACCTTTATTTGATAATCTTCCTTTTGATTTTTAGAAAATTTGCATGTTTACTTTCTTGCAATCAATTGATTATCACATGTATATTTTAGTTCAGGAAGGTTATTATGCACCTTCATGTTTCATAAATGACATTAAAACTGAAATACCTTTTCCTTAATGGAGTACTGATGATAGAGATTTAGCCCAACTGAATGCTAAATGCCTAAACAATTTCTTTTGTACTTTGAAATTTGAAGATTATATGTGTGTATCTACCTATACTACTAGTAAAGAAATTTGGGATACATTATGTATTCTTATGAAGGAACAAGTGAAGTGAAATTATCTAGATTAAATTTTTTGCTCCATGAATATGAACTCTGTCACAAGAAATCTAGTGAATCTATATCTGAAATATATACTAGGTTTACATAAATCATCACATCCTTACATGTTTTAAGTAAAGAATTATCAAATTCTAAAAAAGTAAATAAGATTCTGCATTGTTTACCTTCTTCCTACGATACAAAATTTTATGCTATTATTGAATCCAAGGATCTGAATGCTTATTCTATAGATAAATTACTTGGATCACTTAATGCCTAAGAGCAAGGAGTGAGCCAAAGACATCTTGATGCAGGAGAAAGAAAGAAAGAGAGAACGTTAGCCTTAAAAGCTAATGATTCAGACAGTTCCTCTGATGAAGGTGAGGAAGAAATTGCAATAATGAATTGATAGTTTAAAAGATTTCTGAGATAAAAGAAAAAGAATCATTAGCAATGGAGCAAAGGTAAGAATTATAAAAATTCTAAAGCTTCTATTGATATTGTCTATTATGAATCTAGGAAACCATGACATGTTAAAACTAATTGCCTAAATCTTAAATTTCACCAAAGAAAGGAGAACGTTGAAGAAAAAGCAAAGTCCTATAAAGGTAATTGAAGATCTCAGAAAGTCTTTTTAGTTAACTCCACTTCAGATTCAACTGGAATAGAAGCAAAAGAGGATGTGACAAATCTATGCTTAATAACAAATAACTATCTTGATCAATCCGATTAAGATGAGGTATATCAACTTTCATATGACAAATTACTTGATATTTCAAAAAAGATTCATGATTCTTACAAAAAGCTGAAAAAAAGCATGCCAGCCTGAAAACTAACTGCTTAATTTTGCAAAAAGAAAATAAAATGCTCAGAAAAGATGGTTCTGATTTAGAAATGGATCATATGACTTTACTATATGAGTTTGATGAATTGAATAAGAAATATACTATTTTATCTAAAACACATGATTCTTTAAAATCATCTTATCTTGATTTAGAAAAATTATTTCAAGACTTAGAAGCATTTATTAACATTTTAGATCTTACTTAGCACTCTTTAAAAACTGAAATATTTGCTCTTAAAAATGCTAATGAAATTTTATTAGAAAAAGTAAAGGCTTTTCAAAACAAATATGTTCTTAAGCACTCACCATATCATACATCTCATAAACCTAGGAATAGGAATCATAATTATCATAGCTTAGTTAACCCTTTTCCTGATGTTAGATATTATTCCTGTGGCATATTAGGACACATTAGCCACACTTGCACATTCCACCATCGCACATATTCAGTGTGGAGGCATAAGTTGCATTAAACTCAGTATGACATGTATTTTAATGATTTATGCAAATTTAAGAATATACCCAAACTCACTAGGGCTCTCAAAATAATTCTTCCATGATCTTTGGATTTATAGGCTCTCATAAAAGACCCAGTGGGTGCATGCATATTTTGGGCTCAATATTTACTTTATATCACTTGAAATAAGTCATTTATGAGCTTCTCAACTTATGTGTTTTGTTTATTTGTGACTTTATTTAATTTTCTTCTTTATTCTAAATATATTTTGTTGGATAAAAAAATACAACACTGCATATCCTGTACCTCCTTACCATTCTCCAATCTTCTTCTTGGATGCCTCCTTATGTATACTATTTTATAGGGAATAGGAACTAGAAGCCCTCTATTTGATGAAAAAGGAGATTCTACCCCTACAACTGATCCTGCACCTGCACCACCTCCTCACTTCTACCCATATGAGGAGTTGATTCAACAATTTGATAGACTTGAGACTCGCTTGGATCAACAACAAACCAAACATGATAATGATATGGGTTGATTCAGGGAGCAATTTAAAAATATTTAATAACAGTTAACCTCCATCCAGCAGCAGTACGACAACTTTAGCCAATTCTTCCAACCACCTACAAAGCAACCATCTGATCAGGATCCACTTATATTCTAGTTATTTTTTGTTGTTCTTGTTTTATTGTGTAATACTTTTCTTTTTTATGTCTTTGTTTATTTTTACATTGTTTTGTAATATATTTTTTTAGTCATTCTTTTATTGCTAAATGTTTTTATTTTAATAAAAAACATATTTTATGCTTATTTTCTCTATCAAGTGATTCTTATATTTTTTTCAAGTAGATTCTTGTATTTCTTTTAATATTGGGTTGTTTTTTGTGCTCTTTGCCTGATAAATTT
This sequence comes from Dendrobium nobile, assembly GCA_022539455.1. Taxonomy (NCBI): domain Eukaryota; kingdom Viridiplantae; phylum Streptophyta; class Magnoliopsida; order Asparagales; family Orchidaceae; genus Dendrobium; species Dendrobium nobile. The sequence goes on along the minus strand of CM039728.1, from coordinate 29,765,404 downwards.
TTAGTCAAGTAACATGTTCTTTCTGTTGATCTTACTGTATGACTTCTATCATACTGTACGAATGAACTCTTATTGTAATACTCTTTTTTGTTTGTAATAAAAGTACTTCTTTTCTTACTTAAGAGGTTAGATAAGAAATTGCTAACAAGTTTAAAACTAAATGGATAAAAATTCATGAATTTACATATCTCTTCTTATTTCCTTTACATACTAATTCCTTGTGTGAACTTGAAAATCTAAATTGAATTATAGTGGAGATGGTTGAAATGAAAACATTTTCATTCTACTGCAATTTTTATATCATGAATATATCCTATAATTTGACAAATGAGATTCATTATTTTTCATAAACTAGGCTATATATTCCTATTAAAGATACCAGAGTTGCTTTGTAGATTATTCCTCCATATATAAGAGAGTGAGTAACTCTTCTCTTATATTTGGAAGATAACCTTTACAACTGAGATTCTTAAAGTTTTAGAAAGGAAGCAATTTGCAAAAAATTCAAAAGCTATACAAAATGAGCTCAAAATCAAAGATGCACTATGGTGCCAAAAGTAAAAGAGGCACTAAGTGTATCAAAAATAAATGATGCTTGATGAGAGCAAATAAAAGAGTCACAAAATGAGCACAACTTAAATTAGCTTTTCTTTCTGGTAAATCTTTAAATCCTTGAAAATTCTTGTGTTTCATAATATGTTTAATACTTGATTTTGGAAAAAATTGGTTCTTCATTCATCACTTTTATAGTAATATTCCATTCGATATATTTCATGCTAGCAATCTGAAAAGTTTAAGTTTCCATATCTAATTGTAATTCTTGAATTAGATTTTTGTTTAAACAAAACATTTTAGCCTGTAAAGATGTTAAGGTGGGTGTGCAAACTCTAGAATTCAAATCTTTTGGTTATAATAAAGTCAACTTTTTTCTTATTTTGTCTTTTCTATGTGTAGAGTAAATTTATTACATTTTGGAATATGCTAATGAGAGTTCTCGTGTCTGTGATGTTTTTTCCTTTACCTTGAGTGTTAGTCATTTTGAGTATGTTTATTTTATGCTTTCTTTTTTCTATTTTTGTTTTTCTATCATTCTATTTTTTCCTCTTTTTGTGATGTCAAAAGGGGGAGCAATATTTTGTTATTTGTTATAGTTGTTGTCATTGTTTACTTATTTGTTTTAAAAAAATTTACACTCCTTTTCTTATAGTTGGTTTTCATCTAAGGGGTAGTTTAGAGGAAAGCAATTTTTTTGAAAATTCAAAAATAATAATATTTGTCATCATAAAAAAGGGGGAGATTATTACAAATATGATCCAAATATTATGTTATTGATGATAACAAATAATATTATATTTGTTACTACATTTTCCTATTTCTGTGATATTTTGTTTTGTTTTGTGTGGACTAACATTTCAATAAATTAGTCCACCATTCAATTGCAATTCTAATAAACTCAAGACTAGGTAGATTAGGGTTATAGAAAGTTTTTATTTTATTCTAATTTTTTTTCTTTTCTTTGGTAGTATCATGTAATTGTGTGGATCATTGATGAGTAACTTGCCACACACACGGGGAGAGAGACAAAAATAATTTTTGAGAGAGTTTTTTCTAATTACATTATACTGTATAATTTTGTCTTCGTATTATACGACCTTATTTTGTATTGTATAATTTTAATTTGTATTATACAATCTATTATGCTCTGTCAAAACCCTAGCCACCAGAGGTTAAGAAAGAAACTAATTATATGGTAATCATACAGTACGATTTGGTTCATACTGTATGCCATAATTAAAATCTTTCTTATTAATTTAGGCAATCAAATCATGGATAATTATTATGACTGATTATACTGTATGATATAGTTTGTACTGTATAATTACCCGTGTATGAAATTTGTCATCCCAGAGATTATACTGAATGAAATCCAGCAAGGTCGTGTGGACAAACTATTCAACCTTTATAATATTTCATATAGTATGATCCAAACATTGTACGGTACGAACTGTAGAAATTTCTTTTGTTTATTTATGATTATCCTTGGGATGGCCAACTATGTACATTATAGATAATCTAGATTTGGGGACATTGTACAGTATGACCATCTGAATTACAATGATTGTAATGTACGATACATGTATTATACTATACGAATAAAAAATATATCTCTTAAAAATTAGGGTTTCTTGAAGCCCACTACTTAAGGTTTTCTAATAATACTTTTAGAAAATCTTTGGCTGTTGAGACTTTAGGAGAGAGAGCATTGGTGTAGAAAAGAAGGAGAGCTTTATGAGAGAAGAGAGGAAGATTTTATGAGGAAGAAGTTGTGAGGGGATTTATAAGGTTTATCTAAGCAAGAATCTTTCCTAGTATCTATAAGCATCTGCCTAGATTTTATGTGTCTCCCAAGAAGAAGTTCTTTAGTAAAGATTGTAGTTCTTTAACCATTACCTATATGGTGAAAATATAGTTGTTGTTCTCTAACCATCACATGGAGGGTAAAAATAGAGTTGTGATTCTTTAACCATCATCAGGAGGATGAAAATATAGTTATGGTTCTCTGACCATCACGAGAAGGGTGAAAATAGATTTGTGAATATCTAACTATAACTGGGAGGGTGAAAATAGAGTTGAGATTCTCTGCTTGTAAAAGAGTCACGGTTCTCTACCACACTGGGGTGGTGAAATAATATATGTACAAGCTTCTCAACTTATTGTGGGAGCAAAAGAAGAGTCGCTACTATTTAGTGCAATACTTGAAGAGGGAGTAGCCAAGGAGTGGATGTGGTCAAGTTGACCAAAAAACTATAAATTTTAGTGTGTTCATTTTGATTATTTTTTGCACTTTATTTTCTGCAATTATATGTGTGGTTGAAAATTTTGATTTATTTCATTGTTGTAAAATTTACTTATTTTCATATCTGCTGCATTGATTAACATTTATGGGTTTGAATAGTTTTTTTAAAATAATTTATTTTTAACAACAGAATTTTTCAAAATATCCAATTCACCCCCCTCTTTGTTAGCCTCAGGCTAGTTCTTAAAGGTCTAACAACCTTGACAAACTTTTAGGCTAATTAAAACTATAACATACTAAATATTACATTTTGAAAGTATTATAAATTAAGATATAAAAATATTTATAAGTTTGAACCAAATTAAAGTCTAGAAAATACAAAATAGGCAAAATCATTAAAGTTAGTAGGATGGTAATGGTATCCTACCTAGAGCCAAATAATACTCCCAACTGGATTTATGGACAAAATTGTTGGAACTCGTTCAATATGAATTAGGATGTTAAGCCTAATTAATTGTCCCAAGGCTAACCAAGAGGGGGGTGAATTGGTAATTTAAAAATTATACTTCTACTCTTGAATTTTTAGAAAACCTTTTTAATTATTAATGCAAGTTAAATTTAAAGTTTAAAAAATAAACTTTTCAACATGAGTAAACAACTTGCAATGAAATTAAATGCGGAAGAAAAATAAGAAAGAACACACCAGATTTATAGTGGTTCGGTCAAACCTTGACCTACGTCCACTCCCCGGAGGCACCCTCCGAGTATTGCACTAATACCACAAAGTGACTCTCTTTTTGCCCCCACAGCAAGGCGGAGAAGCCTGTACAAAATCACTTTCACCTTCCCCAGTGCGGCGGAGTAGCCGGGTTCTTTAACACCAAAGAGATCTTCTTCTCGCCAAAACTTCCCTCAAGACTGTTGCAAATATATGTTTTCATGGCTTATGTTTTGATGATTGACAAACACTACTTCTCTTGGACTACTTGTTGCTTCTAACTTTTCAGGAATCGAAGACCGGACGATCATGAAGAAGCCAAGTTCAGAATTGCGTAGGTTTAGGGTTGAGTCAGTCTGTACTTTTGTTTTTCTCTTTTTGAGTCTACTTGTAATGGTCAAAGAGACTGATGCTAAGTAACCCTACACACACACACTTGAGAGACTTAGCATTTCTATTTTTGCCCACATCGGCCCGGCCGATATTTATATCGTCCGGGACGATCAGCTTAAAATAGAAAGTCTAATTAAGGATTCTTAATTAAGGCAGCCGACATTAACATATCAGCCTGGACGATACGTGTATAGGCCAGGCCGATAAGCTCAAAACAGAAAGAAGCAGCCGCCTTAGACAGTTAAGGTATACTATATTTTTAAATTATCGACCAGGACGATCCCCGTATCGGCCTGGACGAAATTACCAAATTATGCCTTAATTGATCAGGAAATCAAGGGAGTAATTAAGGATGATTGATACGATCAAATCGTCCTGGACGATCGCAGGATCGGCCAGGATGATACATTCAAAATCCTTGAGTTGCTTCAGGATGATAAATATCGGCCAGGTCATAAACAGGGCGATGCTCAGGACGATTTGCGTCTGATTTGAACTAATCGTCCAGGACGATTGTATGATCGGCCTGGACGATCAAGCTAAATTTCAATCGTCCAGGACTGTTCCCAGGGCGATGCTCTGGCCGATCTTCTTTGATTTGTACTGATCGGCCAGGCCGATGTCCAGATCGGCCGGGACGATAAAGTCGGCTACTTGCAATTAATGAGCTCCTTGAGAGCTCTTCTATTTAAGAGCTCTTGTTCAAACATTTTAGAAGGACTTTTGGCTGCTGCCTTGACCTGAGAAGACCTTGAGGAGAGAAAGAGAGAGAGGGAGAGAGAGAGAGGAGCTTGTGAGGGGGATTCACAAGGGTTGCTTCAAGGATCGCTCTGCTTGTCTTTTGTCTGGAGTTTCTCGTCCGTGGAAGGGTCGGTAGAGGTAAGGAGTTTGCTTTTGGTTGTGGTTCTCTGCCAGCTTTAGGAGGAAGCAAAAGGAGGTAGGTTCTCTGCCTTGCCGAGGTGGCAAAAAGGAGGTTCTTGTAAGGGCTTCTCCGCCTAGCCGTGGGGGCTAAAGGAGAGTCACGTTTTGTAGTGCAATACTTGGAGGGTGCCTCCAAGGAGTGGACGTAGGTCGAGTCGACCGAACCACTATAAATCTTGTGTTCTTATTTTTGCTTCCGCACTTTTTATTCCGCATTAATTTCTTGTGGTGTGATTTGGTTTGTGTTTTTATTTCTTTGTCTTAAACATTTTTTTAAATACCAATTCACCCCCCCCTCTTGGTTAGCTTGGGACTAAGTTCATAGGGCTTAACATCCCGAACGAACTTTTAAAGATGACCCTTGAATCCGATGGTACTGAAGTGCAAGTTCGCCGGAGCAACCCTGTGAATATCCCCTCCACACTCCCTTGAAATCCCCTCCAAGGATCTTCTCCCTCTCAAACTCCACCCTTTCCTCTCTCCCTTTCAAGTTCTCTCTTCTAGTTTTCTCCCAAAGAATGAAGACACAATGGCTGTCAAAGATATACTTTGTCATCCTTTTACACTCTCCAAGTGTCGGCAGAGAATCGGACCAATGTTGTTGAACTTCACTTGAGAGCCTTCGCCGGAGCAACCGTGTGAATATCCCCTCCTCACTCCCTTGAAATCCCCTCCAAGGATCTTCTCCCTCTCAATGATCCCTCTCAAGAGAAAATAACTCCAAAGGTACTTGTAATAGTTTCTAGGACTCCTTATATAGAAAGGACAAGAAAAACCGTCCAAAAAACTACTAATTTCATGTTTTTCTACGCAGTGGATCATCCCGTACGAACCTGAGTTAGTCCCGTACGAACTGTGCAAAAAATGTCCCGTACGAACCATTTGAGCATCAGTACGAACCAATTTCGTCCTGGACGAAATAGGTTCGTCCCGGGATGAAAAATTTCGTCCGGTACGAACAGTTATATCAAAAGTTGGTTCCGAAAATTGCAGAACGTTGCCAAAAACTGCCATAGTCGGTTCCCATCATCCTGGACGAACAGAACTTCGTCTGGACGAAAATTTTATAGAGAGCAACTCATCGTGGGACAAAAATGAATTCGTATGGACGATCATGACTTAGAAAAATTTTCCAGTTCAGTTCCTGTCCGTTCCATTGCTCTTACAAGGAGATAACTGATCTGATCGTCCTGTACGAACAATGTTCGTCCCGTACGATCAGTACAAAAACTTTTTCAAGATCTCCTTTAGTGTGTGAATTTATTCACTCAATTACAAACACTCCCTCTCAAATTTAATTCAAATAAAAAAGTACAAGCTTTAAATTCACAAAGTATCTCATGATGAATTTGATTTGAAGTCTTCGTAGTCTGGAGTTCAATTTTCCTGAAATATTAGTACACACAAGAGTAAAAACAAATCTTCTAAAAAATGTTAGGAGATAACAACACATAAAATAATAATATTTTGAATCATCAAAACTATACAAGTTGCAAGAATGTAAAACATGCAAATAGCAACTTTCCTAACAAAAATTTGCTTTAAGAGATCCCAATCCTCGCTTTCTCTCTCCTCTTCATCTTTGTTACCTCTCCCTTTCTATCCCTAAGCCAACAACCACCTCATGCAAAATGAATAAATAAAGTGGACATTTATATTTATAAAATATAACACCTCAAAATTATCTTTTCTAACACCACATCCCTCCTCAGGGAAATGTTTGGATTGCAAATAGAGAAATTGGCACCATAGTGATCCTACATAGCATTGCAACGAAACCTTCTAGTACTTGACATCATAGCACTCACTTTCTAGCTCCAAAATGCTTCCCATATAGAGATGATAGCACCACTGTGCCCTAAGGAACAAATTTAAATTGCATAAACATTTTTTTATAATTACTAAATAAATATGAAATTTCTTACTTCATCCAGATTAGGTTACTATAAGAAATCTAATTATTGCATAAGTGGTCATTACATTCTCCCCTCCTTAAAAAATGTGAATCTCAACATTTCTTTTTAGCTATGGAAAGAATAATTTTAGCCAATCAATATGAACTTTATATTCACTCATTTGATTTATTTCCAACATACCTCAAATTTCATTCGATTGTAATATTATTAGTTTAGGCTCTAACTTTCTAGCAGGAATCTTAACACTGCATAAACATACACAACTAATAATTGAGAAGGATATTATAAGATTGAAAAGAATAAGAATTATACCTACCACCGCAACAAATGTTTGTCTTACTTTTTGTTAAGATAGATTATAAACTGTATTTTGAACTAGAGTACTCATAATTTAATGAGCAGGTTGCTTCAGACTCTTACTTAGATTCATCACATTAGCTTTTCTTCTACCTCTTTATGTAGAAACTCCACTATATGTTTCAATTTATATTATTCTTTCTCCATGCCTACATCGAATGCTCTGACCTAAACTCTAACATCCTTTTAGATCCCTTTTGTGTATATGATGGCCAAATCTAAAGCATAGACCAATAGTCAGATAACCCTTCCATGCATGTCATTTTCTATAATTTGTATACTCGGGTGTACCACTAATAGGTACCATTGTTCCCTTCTAAAAATTACCTAGTACAAGCTTGCTCTTCCTTTCATAAAAACTACCCTTAAACATTTTTTCACTAAACGTCTGTTCATGTCCCACCTTTGTTAAGATATTAATAAACCATTCTCCACTTATGTTTTCCTCTCTACTTACTCTGTGATATCTATAAAGCATAAAGGAACTAAAATATGGCTCAATGAATCTTTGAGCCCTCTCAAAAAAAAAAAAAAAAAAAAAAAAACTCTTTATCTGCACTTATCAATTGTTGGGTATAACCAACTAAAGTTGAAAACTCAACCTTATATTATATAATAATCATATTCTCTAATATACATCTCGTAAAATTCTCCTGCATCTACTATCTAGCTGAAGAAGGTACAAATCACTCTTTGAAAGTACTTATAAATTCCACCTAAATGATCAAAAAATTTAAACTTTTATAAAATTTCTCTCTCTAGTACCCTAACCACTAATGCTCTGCTTCTCCCTCAAATAAAAATACTATAAATGGTATGATATAATTTTCTTGATATTGCTTCCCATCAAAAATATTTTAATTCTCAGTAACTAATCTTCTGCCATATGTAGATTTTTTACTCATAAGAAAAGTGGTGGCTTTAACCTATGAAATATTTATAGAGGTTTGTCTCCCTCATCCTTTTTATTTCTAGACTACTTACTCAATAAATAATTCATCAGTTGAGCTACTAGACTAGTAAACTATATCATGGAGTTTGATGTCATTAAATTTATTATACTATACATTAGTAATACTTCAACAAAATTTTATCCATTAGTTATTCAAAGTTTTTGGGAATGTATGAAATAGAATCTATAATACTCACACAACTGAATAATCATATGCAATTACTTAAAATAATTCACATACATGAATGAATAGAAGAAAAGATTAACCTAAAATCTACCAAAATCTCTACCCATCTCAAATTAAACTATATGACTCTTTACTTAATAAATTTCTCCAGTACCTTTACTCTGATATTATAAATTCTATCACGGCTTAACTCAACATAACCCATATAACCTTATAGGTCATATTAAGTTAGTACGAGATAGATATTTTTCCCAATATTTATTTGGAAGGATATTATTTTTATTATCCAAATGAACAACATAGAGCCACTAAATCATCAATGTAACTACAACAACATAATCATCATCATCATTATGTGGGTTTAGTTACATGAATCATGTTTCTCTATTGTGTCTTGTTAAGAGTTAAATTCTCATTTAAACCTAATAAAGAAATATCATTTATAGTATTTTTCTAACCAAGTCTTTTTAGGTCTACCTCTACCTTTCTTAACATTGGCCAAATCTAATACATCTACTCTCCTAATACAGTCATCAGAAGGCTACTATTTTACATGTCTAAATCATAAACATAAAATAAATAAAAATCTATCATTTAACATATATGAATATATGTTTAAAAACTATTTACACCCAAAACAACTATAAAAAAATAATCATGGCTTCAAATTCTTTCAATAAAATATATTTAATCCATGATTACAAAATAATTCATCTATGATGGTAGATAGGAGTATCTCTATTAGAAAACTCAACCTCACACCACTAAAATCTTACCTTTTTTCTAAAACATATAAAGATGGAAAATAAACAAATAACCAACTAGGTTATACAAAAGCTCCAACTTCATTTAATGCACTTAATAAAATAATATGCATGTTGAACACAACTCACTTAATCATGAAATATAAACATGTTTCAAATGAGCAAATTTATTTGCCACTTATATACTTAAATAACATATAGTATAATTTTGAATAAAAGCATCATTTTAAATCACATGCCATGCAGTCCATCTTATGATATCATAATTTATCCCAAATAATTCATATCATGCATAGTAATATTTCATAACATATATTCAGTTAGGTAATTTGGGTCCATCATATTGTACCAAATGATTCTAAGATATATTAATCAATTATGAAAGAAACTCCTATTTTTTCTAGTAAGAGAAACTCCCATTTTTTTTTTTCAAATTTTCTTATGTCCTCCTTCTGGAAGAATTTCAATGTAAGATGGTTGATTCATCGTTAACCACTGATGGTTGCTGGAATTCTTCTGGTAGAATGACTTCTGGTGATCGATCAATTGTTGTCTCTTTTTTGTCTAATGGCGAACCTGCTCATCAAAGGAATGCCCCTTTGGTGATTAAAGAGCCATCTTCCATCCTAGTTTTGTCTTCTTCTCTAGTGATTGGTAAAGGCAATGATGTTATTAATGGTATTTATATCAAATATCCATGTCCATATGATTATTTCTCTCCACCTTTAAGATGGAATGATTTTGAGGCGTCCTCTTCCTCTAGCTTGAAACTTTTGGTTAACAGATTCGTTAATGTTAATGTGAAATCTCTATTTTCTATTAAAGAGAAATTGTCGAAGAAGGTTTTTGAGGATATGCCATCTAGTGTTTGTGTTAATGCATAAGAAGAGAAGCAGGATGGTAATATCTCAGAACAAGGGTCGATTGATGATGGTGTTTTGCTGGCTAATGTTTCATCTAATCCATGGGTTAAGCAACCTAATATTAAAGTTGATTTTTTCAAAAATGAATCTTTCCTCATTTAAGATGGCATTGCTGTCAAGCTCCATGAGTTGAATGTAAAAACTAACACAGAGAGACTTCAGTTCTCTATTGTGGTTAATGTTTTTGGGAATGATGTACCAGTCCATCTGATTTCTAATGAACTATGATGTCAATGGTTGTAGTTTGGAAACTTCCACCTTACTATCCTTGGATTAGTGCGGGCTTTATGTTCTTTCTCTTCTTTTGAAGTGGTGGAGAGTGTTTTATTGGGATGTCTGTGGTACATGAATGGTCATATAGTAGGTTTTGACAAGTAGAATCCCCTTTTATCACCATCCTATTTAAAAGGCTTGTCATCTCCTGTATGGATTAGAATGCCTCATCTTCCACTTATGAGTTGGGATGAGATTAATATGGTTAGAATTTCTTCTATGATAGGCACACCATTACGGATTGATGGTAATATGTTCAAATCAGGTAGAAGAGAATTTGCTAGAATTTGTGTTCATGTGGAATTAGATAAGCAACTCACTATGGGGGTTTGGGTGGATGGGATAGATGGTTGTTTTTTCTAGAAAATTGAGTATGAAAAGATTTCAAATTTTTGTTACAAGTGTGGTAAGATTGGGCATCTCATCAATGATTTCAACTTGGATGAGAACGTCCCCATAGTTGAAGCTATTGCTAGATATGAAGCGGCTGTGGCTAATCATGATTCATCTCAATTGAATGAGATATTGAGAAAATTCCTTTGGACCATGGATGCATGTTTCTTATGGGAAAAGGAAGAAGTTTTTTTTTTTTTTGCTAAAATGATTGTTGACAACTTTAAAAATTGTACTAATAAGAATAATTTCCTATCTAAAATAGATCTTTATTATGTCAAAAATACTCAACTGCTGGAGAGTAATGTACAAGTCCCTATTATGAACAAAGCAGTTGATGTGATTCCTCCTAGTACTGCTAATAACATTCCTGATTCTTCTAATACATCTAAAGAAGAGTTTTCTAAAGTGGATTCATAAGGTTTTGTTGGTAATGTTGTTTGTAATTTAGAGAAGCTGGCTTTAGATAGTTCATGTGAGGTAACATTGAAGACATTTTCCATTTCATCTTCTGGTATAGAAATAGATTATGCTAATGCTGATTTACCTATGGATAATATGTTCAAAATACTTGAGTCTTCATGTGAAGAGGATTTAACTAAGGTCACTTCTTGTCTTGCTGATTTGGTTGTGGAAGAAATAGAAGGTGGAGAGTTGGTTGATATGAATGTGAAGAAGATTAATTCAAGTAAAGATGTGGATGGGGATTGTTCTAGAGTTACTAAATTTAAACTTAAAAAAGAACTATGATTATTGGGAAATGTTGCACCTCTTCCTTGCAATTGAACAGGAGATTTGTGGAGTAAAGAAAGTGTTGGGAAAAATCCCAATTCAAAATCTTAATGTCATCTATAGATTTTTGAAATTGTATGGGGGCTAGGAAGAGGGAAGCCAATTATTATTTAAAGGAGTTTGTTAAAGATTTTGATACACTATTTGTTGGGCTTGTTGAAAAAAAGATTTCTTCTATTGAAAGAGTTTAGTTTAATAGATTTATTGGTGAGAAATGGGATTTCTTTATGGTTCCTTTGGATGAACTTTCAGGAGGTATTATGGTTTGATGGAGGACTAATTTGGCTGATTTTTCTATTATTGAAGCAATTTCACAAGTGGTTGTAGGGGAACTTAGAGTTGTCAATAAAGGGGAGTGGTTGATTTCTACAGTTTACAAGTAAAGATAGCTATAAGAGGAGATTGCTGTGGAGTGGTTTGGAGGCAAATTTTACTTGTGAACTTCCATCTATTATTGGAGATGGCTTCAATTATGTTTTGTCTCAATATGATAAGAAAGGCGGGAAAAGGTTCATCGTCTCTCAAGGACCTCAGGATATGAGCTTGTTTATGAATAATTGTGACTATCATGATGTTTGTATTATTGGCCCAAAGTTCACCTGGTGGAACAATTAGAAAGGTGGTGCTAGAATCTTGGAAAGACTAGACCAGTTAGTTTGAATTTTATTGCTTTGGAGACTATTCAGCTGGCAGCTATGAGACATCTTGCTCGTATTGCTTCTGATCATTATCCCATCCTCCTTAAGGGTTTCTCTTCTAGTCCTTGGAGAAATTTTGGGTTGAAGTTTGAAGATGTTTTGACCTCCTATCTAGCCTTTAAATTAGTGGTGTTCAAGTTATGGAATAAGAGTGTTCAAGGAGATGTTGTGAACACGTTAAATCCAAAGTTTAGAAGAGCTTTGAAGGCTTTATTATTTTGGAGTAAGGCTAAGCATCAAAACCTTATTGTTTTGAAGGATAAACTTAAGAAAGAGATTTTTGATCTTCAAGAGGAGGAAGCAAATGGAGGTGGTCTCTTGGATGATAAGCTTTTCTTGTTAAAAAACTAAGGTTTTTGAGCTCAACTCTACTCTTAGGAGACTTAGTTCATGGTGGAGGATAAGGGCGAAGATAAAGTGGATTGAAGAAGGTGATACCAATTCAAAAGTCTTCCATGCGTATGCATCAGTTAGACATAATGGAAATTGGATTTATAAAGTTAAAGATTATAATGACTTGTTGATAGAAGATCAAAATCAGATGGATGAAGCCTTTTATGTTTTTTTCAAAAGAAAATGGAAGGAAAGAAAGTGTTCTCTTAAGGGTTGGCCTTCTCTTTCTAAGGTGCCCGATGTTTTTGAGAAGAAGAGTTTGGAAGCATATTTTTTTGTTGAAGAGCTGGAAGCTATTATTAGACAATTAGAGGGAAACAAATTTCCATGTTATGATAGGATCACCTATTCTTTTATTAAGTTTTATTGGTCTATTATTAAAGAGGATGTTTGGAAGGCAATAAGTCTATTTTTTTTTCTAATAAGATTTTTTTCGAATGGAAGAAAACTATTGTGGTGCTCATTCCCAAGGTGAAAACTCCATTAACTCCTAATATTCGACATATTAGCCTTTGTCTTTCAATTTATAAGATTGTGGCTAAGATATTGTTGAATAGAATGAATTGTTTTAATCCTAAGATCATATCTGAAGATCAGTCTACTTTTGTTAAAGGAAAATTATTATTTGATAATATTTTACAAGCCCAAGATAATTTTAATAAATTCATATTTTCTAAATCTAAGATAGGGTTGATGGCAATCAAAATTGATATGGAACAAGCTTATGACAGCATGTGTTGGCTTACTTTAAAGCAAGTTTTAGATTATTTTGGGTTTCCAGCAAAATTTTCTAATGTTATACTTGAATATGTGGTAGACCTGATTTTTTCTATCTTGGTTAATGGGAAGAATTCAAAATGGATTGAGGCCAAAAGTGGATTTAGGCAAGGTTTCCCTTCATTTCCTTATCTTTTTATTTTGTGTTCTCAACTATTATCTGATGCTTTTGCTTAAAAAGGAAGGAGTATTGGTATTAAAGTTTCCCTAAATACGGAAAAAATTTCCCATTTACTCTATACAATGAAATTATTATTATTTCAGAGGCTAATCGCAAAAGTGTGAAGATTGTTAGTAAGATTCTTAAAGATTAAAGTAAATGGACTGTTCAAGAAGTTATCTTATTGAAATCTTCTATTATATTTGGAAAATTAGTTCAGAGGAGAAGAAGGATTGCTCTTTCAAGATTATTGGGCTACAAGGTGGTTAATGAGATGAGTTATTTGAGTATTAAGATAGCTTTGAGGAGATTGGTGTTCTCAAATTTTCAAAACCTTTTGGAGAATGTATTAAGTAGACTGAATGTTTGGGGTAACAATTTTTATTCTCTTGCAGAGAAGCTTCTTCTAGTCAATTCGATTTATTTATCTCTGCCTACTTTCATATCAATGCATTTAATAATTCCTATGGGAGTGTTGAATGACATTGATAGAATGTGTAGGGACTTCTTATGGAACAAGCTGAATGGTAATAAGGGTCTACATTATGTTGTATGAGAAGATTTATGTAGACCTATGAGTAAAGGCTTGGGTTGCATTTAACGGTTATGAGAGTTGGTCCATTAAGGGCTAAGTTTGCTTGGAACATCATCTTTAAGCCAAATTCCCTTCTTAATAGGGTTCTTGTGGCTAAATATGGGAATAATATTTGGAATTCTGAGAAAAAGGTTTATTCCTCTCCAATTTGGAAAATTATTATGAATGGAGCCAAATTTCTGCTTAAAATTATTAGATGGAAGGTGGTTAATGGTTTGATATTAATACATTTGTGGACGCTTGGATTTTTGATAAAAGTATCTTGTAGTGGCCTACATTTTTAACATAGATGGATGATGATTCACAATTTCTCAAGGCATTCATTCAGGAATGAGAGTGGGATGAGTTACGGCTGGAAGTTCATTTTGACAAACAGTTGGTAAATATTATTGTCTGTTCCTATTCATTCTGATTTACAAAAAGATAAAATGGAGTTGGCTTTTAAATGTTTTTGAAAGTCTATTTCAACTCTAGTATTTTGAAAATTATTTGAAGACGATGATGATGACAAACATTGGAGATGGATGAACAATCTTAAGCTAAGGCCTCAGGTTGAAATTTTCTTATGGCATTTGTGTATCAATGATATTCCATCTAATGATTTTCTAATGTATATGAGACTTTTGGATTGTAATGGATGTCCTAGAGGGTGTATAGGTGCTAAAAACCAAGAACATATTGCTGTCAAATGGGTTAAGCTTTCTCAAGTGTTTTCTATGCTCATTAAATAGGGGTTTGGTGTTCCAAGTGTAGCTGATATGGAGGATTTTATTCGGGAATTGGAATATCTGGCAAAGTCTAATCCTTTTGTTGGTAATTTGTATTGTTCTGCTATTTTCTTTGCTAGAAAGAGTAGAAACACATTATTACATGGTGGAATGGAGGATATAGTTACGTTCATTGCAGCTAATTCTATTTTGTTTGATGTTGCTTTCATGTTGTAAAAATCCAATTCCAAAAATTTGGGATGCTAATCATCCTGTTCAACTGTTTCTTGCTTCTTGGCATCCCCCTCCCCTGGATTGGATTAAACTTAACTTTGATGCTTCATTGTTGAGTTCGTATAATGCTAGAATAGGAGGTGTTTTCAGATATCATAGAGGAAGATTTTATATTCTTTTGGGTTTAGTAGTCTGCATTGGGACTGCTCTTAGAAAGAATTATTTTCAATCCTTTCTTTGAGGAAAGTTCTTCAAGAGTGGATGTTTGAAGGCAAGGGTATTATTATATAAGGTGACAATTTCAATGTTGTTGATTATATGCAAAGTTTTATGAACAAGAAAGAGGTCAAGGAGGTCTTACTGAAGATTGATGATTTAGCTTTCCTTAATGATTTTTACAAGTTTTATTTCATTTTACTAGAAGGGAATGCAATAAGTTAGCAGACTTTTATGCTAACTATGCTCTTTCATTTGCTTTTTTTGGGATGATTTGAATAGTAGTAATGTTCCTCATTCCTTTGTTGACTTGTTAAAGGAGGAATGCTATTTAGAGGGGATAACTTAGTTTTTGTATTTACCTTTCTATTTAATAAAATTACTTTATGCATTTCTTCAAAAAAAAAAAAAGTATAGCACTACATGAAATATGAACAAGTGTCAATTGAGCAAATTTATTTGCCACTTATATACATAAATCACATATAGTGTGATTTTTAATAAAAGCATCATTTTAAATCACATGCCATGCAGTGCATCATATGATATCATAATTTACCCCAAATAATTCATATCATGCATAGTAATATTTCATAACATATATTAAGTTAGGTAATTTGGGCCCATCATATTGTATCAAATGATTCTAACATATATTAATCAATTCTATAAGAAACTCCCATTTTTTTTCTAGTGAGAGAAACTCCTTTTTTTTTCAAATTTTCCTATTTCCACCTCTTGGCAGAATTTCAGCACATGATGGTTGATTCATCGGCGACCACTGATGGTCGCCAAAATTCTTCCTTTAGAACGACTTCTGCCTCTTTTTTGTCTAATGACAAACCTTCTCATCAATGGAATGCCCCTTTGGTGGTTAAAGAGCCATCTTCCATGCCAGTTTTGTCTTCTTCTCCGCTAATTGGTAAAGGCAAGAATGTTATTAATGATATTTGTACCCAATCTCCACGTCCATCTGATTATTTTTCTCCACCTTTAAGACATAATGAATTTGAGGCGTCCTCTTCCTCCAGCATGAAACTTTTGGTTAACTAATTTGCTTATGTTAATGCAAAATCTCTATTTTCTATTACAGAGAAATTGTCGAAGAAGGTTTCTGAGGATATGCCATATGTAGTTTGTGTTAATGTGTAAGAAGAGAAGCAGGATGGTAATATCTCAAAACAAGAGTTGATTGATGATGGTGTTTTCCTGCTAATGTTTAATTTAATCCATATGTTAATCGACCTAATATTAAAGTTGATTTTTTCAAAAATGAATCTTTCCTCACCAAATATGGCATTACTGTCCAGCAGCATGAGTCAAATGTAAAGCTAACACAGAGAGACTAAAGTTATCTATTGTGGTTCAAGTTTTTGGGAAAGATGTACCAGTCCATCTGATAGCTGATGAACTATGACATCAATGGTTGTAGTTTAGGAAGTTCCACCTTAATATCCTTGGATTAGGGTGGGCTTTATGTTCTTTATCTTCTTCTGAAGCGGTGGATAGTGTTTTATTAAGAGGCCCGTGGAACATGAATGGGCATATAGTAGGTCTTGACAAGTGGAATTCCCTTTTGTCACCATCCTCTTTAAAAGCCTTATCATCTTTTGTATGGATTAGAATGCCTCATCTGTCACTTATATGTTGGGATGAGATTAATGTGGTTTGAATTGCTTCTATGATAGATACACCTTTATGGATTGATGGTAATATGTTCCAATGGGGTATAATAAAATTTGATAGAATTTGTGTTTGAGTGGAATTAGATAAGTAACTCCTTATAGGGGTTTTGATATATTATTTAAAATATTTAAAATCATTTTGTATGAACCACTCCACATTGCCTTGCTAGAGAAAAAGAGGAGGAGAGGAGAAGAAAGAGAAAAAGAGTTCAGAGGCCAAAGCTTGCCATTCATCTATTAAGATAGTTTAGGGAATTGTACAGCTCGAAGAAGACTACTAAACCCATGTCTATTATTTTAATTCCAATATTTATATAAAAATTTTTGAATAAAAATGCATTTTTTCTTGAGTTTCATATGGTTTCAATTATATGATTTTTAATATGTTATTTCTCCCTTTACTACAGACATTTTGATTATATGAAGTCATGTTTTTAAAGGATGGTTGTTTTTACATGATCTTCTAAATATACTATTAAATCCAAGATTTTATACTAAATGAGGTAGTTGATAAATTCGTGAAATGTTTAAGGGGGCATTCAACTAAAGTTAGAAATTAATAAGGAAAAACTCAATGAGTAGTATGTTTTATAATTATTATGTCATCTTATTGGCAATTCTGTATCATCTGAATAATGCCTTAAATGCTAGATTTATTTACTATTGAAGTGAATTACATTTTTGAAATGAATGACATTGGATATGTTATTTTTTAAAAATTGGAAAGGTGAACTAATTATTATGTTATAAGGGAACTAAATATTCTATTCTGGCCCTATCTGCTTGATACAGATATGGGAGGGATTCTAGCCCCACTTGCTGAAAGTATGTGTGGGAGATTAAGTAACATTGTAAATAGTTTTCTTGCCCTATCTACCTAATATAGATGTGGGACATACTTTGACCCATTTTTTATATCCAGGTGTAAGAGGTAAAGGGAGGCATTTGTCGTAGTGGAGCTATAAACATGCATAGGGATAGGTTCATTATGATCATTGCATTATATATATTAATGTTCATGAATTAAATTTAAGAACTACTCTAAAATATGATTTTCTAAACTCTAAATCTTTGAATAAATTCTATTGAGAAAGTGAGTGAAAGTAGTTTGCAAGAGAACCTATGAAAGTAAGTATTATGTACGACATCTATTTACTTATGTGAAAGTGATTATATGGTTATGAAAGTAAAAGTACTAACTTAGAGATTCGATAATAATGAAACATTAATAAGTTCAAAATTTTCTTATGTTTTAATTATTTTGCAAGTCTTTAAGTTTCCCATAAATTAATTATTTTTAAATATTTATATTGGATACTAATACCTATGAGGGAGAAGAGGAAGTCTACTGAGTTATTTAGTTATAGTATTAAGTAAGTCAAATCTTTCCATTATATTATAGGGCATTATAGATGGTATCAAAGCAATGGTTTGGAAGGACTAGAGATTTATAACCATAACTATAAGAAATAAATTGTATGGGTGTGGTAGAGGTGTTTCGAGTCCAACATAAATTATTATCTCTTAATTATAATGTATAATTAATTTCAACAATTTTATTTATATCAAAGCATTGCTACATTATGGTCCCTTAAGAGTAAGTGGAAGCTGATAGAAAGAGTTCCCATTTGGTTATTATTAACATCATTCCTATTTGAGGTCTTTTAAACATTTAAACCTCAAACTACAATTAACATGCCTAGTGCACAACTCCCTATAGTACTCTGATTCCTTGAATTTAATCACTATTTAAACCACACCATTAGGAGCGTTGTACATCAATTGTATCAACACTTATTCCCTAAGTTAGTGTATGAACCATTGACCTAGTTGAGCTAGCTCAACTTAGCAGATTTATTCTAACCCTTTGATTTAAGCACATCTATAGTCACTTCTTGATCTTGTACTATCATGGTCAACTTCCCCTTATGAACATCAATCATAGCCTTACATGTTACTAAGAAAGGGCTTTTTAAGATAATGAGTATCTTCCTATCATCCTCCATATCCAAGATAATAAATTCTACATGGAAGATAAATCTATCTACCATATAAAGAATATCTTCTACCACCTCCTTATGATAAGTTAATAATCTATTAGCAAGCTGAAGGGTGATAATAATGTATTGAACCTTTCCTAAATCTAATGTCTAAAAAATAGATAAAGGTACAAGAATGATTCTAGATCCCCTAGATCATACTTTTAAAAAATGTATCTTCTACTAAAGTAGGTTACGAAGTAAACTTTTTAGTGTATAAAAAAAAAATTTAGGGCTCTATCACCCCTAAATAATGTATATATTTTCTTAGATATAAAAATTTAAAAATTTCACTTAATATACACAAGTATATTAGCTAAATCAAGTAATAAAATGATAAAGTAGAGTGTCGAACCCACGAAGAAGTATGCCTACTTGTAACAATCTACTACTTTTTACTCTAATTACAATAATTATTCTACTAAAATAAAAATGATATTTTTGGAGATTCTACCACTGAATAAAATAGTTAAAATATTTGATATAATAGTTAATTAAAGTTTTCTGGATTGATGAGTGCAAATTGCATATCTTTCTTAATGAGACACTTAATTATATATGTGATTCTATATCTCATCAAACTTATAGGGGTGAAAAGGATATGTATTGATCTCCTACTATTATAGTGTCTCCTTTAGAACCTAGAATATTTTACATCCTATGTCTAGGCATGTAAATATCCTATCTTAATATTCCAAATTATTTTTTCTTTCCTCCATTGAGGCTATATATCACACTATATTTTAAATACACATATGACCACTATGTGTATTAAAAAAAGAGCAGGATAATTTTAAAAACATGTTTTAATAGGTGCTGGGGGTAATTATGGTGTTGTGGCTTGGTTTTCTTCATTTGCGGGGGCTGCTAATGGTTGGATTGTTAATTGTGGGTGGTTGTTATATTTTGGTGCTATTATTTGTTCTATCTTTTTGGATAACCTGAGATTTGTTCTACCTCAGTGTTGCTTTCTTTCATTTTGTTTCTGGGGTGCTGGGGGTAACTATGATTTTCAGGCTGATGTTTCTTATTCTGTTGGTGGCTGGGTTGCTGCCTTCAGCTGGGTATGGTGGTCTACTGTGGTTATTTCTTTTGGGTTTATGGATTAACTCTTTCATTTCCATCATCTCTTCTTTGCAGGTGGAGCTGCTTAGGGCTGTCTTCAAGTTTTTTGGCAGAAAGATTGGGCCTTACTGTAATCTTACTATCTTTAATTTTTGGATGCTTGTTTATAGCATCATTAGCATGTTACTTGGGAGCCTTGTATTTTTGATTAGCGGAGATAATTGGCTTGTAGGTTTTCTTCTACTTTGTTTTGTAGCTCGTAAGAGCATTAGTGAGACGATGGTCTCCTATAAGGACTATGTGACTATTTCTTTTATATTAACACGTAGACCCCTTTGTGGGTTTTAATTAAAAAAAAAGATGGGACCCAAAGCCACTTGGGTTCCAAAATCTAATAGTTGATTAAGTGAGTAGGTGTTCTCTCACAAGTGGCCTACTTAGAGAAACAAATAACCTTGAATTCATATGCAAACTTTAACAATAGATCTAAAAAATTTAATGCTATTGGAGACCAAGATAAAAGTAAAGCTACATCACAAGATCACCCTAGCTAAAAGGTAATATGAATCACTAGTAAAATTCCTTGATGTATCTATAAAAATGTTGTGGAAGAATTCTTATAATGTTTTTAAATAATTATTCAATTAAAATTATAATTCTAATATTAAATGATTTCTATAAAATATTTACAAATACCCATAAAATTTTAAAAAATAAATTATATTGATGAAGAATTAATAATTTTTTTAAATTACAATATATATATATATATATATATATATATATATATATATATATATATATATATATATATATATATATATATATATATATATATATATATATATATATATATATATAATAATATAGGTTCAAAATGCTTCTTAGAAAATTATAATTTTTAGTTTAAATATTTCTTTGGTGATTCTTATTTTGGAAAATATTTTTTTTTAAGTGATGATTGTATCATGGCATACTAGCTTGTAGTCTCTTAGGAAAATCACCTAGTGATGGTTAAATAAAAGAATTTCAAAGTTAGAACCTTCAATCACCTTTGTGAAGCATGATAAGTAGGAAAAGAATACAAGTGATCATCCAATTAAATTGAAATTATAGTGACCACCAAGTTCACTTAGAGATACTTAATATAGATGGATTTGGACCTATCAATGCATAACTCAATGAAGATAGAATTTAACTTAGAATGATAACACTAAATATGATTGAAATTATCTCATATGGATATTTTTGGACCTATCAATAAGTGAATGCAAAAATAAGGTAAAATAGACTTTTGATATTTTGATGATTGCACTTAGGTTAAATTATTGGAACAACAATCGATCATGAGAAAAGTATAACATCTTTATTTTGATGAAAAATATAATATTTAAAATTCTATGGTACATAGAGACCAAACCCCTCCTTTTTGATATTTTTAGCACATTTAGGGAAAGTCTTTGTGTCATTGATATTCATGTCTAGAAAAATTGGAGTACATGTAAGTTAAGATTTTTCTGTGTTTACTTTTTTTTTATTTTATTTGTTGTATTTGTATTTTATTTCTCTTTTATGCATGATTTTGTGTTTTATTTCTATTTATAGGTTAATTCCATTATATGATATTAGGTTTTTCTTTCTTTGACTATATTTTTTGTCCTTTTTTGTTTTATCTTTTATATTTGTTTGTTTTCCTTTGTTTGAAGAGTGTTGTTCTGAATTAGTGTCAGTTCGTAGATTTTTTTTTGGTGATGTTAAAAGGGGGAGTAGGATAATGTTTATTGTAGCATTAATTTTAGTTTGGTTAGTTTATTTAAATTTCAATATTTGTTTATGTCTTACTTTTAATTCATGTTGTTTTGTGCATGTTAATTTATATATATATATATATATATATATATATATATATATATATATATATATATATATATATATATATAATTCTCCCTAGTTTTTAAATGAGATCATATAGTAAGGGGGAGAACTTAGGTGGAAAAAAAAAATCAACTTGTAATTCAACCAATATTGTTTGTCATCATAAAAAGGATGAGATTATTGCAATATGAGTGCCTAAGTATATTTTTTGATGATGACAAATATTATTGGAATGTATTTATTTTCTTTTAGATTTTATTATTGCATATATTTTCTATGTGTACTAATATTTCAGGTTATACAAGTACAATCTTAACTAATCGTACTATAATAACTGGCAATAATATAATGTTAATAGGTAGAATTGAAGTGATCGGATTGTACTAAATGTGCATTGTATAGTACAAACAATGTAGATTTGAACTTATCATATTATACTAACTAGTGATATTATAGTACTAGTAGGTCAAATTTTGGTTATAGTTTTCTATGATACTGTAATTTCCTTAAATAAATAGTGATAGATAATTGAATAATTAGGTTTTTTTTAGCCCTCTATTTTATGAACAAGGCAGTGCATCATTTCATATGAATAATGTTGATTTGAACTTATCATATTATACTAACTAGTGATAGAGTAATACTAACACGCCAATTTATAAGGACCATGCAGTATAATACTGCAAACATCTTGTATAAATAGTGATAGCTGAATTGAATAATTTGGGTTCTTATAAGACCTCTATTTAAGCTTTCTCATTAGAATTTATAAGTCTTTTAGGTAGTCATTGGGTTGATTCTTCTGAAAGAAAGTTTCAATAGAGAGTTTAGAGCTTGGGAGAGAAAGGGTGAATTTTGTAAGAGAGGCAGAAGATCCTTGTGGGATTTAAGAGAGCGTGTGAGAGATATTGATATGGTTGTTGTGGTGAATTTGCACCTAAGTTCCTCCAAGCATCAAGGTTTTTCTTCAGGGAAGTTTTGTGAAGAATGCCCATTTGGTGTCAAATGGCTCGGTTACTCCACCACACCATGCAAGTTGAAAGTGATTCAAAGTTCTTTACCTTCACTAGGAGCGTGAAAAAGGATGTGTGGTTCTCTTCCTTCACAAGAAGGGTGAAAAAGGATTTCAGGTTTTCTGCTTTTACTAGGTGTGTGAAAAAGCTTCTAGATACTTTTCCTTCACTAGGAAGGTAAAAAAGCTTTCAGTACTCTTCTACATCGGTTAGTGGAAGAGATTGTGTAAGGGCTTCTACTACTTGCTCTGGGCTAAAAGAGAGGCACTAAATGGTTTTGTGAAATACCCAGAGAGAACGACTTTAGGAGTAGACGTAGGTCAAGTTTTGACCAAACCACTATAACATTTGATATGCTAATTCAATTTTACTTTTTGAATATTATTCTTCTTATATTTTAGTTTCTTACACATTTATTATTTCTACAAATCTCTGATTGGATTATAAAACGTTATTTAGTTTGATTCTTGTTGGAAAAATAAAATAAAAATTTAAAAATAAAATAAAGAAAAATATTTTGTTATGTATTTTTGTTATGAAAATCAAAGTAGCAAAATTACATTATTTTTATTAAGTTCTTTCACTTGTGTTTGTGATAGGTTTAAATAATTAAAAAGTCTTCTTTGAGAAAATTTTTAAATAACCAATTCACCCCCCTCTTGGTGTGTCTAGGTCAGTTCCACAAGGTTCAATAATTTCACTTGAACTTAAAAAATTTAGATTTTCTTATAGTTAAAAATGAAATTTCATAAGTTCACCAGCATTTGTGTCTATCTTATCCTATTTAAATTTAAGTAAAAAATTGCAGTCAAACATTAAGAATTTATCTAATACTAATTTTTAAATGTAATCAGTTTCTTTTCCTTCTTCCCTTTTCTTTTATTTTTTATTTTTTTGGAGTACATAGTTAATAATTTTGAATATCAATTTTTCTTAAAATCTACTTATTATTAAACTTGATTTTGCCCAATTTTCCCTCGAGCACATTCGATTAGCTTGATCAAACTCTAAAAAAACCCTAATCAAATTTAAATTAGTGTCAATTTAAGTTTAATTGGATTAATTTGAGTTCAATTTTATTAAAATGACTCTATTTGACCCAATTGAACTCATTGAGTCAAATTAAACCAGCCTAAATTCAATTAAACTCGTTTAACTCTATTGGCCAATGTTGTGCCAAATTTGAGTCAAATCAACATTGATTTGGGTATAATATTATCAAATTAATGTAGTCAAACTAAATTAGACCCTAATTTACTTTGATTGAGTTAGATTGAGTTCAATATTGACCTAAATTTGATCAAAATTAATTTAATTAATTCAAAGGTTGGCTCAATTTATTTTCTAAGCATTGTCCCACCCTCATTTGATGACATGTGCATGATATCCTTGATTAGGAGTGAAATATGGGTAGCAAAAGCAGAGATAAAGAATTATCATGACATCAGATAGAACATATAAGGTCTCATTACTCCTCGATTTGCATGACTCCAGCCTGATAGATGCCTCTTCCCTAATTTGCATGCCATTTGTCCCTCTTCTAGACGCTAAGACTAAAGGCCTCGCGACCTCTCCCTACATCCTCTTGTATGGTTCTCTCAAGAGAATTCAAAATTCCTCCCTCTCTCCTATCTCTATCATTCATAAGCTCTCCTTCTTCTCACTTTCCTTCTCTTTTGCATGACCTAGCCGGAGTCGGACCCTCTCCATCTCCTGTGTTTGAAACCCCCCACTCATGCCAAAATTGTAAGCCCTCTCTGCACTGGCAATTTATTTTCCTCCTTGTTCTTCTTCTTCTTTCTTTCCTTCTTCTTTTCCTTCTTCTTCTTCTTCTTCTTCTTCTTCTATTTCATTTTCCTCCCCTTCTTCCACCTCTTCTTCCTCCTCATTTTTCTCTTTCTCTCTGATTTTTAATCCTTTTTTTTATTATTTGAGAAAGTTATAGCTACATTGTTTGTTTCTCCAAATAATCATAGCAAAAGATTTATGTGTTAAGTTGTATGGTTTAAAAGTGAACATATAGTATATGAAATCTGTATTCATTGATGGTTTACATCATATTATTCAAAACTTCATGTATAGATTGCAAGAGGTTATGAAAAGCTATGCCATTCTTATAAAAAAAAAAGGAACATGAAAAGAGGAATACACATTCATGTTGATTTTGAGTTATGATCGATTTATCATTCCTATCAGCATTTATAATAAAATAACATGCTTCAATGTGTTCTTGATACTATTCTTTAAATAGAGTTGTAATTTTTATAAGAAAATGAGGAAATGTTTTTATAAAGTAACATCATATCTCTTGAATAGCTTCGATCAAGATTAATCATATGTTTATGCAATTTACAGCTAGTTGGGAGGCTTTTCATGAAAATACTTGCACTTATTTTAGATTTTTTTTTTCTATTTTTAAATGTTAACTGTGGAAAATTTTGTGAGGAATTTTATTCTTTACTAAACAAAATATGTGGCGAGTTATGATTGGATTAAAGTGCTAGTGTGTATGTTCTCAATCAACTTTTTGTATATGGCCATGTTTACCTTATGAATGGTAAATCTTAATAGATGTATTATTTTGTTGTTAAGATTAAGATGGAATCCACATCCATTCTTCAAAGAGATTCTATAAACACCAATTTCTTTCAAGTGCATGGAGATATTTCATAACTTATGTTGAGCACTTACTCAAATTATAATGATAGTCTTACACTAATTTGCTAATTACATAAATTTATTTGAAAAGTGCATTGTATTTTTGAAAATACACATTCCCATGTTATTTTGTTGTAAATATCATATTTATGTGTTCAATAAAAAAACGATTGGAGGCTTATATATGCATCTCAACTAAATATTGAATTTCTAATATAAATATTTTTAGTATTGATATATTTGATCGAACTACTTTAAATTGTATCTTATCTAATCTATATTTTCATGATAGTCTACGAGTTTGGATAGAGTATAAAACTTACGTAGAATATTCATGCCTTATCAATTAAACATATCTTAATGTTTTTTTATGTACATACACACATGCTCGAAACTACATGTGGATTTAATTTCATCAAACAACATGTATATTCATATTTTTTATCTTCGCAATGCTAGCACATCTGATCCAAGTTTCTCAATTTTGTGAAAACTGTATTTTTTATGTTCCAATTGCTATACATAATTTGTGAATATAGTTGTAAACATGTTGCATATATTGCAATGACACATATGCTTATATACTTGATATCATGTTATGTAGAGATTTGTAATTACATTATGTAATTTTATTAGCTTTGTATCTATATCACAAGCATGTATGAATTAAATCAAAAATCAAACTGTTTATGTTTGAATACATCTCAATTTTTTTTTTAAATAAGTTGCATTGACTCTTATTTCCCTCAATTGTATTGAACTCCAATCGATATTCATACTTCAAACTTCAAAAACACATGAACATTGTTATGAACAAATTGATATGCATATACTTTATTACTTTGCATAGAATTGTTAGAAAAGTTTATTATAAATTATAACAACATGAGTTCATGATTTTAGTATTAGCATCTTGAAAATTTTGATGTTATTTGCAAAGGGTAATGCATCTCATGTGTTTGGGTTGACTTTTCTCGCTAACTTGTATATGCCTAGCGATGTTTGACATGTAGAAATATTTATATTTAAAGATTATGTTCTAATATCATCTATTCATTTGACTAGATTAGAAGACACCCCATGTATTTTTGTATTTAAGTGACAATATGAATACAATCATCTCACCCATTCAATATAAAGATCTTATAGTTTTGTCAAAACTTGTTTATGCATATTACCATATTCTTTTTCCTCTTATGTTTATTCATTCAATAGAGAATTTGTTTGTTAGTTGAGATTAGAAAACTTCCCACGTGAATATTTTATAAAGGATAATTATTTTATGTTTAATCAAATTATATGTTTTCTGTTGAGGCCTAGTGAATAGGTTATTAAACCTAAGTTAATGTCCCAAGGCTACCAAGAGGGGGGTGCATTGGTATTTTAAAAATTATCCCACTTTTAGATAAGTTGAACAAAAAAAAAACTTTAATGAATTTTTATAAAAAGTTTTTCAACCACAACTTTTTAAACAAAAAAAAAATGCAGAAAATAAAAAACAGTAAAAATAAATGACACAAGATTTATAGTAGTTCGGTCTAAACCAGACCTACATCCACTCCCTAGAGGCACCCTCTAAGTATTGCAATAATATCAATAGTGTCTCTCCTTTTGCACCCACAGCAAGGCGGAGAAGCCTTTACAAACACTCTTTCCACCACTACCCGGTGCGGTAGAGAACCTTCATCCTTTTACATTATCCCTAGTGTTGGCAGAGAACCCTACGTCCTTTCACACTCTCCTAGTGTGGGCAGAGAACCCTTCGTCCTTTCACACTCTCCTAGTGTGGGCAGAGAACCCTTTGTCGTTTCACACTCTCCTAGTGTGGGCAAAGAACCCGATCTCCTTGAAAGATCTCCTCATAAGAAATCTAGAAGGAAGAAAGAAAAGAGTGAAGTAATCTCAAATCACAAGTAGGAAATCTTACCTTTGAACATCAAGCGAAGCCTTCACGCTCCAGTGGTAGGAATCCTCCTTTGAATGCTCTCTCACACTCTCTCCTTGGTTCTTCTTCCAATAAGCATGAAGATTAATGAGCAAAAAGATTGGGTGGCAGCAAAAATTGGACCTTATATAGGAGAGACAAGAAAAACCGTCTAAAACTGCAAAATTTTCAAGTTATCACGAAATGGATCGTCTCGTACGATTGTGGATCATCCCGGACGATTTTACTTAAAGTGTTGGAAATGATCCTTATGAATATTGGTACGAATTATGTTCGTACATGATTATCATCTCGTACGAACTAAGTTCGTCTGGACGATTAGTTATTCCATAGGTCGATTCCCAAAAGTGCATATCACCGCCAGAATGTGAAGTGTTTATTCACTTCGTCCCGGGACGATCAGGATTTCATCTGGACAAAATTTGTACAGAGGACAACTCGTCCTGGCACGATTATGAATTTCATCTGAACGAAATTCTTACATAGAGGAAATCGTCTTGGGACGATTTTTGAGTTCGTCTGGACGAAATTCTTACAGAGGCCAAGTTGTCCTGGAATGATTATAGATTTCTTCTGAATGAAATTCTTATAGAGCCCAAATCATTCTGGGATGAAAATAATTTTGTCCTGGACGATCAGTACTTAGAAAAATTTTCTTGATTCCTGATCGATCCATTGCTCGTAAGAGGAGACAACTGACCTGATCGTCCTGTACGAACTAGGTTCATTCATTACGATCAGTACAACTTATGTAAAATCTCCTTATGTGTGTGTGTATTTTTATTCACTCAATTACAATCACTCCCTCTCAATTTAAAGAACAATTTAAAACTTCAATTTACAAAGGATTGTATGCTGAATTTTGATTTGAAGTCTTCATGGTTTGGAGTTTAATTTTCCTGAAATGTTAGTACACACAAGAGCAAAAACAATTCTTCTAAAATGTGTTAGGAGATATCTACATATAAAACAATATTTGGAATCATAAAAAATAATATAAGTTGCAAGAATGTAAAACATGCTAATAGCAACTTTCTTAACAATCTCCCCCTTTTTGATGATGGCAAAATAATTATTGTTTGTAGAATTTCAAATTCTTAGAAACTCCTAAACTCCCCCTGAATTGATGAATACAAGAAAAATAAGGAGGCTTAAATTTATTCAAAATTTTTATTTTTCAAAAATTTCAAAAATTTTATACAAAATAAGAAACATACAAAACACATAACTACAATAATGACAAACATAAAAGGACTATAAAAAAAAATAAACAAAAACAAACAAATCAAACAAAATAAACATATAATTTCTCCCCCTTTTTGACAGCAGCAAAAAGTGAAGAAGAAAAGAAGTCTTGAAATGTAAGCAGAAGTATGAAATTCATTTGATAATTTAATCTTGAAAGTGATTGAAATAAGGATTGCAAATAAAATTAAAACATTAGAAAAATCATAGAATTTCATATAATTTAAGAAGTGATATAACATATATAATGAAAAGAATTTATCAAAGACATGAGTCAATTTAGACATTAAGATAAAGAAAATCATTGCACTAAGGATGAATAAAAAATTTTATATTTCAAATTTCAATGTGAGTTATAAATGAACATAAGATCAATTTGAATTAAGAGATTAAAAAAGTTCGGAAAGAAGTAACTACCACATGTAGCGCTTTGCGCATCTTTTTCAATTTTATGACACATTTTTGTGCATCTTTTACAATTTTATGGCACAATTTTGTGCATCTTTTTACTTTGGGCTTATTTTGTGCCTCTTTTTCTTATTGCAAACTTTTATGCAATACTTTTGATTTTTGTACATTTATACAATTTTCAAGAGTAATTGAATTCTTTCCAAAAATCGATAATCTAAAATTTCAAATTTTTCTAAGTGCATAAATACTATTTGAAAAGAGAAATACAAAATAAGATAACATCTAAATTGTAATAATAATATTAAAGATAATGTAGTCTAAATAAGAGACATGAAATTGAAAATTCTAATAATATCAAGTTATAAGCATCACTTAAATTTAGAATAAATTGATTTTCTAATGAAATTTAATTTTAATTTACAAATTAGGTTAAAGCACTATTAAGATTAAAAAATCTAATTATATTCATAATTACTTCCACACATTTCAAAGAAAAATTTCAAAGCTAAAGCAAAATATATTGATATCAATTAAGGATTTTACAAATCATATCAAGATATCAATACAAAAACATCTAAGAGAAAGAAATAATCAACACAAATAAATAAATAGAATCAAACAAGACAATACTTAAACACAGACTTTTTAAGAAGAAAATATCACATAAACAAACTAAAAAACACAATGAACACAAAATAAAAAAATATCAATGTTGTAGAAAACATTTTTATCTAAGCATTTAAATCAATCACTCCAAGCCTTGTTCTTAATGTACTGAAAGTATCAAAGGCTAAAGGTTTTGTAAAAATATCTGCAAGTTGATTTTCAGTTGAAACATGGGTATGTTCAATTGCTCCCTTGGATACATGATCCCTTATGAAATGATGCCTTATGTCAATATGTTTGGTTCTTGAATGTTGAATAGGATTTTTAGAAATGCAGATAGCACTAGTATTATAACATTAAATTGGTATAGTGCCTATAGTTAATCCTAAATCAATCAACAGTTATTTTAACCAAAGTACTTGTGCCACACAACTTCCTAAGGCAATGTATTCAGCTTCTGCAGTAGATAGAGCCACTGAATTTTGTTTTCTACTAGACCATGAAACTAATGAATTTCCAATGAATTGACATGTTCCAGAAGTGCTTTTCTTATCCACCCTACATCCTACAAAGTCAGAATCTGAATAACCAATAATTTCAAATAAAGAGCTACACATAGGATACCAAATTCCTAAGTTCTGAGTTCCTAGCAAATATCTTAAAATTCTTATCACTGCTGTCAAATGTGATTCTTTTAGAACTGATTGAAATCTAGCACACAAGCAAACACTGAACATGATATCGGGTCGGCTAGCAGTCAAGTAAAGTAAAGATCTAATAATCCTTCTAAATTTCTTTTGATCAACATATTTTCCCTTAAGATCCTTATCCAACTGAACTGAGGAACTCATTGGTGTACTAACAGGTTTCGCATTGCCCATTTCATATTTTTTGAGGATATCCTTAACATATTTAGATTGGCTAAGAAATATACCTTCCTCAAGTTGCTTAATGCTAAAGCCTAAAAAGTAATTTAAGTCTCCCATTAGACTCATTTCAAATTCACTACTCATTGTTTTAGAAAAATCATCACAAAGATTTTTATTTGAAGATCCAAAAATGATATCATCCACATAAATTTGAACAATGAGTATATCTTTTCAAAATTTCTTCAAAAAAGGAGTTGTATCCACACTTCCTTTTTCAAAAGATTTTTTAAGTAGAAAGGTGCTCAACCTCTCATACCAAGCCCTAGGTGCCTGTTTTAATCCATATAATGCCTTTTTTTAACTTAAAAATATGATTCGGATATTTTGAGTTTTCAAAGCCTGGTGGTTGTTCTACAAAAACATCTTCTTCAATTACTCCATTTAAGAAGGAACTTTTCACATCCATTTGATATAATTTGAATCCTTTAAAACAGGAAAAGGCTATCAAAATCCTAATTGCTTCAAGTCTGACTACAGGGGCAAAAGTCTCTTCAAAATCAATCCCTTCAATTTGATTATACCCCTTAGAACCTAATCTAGCCTTATTTCTAATGACTACACCTGAGTCATTTATTTTATTTTTGAAAACCCACTTAGTTTCAATAACACTTTGATCTTTTGGCCTTGAAGTTAATTCCCAAACTTTATTTCTTACAAATTGATTCAACTCTTCTTGCATGACCAATATCCAAAATTCATCAAAAAGTGCTTGATCAATATTAGTGGGTTCTATAGTTGAAATAAAGGCTGAATGATTGACTTCCTTGTTTAATCCACGCCTAGTTCTAACACCCTCACTAGGTTCACCTATAATCAATTCCCTTGGGTGGTTTTTAGCAAAATCTCAAATCTCTAGGCAAAGGGTTTTCTCTCTCTAATTTCTCTTCCACATTTTCTTCCAAGTTTATTCTATCAATCTTTTGGGAGTTATCTTCAATCTCATCTTCAATAACATTTAGCTCTTTCAAATTTCTAGATTCATCAAATACAACATGTGTGGTCTCTTCAATTACCAAAGTTCTTATATTGAATACCCTATAAGATTTTCCAACACTTGAGCATCCAACAAAAATTCCTTTATCTGATTTTGGATCAAATTTTCCTAAGGCAGATTTTCCATTATTATGAATGAACACCTTGCAAACAAAAACATGCAAATGAGACAAATTATGTGTTCTACCTTTTAGCAACTCAAAGGGTATTTTATTTAATTTAGATCTTACATTCACCCTATTTAGAACATAACATGCAGGGCTAAACGCCTCAGCCCAAAAATATCTAGGAAGTGAGTACTCTGCCAATATTGCTCGGGCGGCTTCTATTAATATTCTATTTTTTCTTTTGACTATCCCATTCTGTTGAGGGGTTCTAGGTGCAGAAAAGTTGTGATCAATTCCTTTCTCCTTACAAAAATCTTCAAATCTCTCATTCTCAAATTCTCCTCAATGATCACTTTGTATAGAAATAATTTCACACCCTAATTTTCTTTGAATCCAAGTTGAAAATTTTCTAAATTCCTCAAATGATTCACTCTTATGAAATAAAAATCTAACCCAAGTGAATCTTGAGTAATCATCCATAATAACAAATCCGTATACCTTCCCTCTTAGACTCACAGTTCCAACTGGTCCAAAAAGATCCATGTGTAGAATTTCCAAAGGTTTACTAGTCCTAAGATCCTTATTGGACTAAAAAGATGACTTCACCTGCTTTCCTAATTGACATGCATCACAAAGGTGGTCCTTAGTAAAGTCTAGTTTTGGTATACCTCTTACTAAATTCTTTTGGGTAATCCTCCTAAGGTTTTTCATGCTAGAATGACAAAGTCTCCTATGCCAAAGCCATGACTCATCAGAAACAGTTTTCAAATAAAAAGCAGTAGGAGTCTGAATGCAATTTAAATATAGCATATAAACATTGTTTACCCTTTTTTCATTTAAAACATCTTTACCATTTAGGCTTAATATGCAGCTAGTAGGAAAAAAAATTTATATTATAACTCTTATCACATAGCTAACTTATACTTAACAAATTATGCTTTAAGCCTTCAACCAATAACACATTATCTCTAAAAAAGTTTTTAAGATTTCCAATCATACCTGATCCAACCACCTTCTTTGTGGTATTATCTCCAAGTGTAACCTTGCCTCCACTCCTGGCTTCTAGCGTTATGAATTGAGCAGTATCTCCAGTCATATGCTTTGAACATCTGCTTTTTAGGTACCATATGCTCTCACGAGGTCTTGTGTGAGAGCGACCCTGCAAAAAATATCAAATGTTAGACCTGGAAACCCAAACAAGTTTGGGTTCTCCTTTTAGCAATTTATAATCAGATGCATGTATGATATGTCTAGGTTTATGTATCTTAGGTCTCCACACCAAATTAGTTTTCATCTTCAAGGTACAGGTGTGAGCTATATGTCCAAGCAATCCACAATTATTACATTTAACATTAGGAAAAGGATTCCTAAGTCTTTTACCATTTGTTTGTCTTCTAAGGGATTCTATATATTTAGGATAAAATTTAGGATTTTTTAAATCTTCAAGTTTGGGGGGTATCCTATTATCCTCGAGAGCTTTTATTTTCAACTTATAAAATGAATTCATATCTTCCAAGATTCGATTTGTATAATTGATTTGATATGTTTTGCTCTCTGATTCATCCTTAAAAATTTTAAATTCTTTTTCAAGATCAGCATAGGATGATTTTAAAATCTCATGATTTTTATTCAAGTCATCATATTCGTCAAGTAGTTTCATGTGGTTGTCATCTATTAAAGCATAATCTTTCCTAAGGATTTCATGTTCTTTTTTAAGTTCTTCTAATTCTAAACTTACACTAGCATGCATCTTTTTCATTTTCCTATATGCATCATGCATGTGTTCAGAAACTTTAAACAATTCATCAAAAGTTAAGTCACTTACTTCTTCTTGATCTGACTGATCAAGACTATCTGCCATCAAGAAAAGATTGGTGACTTCTTCTTCTTTTTTAGTTTTTGATGAATCTGAAGCAGAGTCCGCCCAAAAAGCTCTTTGAAACTTCTTTTTGCCCTTCTTTACAGTTGGTTTCTCCTCTACCTTCTCCTTGCTAGGCGTGGCTTTGAGTTTTGGGCAATCAGTCTTGATATGACCAGGTTTCTTGCATTCATAACAAATCACTTCATTAGAAACTTTGTCATTTCTGTTAAATTTACCTTTATTCCATTGCTGGCATCTCTTCTACTTCCTCTTCAGAAAGCTTCTGAATTGTCTAGTCATCAAAGCAATATCATCTTCATCCTCAGGTTGTGAGTGTTCACTTACAGACTCTTCCACTTTTAGTGCTATGTTCTTTTCCTTTCATGGTTCACCTGCATCAATCTTTCTTTGGCTAACTCCTTGCTCATAAGCAATAAGTGAACCAAGAAGATTATCAATTGAATAAATGTTTAGATCTTTAGACTCTGTAATTGCAATAATTTTAACATCATAAGTAGTAGGTAAACAACGAAGAATCTTATTAACCATTTCAGCATTCGTTTAGTTTCATGCAAAATAATTCATAATCATGTAACAAGATATTAAGTCTTGATTGCTTTACCTCATTAGTCCCCTCATAAGTTATACAAAGTCTATCCCATATGTCATTTCCACTTTTGCAAGTGGAAACCCGCATGTAGTCTTCAGATTTTAAAGCACAAAAGAAACTATTTAAACATTTAGCATTTAGTTATGCTAAATCACGTTCTTCTATAGTCCAGTCTGCAAAAGGTGTTTCAACCCTAACTCCATCAACTAATCTAGTTGGTTTTGTATAACCTTCCTGTACTAAGATCCACATACGATAATCAAGTTACTGTAAGAAAGTAGATATGCATATTTTCCAAAAACCAAAAGGTATATTGTCAAACAGTGGAGGTCTAGTAATAGAGTAACCCTCAGGTGTATTTCAGTTTCCAAATGTAGCCATCTACGTTAATAAAAAAGTAGTTTAAACTTATGATTTTGAAATAATGCTATGATACCACTTGTTGAGTCTAGTGAATAGGTTGTTAAACCTAAGTTAATGTCCCAAGGCTACCAAGAGCGGGGGGGGGGGGGGGGGGGGTGGGGGTGAATTGGTATTTTAAAAATTATCCCCCTTTTAGATAAGTTGAACCGAAAATAAACTTTAATGAATTTTTATAAAAAGTTTTTCAACCACAACTTTTTAAACAAAAATAAAATGCAAAAAATAAAAAGCACTAAAAATAAATGACACAAGATTTATAGTGGTTCGGTCTAAACCAGACCTACATCCACTCCCTAAAGGCACCCTCTGAGTATTGCACTAATACTAATAGTGTCTCTCCTTTTGCACCCACAGCAAGGCGGAGAAGCCTTTACAAACACTCTTTCCACCACTACCCGGTGCGGTAGAGAATTGTCGTCCTTTTACACTATCCCCAGTGTTGGCAGAGAACCCTACGTCCTTTCACACTCTCTTAGTGTGGGCAGAGAACCCTTCGTCCTTTCACACTCTCTTAGTGTGGGCAGAGAACCCTTCATCCTTTCACACTCTCCTAGTGTGGGCAGAGAACCCAATCTCCTTGACAGATCTCCTCATAAGAAATCTAGAAGGAAAAAAGAAAAGAGTGAAGTAATCTCAAATCACATGTAGGAAATCTTATTTTTGAACATCAAGCGAAGCCTTCACACAGCAGTGCTAGGAATCCTCCTTTGAATGCTCTCTCACACTCTCTCCTTGACTCTTCTTCCAATAAGCACGAAGATCAATGAGCAAAAAGATTGGGTGGCAGTAAAACTTGGACCTTATATAGGAGAGACAAGAAAAACAGTCCAAAATTGCAAAATTTTCAAGTTATCACGAAATGGATCGTCCCGTATGATCGTGGATCGTCTCGGATGATTTTACTTAAAGTGTTGGAAATGATCCTTATGAATATTGGTACGAATTATGTTCGTAAATGATTATCATCCCGTACGAACTAAGTTCGTCTGGACGATCTGTTATTCCATAGGTCAGTTCCCAAAAAGTGCATATCGTCGCCAGAATGTGAAGTGTTTATTCACTTCGTCTCGGGACGATCAGGATTTCGTCTGGATGAAATTTGTATAGAGGACAACTCATCCTGGCATGATTATGAATTTCTTCTGAACGAAATTCTTATAGAGAGGAAATCGTCCTGGGATGACTTTTGAGTTTGTCTGGATGAAATTCTTACAGAGGCCAAGTCGTCCTGGAACAATTATAGATTTTGTCTGAACGAAATTCTTACAATGCCCAAATCGTCCTGGGATGAAAATAATTTCGTCATGGATGATCAGTACTTAGAAATATTTTCTCGATTCCTGATCGTTCCATTGCTCGTAAGAGGAGACAACTGACCTGATCGTCCTATATGAACTAGGTTCGTCCCGTACGATCAGTACAACTTATGTAAAATCTCCTTATGTGTGTGTGTGTATTTTAATTCACTCAATTACAATCACTCCCTCTCAATTTAAAGAACAATTTAAAACTTTAATTTTCAAAGGATTGTATGCTGAATTTTGATTTGAAGTCTTCATGGTTTGGAGTTTGATTTTCCTGAAATGTTAGTACACACAAGAGTAAAAACAATTCTTCTAAAATGTGTTAGGAGATATCTACACATAAAATAATATTTGGAATCATCAAAAATAATATAAGTTGCAAGAATGTAAAACATGCTAATAGCAACTTTCTTAACAGTTTCTATTTATTCAATGTGTTAATTTAAATGTCATTATACATTCTATATCAATTTTTTTCTTATAAAATTGAACTTTGAGTTTATTTGAATAGCCATCATCAAATCAAACTTGTAAATTGATTAGTTAGTTTCTCGTGTATGTTTTAGATTGCATTATATAAATATTCATATATGTGTTAGTAAGCTCTTATGTGTTCCATGTATAGTTATGGGCTCTATGTTTGGAAATTATCACATGCTTCACATATGATCTTCCTTACCAATATTAACAAATTTTCACATGCGTTAGCATAAACGTACATGTAACTTTGCATGCTATTACTACATGTTTTTTCTACCCACTAATGCATGCTTCTTCTTTCTATTATATGATTGAAATAAATTGTAAAATTAATAATTTTTTAGTTATTTTAAATTTAATTCACACTTAATTTTATTTTCTCTCTTTACTTTCACTCTTTTATTTTTTTAATAGTGCATACTCTTATTTATATTTTCTCTCTTTACTTTCTCTTGCAAGGTACATGTATGTTGCATGTGTGAGTTGGTGGGTCATTTTCTTGGGGCCATTTAGGAAGGCACGCCACGTTCAACCATAACTTTTACAACCCTATAAAGGAGTCTCACTATTTGCGGAATGGCTAT
This sequence comes from Dendrobium nobile, assembly GCA_022539455.1. Taxonomy (NCBI): domain Eukaryota; kingdom Viridiplantae; phylum Streptophyta; class Magnoliopsida; order Asparagales; family Orchidaceae; genus Dendrobium; species Dendrobium nobile. The sequence continues at coordinate 29,728,405 of CM039728.1, read as the reverse complement.
ACTTGCACACCACTTTATTGACTTATATTTGCTTTCCCACCTAATTTATCTGGTTAGATGTATTAGTCATTGTGCTTAGGTTAGTGCACTAATGAAGCTTTGGCCATGTGGGTGAAATAAATACCTAATTTTTCTACAAGGTAATTAAGTTAGCTCCCAAAATGGTGAAATAAACCTCATGGCCCTAATTTAACAAGTATAATCATCCTTTAACCCAAAAAATCAATAAAAAATCATAAACAAACTAAATATTGTAACCCATATAATACTCAAATAGAAGAATAAAAATGCATATCAAACTTAAAACTTTAATGACTAAAATCACAACTAGGATTTAATAAACACATAAACCTCTAAATGAATTCATATAAATTTACGAAATCATTAAAACTCTAAAAATCTTAACCAATCAAATGAAATCATAAATACATAAAATACATATTTACAAACCCTTCACTTAATCATGAAAAAAAATAATTGTTACTTAAGTCAAAACTAAATCAAAACTAAAAACACCTTTCACAAACTCTCCAATGCTTTATAAAATACTAATATGCTAAAACATAAATTTAAACTAAAATCTCCTAGTTTTGAGTAAATAAAATGAATTTTTTGGAGGAGTAAATGAACTTCAAACTATGCACTAGTGTTAGGACCCATGTTAGGTTTCTATTTATCTTTGCATATTTTCCCTTTACAACATGAAAGTTATATAGACTGGACTACCTTGAACTACGGAGCTAAGTGTCCTAAGGAGGTTTCATCCTAGCATGCCATTGTGACAATGCCACGTACCTTATAAGTTAAGGAGAAAGAATATAAAGATCTACCTAAATTATCCCGCTCTAAAGATTTAAAAAAAAAACCCTTAGGAACCTAAACTTATTTTTAACCACCCAAGTGTTAAACCTTAAGTCCGGTAGAATATATATATATATATATATATATATATATATATATATATATATATATATATATATATATATATATATATATATATATATATATATAATATATATATATATATATTATATATATATATATATATAGTCTTTCTATTCTCATGTGAGCCCATTGAACATAAATCTACCTTAGATATAGGAAGCTTAAAATTATCTTTTCTTTATAGTAGATGATAGATCCACTTAGCATGCCACCCATCAGCCTTACCTTAAGTCTTAGATTATCAAGGAAGGATTAACCGACCTTTCTCACCTTATAACATTTTCATCTTTGATTAGGTGTAGAATTTAGGATGGGCCATTTTTCCCTCAATTATTTTTTTTTGGGAAAACCCACAAAAGGATCTATGTGTTAATATTTGGAAAAATTTACATATTCATTAAAGGGGCCTCAAGCTCATTAATGCTCAAAAGAGCTACAAAAAGAACAAAAAATCCTAAGAGCTAGAGGTCCCTATGAAGAAAAATTATAAATAATCCTAGGTACAATCTACGGTGCATAAGAATGAGCACCTAAAAATAAGGAAAACACCAAAAACTAGCATTCAACTCTAGCTTCCCATCTAAAATGGCATCACCATGAATACCAGCACTAAGAAATTTTTGCAAAAATGGATGAAGCCCAAAATAAAAGAAGCACAAATAACCACAAAGGATAGAAGGTTCATAGAACCAGCTAATATTCATTATACACATGAAAAGGAAGCAGCAATAGGCAATAACAAGATCCAAAATACTATAAGCTAAGAAACTAGAAAGGACAATAAAAACCCTATAATTTAGCTTATCAAAGACATAAAAAACACTTGAAGAAACCCAATGCTTGTTCACCTCCATTTTTGTAAAGATAGCCCTGCCAATAGGAAACCAATAGCAACATGCACCATGAAACCAAAAATAACAGTAATAGATCCAAAGCAACTGAGCAAGAGAAATAATAGGGAGAAAGCCCAACCATGTAAGGTAATTAGAAGAACAGTAGGTAGATAAAAAATACCCCACCTAGTAGTCCAGGTTAGAGGCCAAATCCCATAAAAATCTAAAGGTACCCAGCAGACTAATCCAAAGAAAAGCATACCAACTAGGAATGACCACAAACACCACCCCAAAGTAAACCAACCATAAGATAGCAAAAATTATACTACAATACCAGCACCCAACAACCAAGCCGAGTAAGGCCAAACAAAGATCACCAGCATACCCCCAAAATTACCCAACCACATGGTATAGAAGATCAACCCACAAACAGCCTTACCAATATCCAGCAAACCAACCAAGAAGAGCCAAGGAAGAGCCACCATGATTAACCTCTAGGCAATAAACAAAGCTCCAAAAATATTATGGTAAAGGCTACCATCTTTGGATGAGCCACATAAAAGTAAATCATCATAGTCAGTATTCAAGGGAGGTTCAAAATTTGTTGAATAATAGAATCAGGAATAATATTAGCAAGTGTGCCATAATCCCATCAATTATCAAAAAAAGAAATAATTCACCTTAACTGCAACAATGGAAGAGGTGCTAGTTAGGGAGTCAATAGATTGGGCCCTCAACTAACAATCTTTCCAAAAGAAAATGTCTCCACCACCAAGCCCCCAACAGATAAAGGGCTCAATAACCCATTTAATTTTGCACAGTCTCTGCCACACTTTAGAATCACATTGGTTAAAATAAAAAGTAGTCAAATGTTTACCCACATAATACTTAGCAAATATAAAATTAGCCCAAAAGCTCACTTTTGCATGAAAGTTGGACCATAACTTAAAAGAAAAAGCATAAGCCAAATCATTCATACTCTTACACCCCAAGGCTCCTTCCAGGACACCATAACACTTATCCCAAGAGGACCAAATAATTTTAGAGTTGCTACTAGCC